>CM076675.1:7358310-7850810 GCA_038501925.1 Xenopus petersii | reverse complement strand
CATCTATCTATCTATCATCAATCTATCATCTATCTATCTATCTATTACCTCTATCTATCTATCTATCTATTATCTTTCTATCTATTAATATATCTATCTATCTATCTATCTATCTATCTATCTATCATCTATCTATCATCAATCTATCTATCTATTATCTTTCTATCTATTAATATATCTATCTATCTATCTATCTATCTATCATCAATCTATCTATCTATCTATCTATCTATCTATCTATCTATCATCAATCTATCTATTATCTTTCTATCTATCTATCTATCTATCTATCTATCTATCTATCTATCTATCTATCTATCTATCTATCTATCTATCTATCTATCTATTACCTCTATCTATCTATCTATCTATCTATCTATCTATCTATCTATCTATCTATCTATCTATCTATTATCTTTCTATCTATTAATCTATCTATCTATCTATCTATCTATCATCATTCTATCTATTATCTTTCTATCTATTAATATATCTATCTATCTATTTATCTATCACCTCTCTCTATCTATCTATCTATCTATCTATTATCTTTCTATCTATTAATATATCTATCTATCTATCTATCTATCACCTCTATCTATCACCTCTCTCTATCTGTCTTGTTGTATTTTTTTTCTTTATCTTGTAGAAAGAAATAATCATCTCATATTGGTACTTGCCTTTTGGATCATAACGCTGTATATCCCCAACGACTGAAATCCTCTTGTATAATAAAGTAAATTCAACCATCCAAGTGCCATAGCCAAGACAAGGAACACAAGATAAAAATCCACGGAAAATAAATAACAGAAAACTGACACTATAACCAGGAGTGCTTGTATAAAACTGGAGGAGGAAAGAAAGTGAAATAGGTAAGTATTTACGCATAATAACAAAATAGCAAATGATAAAAGGTCATTCAAGCAACATTAATACTGGGAAATCTATTAAGATGATAAAGGTATCAGCATGTACAGGTATGGGACCTATTATCCAGAATGCTCGGGACCTAGGGTATTTTGGATAATGGATCTTTCCATAAATTTCATTAAGTCTACTAGAAAATCATGTAAACATTAAATAAAGCCAATAGGCTGGTTCTGCTTCCAGTAGTGATTGATTATATCTTATTTTGGATCAGGTAAAAGGTACCGTTTTATTATCACAGAGAAAAGGGAAATCATTTTTTAAAATGTGGGTTATTTGGATAAAATGGAGTCGATGGGAGACGGGCTTTCCGTAATTCAGAGATTCCTGGATAGCGGGTTTCCAGAATAATGGGTCTCATGCCTGTATATACAAGGTACATGATCATCAAGTGAGCTGATTTATGAGCAAACATACTAGTTATATGTGAAACTTCTAAATCATCAGGTGAGGGCCTATATTGGTCAAGTGCTAAAGTCTTTCTAAAGTAGACCATACATGGTGCCAAAATGATCAACTTATTGACCAGGACTCAAATATTTGATAGAAAAAATACACCATGAGTCCACATGGGGCCATGGACAAGGTCTTCTCCTAAGAGGTCTGCCCTGGTCTCCATGTGGTCAAGTTGGTGTCCTGTGGTCTGATATAGTCCAATTGTTGACTTGGGGTCATTTTGCCACATTGTGCCCATTTATTAGTAGCATTCAGTAATCCCTCTATTCCTCCATTATAAATACTTTGTTGTGTTCCTAGCGGATACAACTGCTGGCACCATGGAGTATTAAAGGGGTGGTTCACCTTTCAGTTACCATTCTGTATGGTATCGAATGGCCAATTCTAAGCAACTTGTCAAATGGTCTTCATTTTTTATTGTTTTTGAATTATTTGCCTTCTTCTTCTGACTCTTTCCAGCTTTCAAATGGGGGCCACTGACCCCATCTAATAAAAACAAAGCTCTGTATGGCTCCCAGTCTCTTATCACTATCAGTACCTGATCTCCAGGTAATTTGTACTAAGGATCCACTACTTTGAATTCAGCTGAATCCTTTGTGAAAGATTTGTCCGAATACCGCACCGAATCGGAATCCTAATTTGCATATGCAAATTAGGGGGTAGTAAGGGGGAAAACATATTTTACTTCCTTGCTTTGTGACAAAAAGTCTTGTGATTTCCCTCCCCGCCCTAATTTGCATATGAAAATTAGGATCCAGATTTGGTTTGGCCGAGCTGAAGGATTCATCCGAATACTGCTGAAAAAGGCCGAATCCGAATCCAGGATCCGGTGCATCCCTAATTTGTACCCTAACAACCAGATGGCTGAAATTGCAAACTGAAGAACTGCCAAATAAAGCTAAATAACTCAAAAAAAGTAAAAAAAAAAAATAACTCAAAAACAACAAATAATAAAAAATGAAAGCCAATGGCAAATTGTCTCAGAATAATATCATTCTCTGCATTATACTAAAAGTTAATTTAAAGGCGAACCACCCCTTTAATACATTTGGGCAGTTTGGGTGATTTTTGCAGTTTTTGCAGGTTGGATCACATCTATCCGTCTGGACAAATCGAATTGCCTTATGGCATCCACCAGTGCCCACCGGAGACATTGGCAGACGCAGATTTGACAATAGCTATACCTTTCTACTCGCTGTACTAACCACTTCCCTGTATGTTTATTCGTTCATTTTATCCTTCTCTCCAGAGGAACTTACAAAAGGATATGGAACCAGGCATCTGCCAGCACAGATTTTAGATCAGACTGTTTGCCCAAAAACATGACAACAGGCTAGAAGAAAAGTGGAAACATAATTACTTGTCAGTACAAAAGGAACCAGTACAAATTAAATCATACAATGAATTCCTGCGTATCATGTGATACAACTGAGTTAATTAACCCTTGATATTCGACTGGGAATTAAAATCCTTCGACTTCGAATATCGAAGTTGAAGGATTTAGCGCAGATAGTACGATCGAAGGATTATTCCTTTGATCGAACGATTAAATCCTTCGAATCGTTCGATTCGAAGGATTTTAATCCAACGATCGAAGGAATTTCCTTCGATCAAAAAAACTTAGGAAAGCCTATGGGGACCTTCCCCATAGGCTAACATTGAGTTCGGTAGCTTTTAGATGGCGAACTAGGGGGTCGAAGTTTTTTTTAAAGAGACAGTTTCGATTATAGAATGGTCGAATAGTCGAACGATTTTTAGTTCGATTCGTAGTCGTAGTCAAAGGTCGTAGTAGCCCGTTCGATGGTCGAAGTAGCCCAAAAAACACTTCGAAATTCGAAGTTTTTTTACTTCGAATCCTTCTCTCGAAGTTAGTGAATCGGCCCCTAAATGTTTCTTGTCTCAATTTTGTCAAAATTTGCCATTGTTAAAGGGAAACTATACCCCCGAAACAATGTAGGTCTCTACAATAATATATATTGCATAAAACAGCTCATATGTAAAACCCTGCTTCTTGTAAATAAACCATTTTCATAGTAATATAATCTTTTAGTAGTGTGTGCCATTGGGTAATCATAAATAGAAAATTGCCATTTTAAGAATTAAGGGCCGCCCCCTGGGATCATAGGATTCACTGTGCACACAAACAAACCATACATGTAAGGTCACATGAGCCAATTAACAGACAGAGTTGTGTCTTTTGCTTCCTCACTTCTTCCTGTTACAGTTAGAGCTGCAGTATTTCTGCTCAGGTGATCTCTTCCTGTTACAGTTAGAGCTGCAGTATTTCTGGTCAGGTGGTCTCTTCCTGTTACAGTTAGAGCTGCAGTATTTCTGGTCAGGTGATCTCTTCCTGTTACAGTTAGAGCTGCAGTATTTCTGGTCAGGTGGTCTCTTCCTGTTACAGTTAGAGCTGCAGTATTTCTGGTCAGGTGATCTCTTCCTGTTACAGTTAGAGCTGCAGTATTTCTGGTCAGGTGATCTCTCCCTGTTACAGTTAGAGCTGCAGTATTTCTGGTCAGGTGATCTCTTCCTGTTACAGTTGGAGCTGCAGTATTTCTGGTCAGGTGATCTCTTCCTGTTACAGTTAGAGCTGCAGTATTTCTGGTCAGGTGATCTCTTCCTGTTACAGTTAGAGCTGCAGTATTTCTGGTCAGGTAATCTCTTCCTGTTACAGTTAGAGCTGCAGTATTTCTGGTCAGGTGATCTCTTCCTGTTACAGTTAGAGCTGCAGTATTTCTGGTCAGGTGATCTCTTCCTGTTACAGTTAGAGCTGCAGTATTTCTGCTCAGGTGATCTCTGAGGCAGCACACAGACTATCATAAAATAGTGTCTCAAGGCAAGAGATGTAAAAGGGCAAGATTTACTTAAATATATATACAGTATATACTAGTTTGGTAAGATTCTTTAATATGCCACTTAATATGATATAAACCGTCTGTTGCTTATATCTTAATTTTGGGTGTATAGTTTTCCTTTAATAAAATGTTTTGCCTCTTTGTGTCTGTGTTTTTACTGTATGCTATCCTCTATTATTATACTCACCAGGTATTCAATATTTACTTATTGAAATTTCTTTAAAGGAGAACTAAAGTCAAAATACAAATACAGCTCAAAGTACTGGCCAGTATGTTAAGATCTGCTTACCAGAAGCATATCTCCAACTTAGTTTCCTTGTGAAATTAATCTGAAATTGAATTCCAAATTATTGCCAAGTAGATTGAAAGTATATCAGGCCAGTCTCTTAATAAAAATCCCCATCTCAGGGCATGCACATGCGCACAACCATGACTCCGTGCCCTGGGCATGCGCAGATAAATTTCCCTGTGCAAGAAGCTATACAAGTCACATGACACCCAAACGACATTACTATGTATGGTTGATCCGTTCTAACAGCCTATTTAAACGTTGTGCTTGTAACATCGTTGGTGAAACACACAAATAAATGAAATACTGATTACAGACCTCAGTCAGACAAAACACGCAGCCTTTCCTCCCCCTTCCTCCCCTGTTCGCAACACTTGTACGCTGAGCGAGAGAGCTTCTGTAACCATAGAGACGCAATGCTGTTCTAAACTCCCGCTCTGCTTACAAGATAGTTTTGCGAACAGGGGAGGAAGGGGGAGGAAAGGCTGCGTGTTTTGTCTGACTGAGGTCTGTAATCAGTATTTCATTTATTTGTGTGTTTAACCACCGATGTTACAAGCACAGGGAAGGCAGTGAAGATATAAGTTTAATGGGGAAGTGACGTATAGGGTTAAGAACATGGCGCCCTCAAAGTTATTGAAATGTTGATAAGTTTGGAATGTGAGCAGAGCATTTAAAAGGCACACAGACATAAGCTAACCCAGCGTTTCAGGACAGGGGGTAATTGGCAACATTTTGGGATAGTTTTCTAATTTTACCTTTCCTTCTCCTTTAAAGCAGGCACTCTAAAAGGCAGACTTCCACCAGGCAAAGGTTTTCAAGGTGAAAAAGTAATTAATTGTATTGTATCCATAGCCTTACACGTTTCATGTTAACAAACACTTAATCATATTGTTAACACGAAACGCATAAGGCTATGTATACAATACAGTAAATTACTTTTCACCTTGAAAACCTTTGCCTGGTGGAAGTCTGCCTTTTAGAGTGTCTTCTTTAAAGAAATTCGGTTGTCCGCTCCCTATGCTGAGGGTTTAGGGCGGTGCATCTGGGCCACTTCCCAAATGTGGTGACTTATCATTTTACTAACTTTGAGACCCCTATCTCATTTATTCTATATATATTTACTTATTATACATTAAAAATGCACATGCAAATGAAAAGTCAGTAGACATCAACTACTTGTTAAATGAAAATACTGAAATGACTGAATAAACTCACCTCTTTCACCATCAAGTATGTGGCACAAACAATTATAAACATTTGTCCAAGTAATTGTAACCATCCTTTTTCATAAGACAGACTCAATGGATAAAGCTCCTATAATGAGAGTAGAAAGGCAGTTTAAAGAAGATAAAGAATATGTATGGAAATGTTCCCTAAAAGGAGAAAAGCAGTTTCGAAATAGACGCTAATTTGTATGTGTCTTTTAATTAGGACCTAATTGTGCTTAAAAAGTGAAACGGATTCAGCTTTATTTTGTAACTAAGGGGGAAGATCTTTTAGAAGTAGAGCATTTCCAAACTCACACTTTTATATTGTAAAGTTGTGTATATATATATATATATTTATATATAAACAGTCTTTAAGCAGCCACACTCTGATCCAGATTTCAATGTTCTGTGGGTGCTGGATCAAATTTCTTTATACAAATTATCACATAGATCCGCACTCTAAATCAAACAATTTTTATTTTGTATATAGTCAACGTTTCGACCCACCTTAGGGCCTTGATGATAAAGCCCCTAAGGTGGGTCGAAACATTGGACACATGACTATATGCAAAATTAAAATAGTTTGATTCACTGAATATTTGGAGTGTGGATCTATGTGATAATTTATATTCCACCTAAGGAACATATCCAAAATACGATCATTTTTAAACCCAAGATGCTGCCAAAATTCTTATTCACTCTCTCATCATATCGCGTCTAGACTACTGTAACTCTCTTTTAATTGGCCTCCCCCTCCAGAGACTGTCACCTCTCCAGTCCATAATGAACACCCCACCCTAAATCTCTGAACTCATCTCTATATACTCACCCAACCGCTTACTAATCTCCTCTACTGACCTGCTACTCAACTCTTCTCTCATTACCTCCTCACATGCTCGCATTCAAGACTTTGCAAGGGCTGCACCCCTCCTCTGGAACTCTCTCCCACGGTCTGTCCCACTTTCTCCCAACCTTTCTACTTTCAAAAAATCTCTGAAAACGCAGTTCTTTCAAGAAGCCTCCCCTCACTCTGCTTAACTACCAAACGCAACACCACATACAATACCACATTTCTCACCCACTTACTTTGATCTTGCCCACTCCCACACCTTGTGTATTACTCCCTTCCCTTTAGAGTGTAAGCTCTTTTGCATAGGGCCTTCCTCACCTTTTGTACCGGTATTGATTGTGATGTATGTAACTCCATATGTTCTATGTATAGAATTCATGTGATTTAGTTGTATAATCACATTTACTTTACAGTGATACGCAATATGTTGGCGCTATATAAATACATGTTAATAATAAATACATATTATTATTATTATTTATAATAATAGCTTTCAGTATCTAGTTGTAGTCAGTCACATATAAGTTGGGAAAATCCAATAGCCTGACTACATTGTGTAGATTCCTTTTTAGAGCAAATTTGATTAAAGGCCAAACACACAGGGGCACATACAGGGGCCCATTTAATTAGCTCGAGTGAGGAAAAGAGGAAAAAAAACCTCGAATTTCGAATGTCTACTTCGACTTTGAATCGAACGATTTGAACTAAAAATCGTTCAACTATTCGACCATTCCATAGTTGAAGTACTGTCTCTTTAAAAAAAAACTTCGACCCCTTAGTTCGCCACCTAAAAGCTACCGAAGTCAATGTTAGCCTATAGGGAAGGTCCCCATAGGCTTTGCTATCTTTTTTTTGGGCTAAGAAAAATCGTTCGATCGATGCATTAAAGTCCTTCAAACGAATTGCGGTAAATCCTTCGTCTTCAATTTTCGGCGTCAAAGGATTTCAATTCGGCAGTCGAATATCGAGGGTTAATTAACCCTCGATATTTGACCTTAAGTAAATTTGCCCCTTACTATTGGTCGAATACCTTCGAACCTCGAAGTAAAATCCTTCGGCTTCGAATATCGAAGTCGAAGGATTTACCGCATTTCGTTCGATCTAACTATTAAATCCTTCGAATCAAACGATTCTAAGGATATTAATCCATCGATCAAACGATTTTCCTTCGATCAAAAAAAGCTAGGAAAACTTAAGGGGACCTTCCCCATAGGCTAACATTGGTGCTCGTTAGGTTTTATGTGGCGAAGTAGGTGGTCGAAGTTTTTTTTAAAGAGACAGTACTTCGACTATCGAACGGTCGAATAGTCAAACGATTTTTAGTTCGAATCAAAGTTGTAATCAAAGGTCGAAGTAGCCAATTCGATGGTTGAAGTAGCCAAAAAAATTTTTTATTCTAATCCTTCACACGGATAAGAAAATACCACATTGGTAGACAAATAGTT
Organism: Xenopus petersii; assembly: GCA_038501925.1. Taxonomy (NCBI): domain Eukaryota; kingdom Metazoa; phylum Chordata; class Amphibia; order Anura; family Pipidae; genus Xenopus; species Xenopus petersii. The sequence continues at coordinate 7,842,777 of CM076675.1, read as the reverse complement.
AAAAATCATATTTTAACATGTATGGGCGTGTGTGTCTATATTTCTGTGAATATTACAGAATTTTATTTCTAATAGGAATATATTTCAGCCATAGATTCGTTTTACTCCAAAGTGTACCTGTTCTTCACGTGGCCTATAATAAGAGACGAGAGTCAGAGCAATGTTGTAGGTGAAGGATAACAGGAAAGACATAAAGAACATGTATCTTGCAAACTTTTTCCATTTCATTTGCAGAAGAGTGTGCAGTGGTTCCAAAGTTAACAGCTCATGACGGTTCTGTAAAAAGATGATGCAAGTTGTTAATGTGCTTCTAACTTAAATGGATAATAAACAGGATCAGTAAAAAAAAGCTAAGCCCCTAATATGCAGGAAAAATGCATCTATATTATTTGCTTTGAAGTGGTACATGTCATGTAAATATTCATCTCAGCTAAAAGAAAGTAATATAGTGTGTGTATGTAAGAATCAGAGGCTTAACTTCACCTTTAAATTAACTTTTAGTATGTTATAGAATGGGCAATTCTGAGCAACTTTCAATTGGTCTTCATTGTTTATTTTGTATAGTGTTTTTTTTATTCCTCATCTTTCTATTCAGGCCTCTCCTATTCATATTCCAGTCTCTTATTCAAATCAGTGCATGGTTGCTAGGGGAATTTGGACCCTAGAAACCAGGTTGCTGAAATTGCAAACTGGAGAGCTGAAATAACTCAAAACTACAAATATTAAAATATTTAAACCATTTGCAAATTGTCTCAGAATATCGCTTTTATTTCTATTTTGTATTCCTCATCTTTCTATTCAGGCCTCTCCTATTCATTCTCGAATCAATGCATGGTTGCTAGGGTAATTTGGACCTTAGCAACCAGATTGCTAAAATTGCAAACTGGGGAGCTGCTGATTAAAAAAGCTAAATAACTCAAAAACCACAATTCAAAATGAAAACCAAATTGCAAATTGTCTCAGATTATCACTTTCACCATCATACTAAAGTTTACTCAAAGGAGCACAACCCTCTTAAAGGGATACTGTCATGGGAAAAAAAAATTTTTTTCAAAATGAATCAGTTAATAGTGCTGCTCCAGCAGAATTCTGCACTGAAATACATTTCTCAAAAGAGCAAACAGATTTTTTTATATTCAATTTTGAAATCTGACATGGGGCTAGACATATTGTCAATTTCCCAGCTGCCCCCAGTCATGTGACTTGTGCTCTGATAAACTTCAATCACTCTTTACTGCTGTACTGCAAGTTGGAGTGATATCACCCCCCCCCCAGCAGCCAAACAAAAGAACAATGGGAAGGTAACCAGATAGCAGCTCCCTAACACAAGATAACAGCTGCCTGGTAGATCTAAGAACAACACTCAATAGTAAAAACCCATGTCCCACTGAGACACATTCAGTTACATTGAGAAAGAAAAACAGCAGCCTGCCAGAAAGCATTTCTCTCCTAAAGTGCAGGCACAAGTCACATGACCAGGGGCAGCTGGGAAATTGACAAAATGTCTAGCCCCATGTCAGATTTAAAATATAAAAAAATCTGTTTGCTCTTTTGAGAAATGGATTTCAGTGCAGAATTCTGCTGGAGTAGCTCTATTAACTGATGTGTTTTGAAAAAAAACATGTTTTCCGATGACAGGATCCCTTTAATATCTGTGACTGTTATTACAATACCTAGCAACATTTAGGGGCATATTTATATATGGGGCGACTTTAGAATTTGAAAAACTTTGAAATTCGAATTCAACTGAAATTAAGTCAAAGGTTTTTTTGGCCGAATAGGTCCGTTTTCGATTGAATAGGTCCGTATTCGGCCCAATTAAAATCGTACGAATCAAATTATAAGCGCATTCGATCTAATTCGAGGTCTCCCATAGGCTAAAACAGCAATTTGGCAGGTTTTAGATGGCGAATGGTCGAAGTCTAATTTTTAAAGAGACAGTACATGATTAATTTCGATATTCGAATTTCTGAATTTTTTTGAAATTCATATCGAATTTGAACTATTCCCTAGTTGAAGTACACAATTCACCTCGATCTTTGATAAATCTGCCCCTTATTGTAAAAATGATTCATTCAAACCTCTCTCAAAATCTGAGGCTGTCTAATAGCAGCCCGTAACTGTATAATAAAACATAGATAAATGGTTATAAATCTCAACTCCAGTCACCAGTTAGAGGATTTTGTATCTAATGATCTTGCTGGAATATTAATAATACTAATATTAATAATAATAATAATAATAAAAGTCATAGTATGATGAAAGAAAACACTTCAAAAACTCACATCGATATCGGTGTTATAAACGGCAATTTCCAGTACCGAGTTTGGCCAGCAGGTGTCTATGCCAGTTAAATCATACAAAGAAGAAGAGACCGGTCCATAAGCCCAGTCTGTGAATTTACGAGAGAGAACCATGTTTTCTTTCTCTTTGATTTCCCGACTTAGTATATAGTGAAGGATCTGTAAATATCAAAGTATTGTAGTTAAAATAAGAGATCAGGTACACAAAATCATTTGCATAAATTATACACAGTTATGTCACAAAAAATCAACGGTTATTAGTGGTGGGCTCAGACTTCTTGACATTCTGTATAATTTTTACAAAGTATTACAAGTGTCAGTTTAGTACCTCAGGCAGTTTCGTTTGGAATGAGGGGTCATTTAAAAAAAAAGCTTTTTAGATATTTGTATTGGGGTATAGAATGAGAGATGTCTACAGATATCTACAGAAGTGGTACGGGATCTTCTATGTGAGAAACCAATTTTACCAAAAAGTTAATTTTAAGCAAATATTTATAGCAGAACTCGGGTTGCCACCTTTTGGCCCGGCTAACTCCAGGCAGGGGGGTGGAGCTGTGACACAACAGGGGCGGGTCTGTGGAGTCAGGGGCAGGGCTGTAACGTGGTGATCATTGCCATGTCAATCATAGGAAATCCTGCCCGGTTTTCCAAATTAGCAGTTTTAGACAGGTGGCAACCCAAAGTAGAACACTGATTTTATGTGCCCTTATTTCATACCTCCCAACATTTTGGAAATAGAAAGAAGGACAAAAAGAACCATGTTCATTTTACAAAATTTGGCAGGTTATGAAAGTTTGAACACATTTCTGTGGTTTTTATGTGTTATTACAGTTTTGTTAATGAAGGTGAATTGCCCTTTAAAGGGGTTGTTCACCTTTAAACAACTAGTTGGTTTCCGATAGATCACAGGAAATAACGACTTTTCCCAATCACTTTCTATTTTCTATGTGTCATCGTTTTTCTAATATTTAAGTGTAAAGTGCCAAGTGTCATTTTTCACCTTCTAAAGCAGCTCTGGGAGCGGGGGGGTCGCCGACCCTATAAACTATCCTAAATTGATACATTTAGTTGATACATTTGTTATCTTTTGTCAGAATAGTTTCATTACAGGCAGCTGTTAGACTTGATACAATAGTTACTAATACTCCAGAGATGCTGCAGAGAAATGGATCAACTAAATTGTAACAGTTCAGAATCTGCACCTGAATTACTGAGCTGTCACTCAAACACCAGAGACACCAACATTCAACTTTACACTTAGATTTTGGAAAAACAGTAAAAAAATAAATAGGGATGCACTCATCCACTATTTTGGATTCGGTTGAATCCCTGAATCCTTTGTGAAAGATTCGGCCGAATACCGAACTGAATCTGAATCCTAATTTGCATATGCAAATTAGGGGTTGGGAAGGTTGAAAACCGGTTTTTACTTCCTTGTTTTGTGACAAAAAGTCATGCGATTTCCCTCCCCACCTCTAATTTGCATATGAAAATTAGGATTCGGAATCTGAATCCTGCTGACAAAGGCCCAATCCCAAACAGAATCCTGGATTTGGTGAATCCCTAAAAATAAATATAATGGAAAGTAATTGAAAAAAGTCTTTATTTATGGGGAACAATCTGACAACAACTGAACTGAAAAAAAGTATTTGGAAGGTGAACAACCCCTTTAAGCTGTAAGTCACAGTTGCTTACCTTAAATGGTTACAAATGTTTCTTTGCTTATTTTAAATTGTAACAAATGTATCTAAGTGCACCTGCCACATATTCTGGGCTCTCCGCCAAAAGCCAATTAAGTTAAAAACTTTGTATCTTTTTCTGGATGTTCAGTGCAAGAGATCAAAGAGAAAAACCCCGGGTCCCAAGCATTCCAAATATACCTGGACACTTACCTCTGTTCTCCCCAATTTTGCTGCTAGTTGCGTTGACGTGAGGCCTTCGTTATTAGGAATCTGTTCTAGCGATTTGTTTTTACAGTTTCTAAGGATCGTGTCATACATTCGTATAATAAAATCATTTTGTGCTTCCGAATTGTCCGCCACGATGACCAAAGCATGAAGCACCGTGTTTCCCAGAGAGTCCTGCCTGGTGCCAATAGTTGGGCATTTATCCATTATAAGCTGCGCTATCTCGGGTTGATTTGTGCAGGCAGCCAGTGACAATGGAGTTTCACCTTTAAAAACAAATAAAAGAGTAACATTGCATATTACCAGAAAATTTATAGACGTGAATGGAAAACAATACAGAAATACAATTTACATTGCTGTATATATATATATATATATATATATATATATATATATATATATATATATATTTATATATATGTGTGAATTTGTTATGATTTGGTAGCCGAGGATTTACTGTTGTGTAATGGCTGCATGAGCCTGCTAATAAAGCACTTTTATACTCTACTCATCCTCGGCTACCAAAACATAACAAATAGGCGACGAGGATGGGATGAGTATAAAAGTCCTTTATTAGCAGGCTCATGCAGCCATTACACAACAGTAAGCAACTCTAACGCCACAAGCTGTATAGAAAGTATGCACAGTATAAGTCTTGAGCACAGTGACATCTACAGGCCATTTGTATAAACACCACAGAATTCAATTCACATATGTCTTAAACATATGCAGCTAAATCACAATGGCAGATAATCAGATAATCAACACATAATAATGGGAATAAAGAAGGACATTCCTGTCAGTGCAATAATTGCTGCTCAGTTTGGAAATAGTTCAGGGCACTTACCAAAATAAAATCCTTCATATTTGTTCTTTGGATTAAAGAATCGTCCCTGAGCCCTTACATCAATACTTGCACCTTTATCAATTAGGCACTTTACCAGCTCGATTTGTCGTCTTTCGATGGCAATATTTAATGCAGTCTGGCCTAAAAAAAAAACCCCATGCAGATTATTATATAAATAATTATGATTTGGTTTGAATTGGGATTCTTGATTATACAATCATGGTTCTATGATCACATGGAGTGCCAATCACCTTATACTGTAGTTTTATTGAATTATAGGTCTGCCTGATATACCTTACCAATTTAATTTTTACGCTCTATTTAATTAGTTGGGAAAAGTGGGCAATGTTTTAACTTTCTATATTTCTATAGTAATAAGTAGAATCACAAAAATTCTAAATAAAAAGGTCACCACGGGGCAGATTTACATAGGGTAGAATATCGAGGGTTAATTAACCCTCGATATTCGACTGCCGAATGTAAATCCTTCGAATATCGAAGTCGAAGGATTTACCGCAATTCGAATGATCGAACGAAAAATAGTTCGATCGAACGATTAAATCCTTCAAAGGATTTTAATCCATTGATCGAACGATTTTTCTTCGCCCTAAAAATATTAGAAAGCCTATGGGGACCTTCCCCATAGGCTAACATGGCACCTCGATAGGTTTTAGGTGGCGAAGTAGGGGGTCGAAGTTTTTTTTTAAAGAGACAGTACTTCGATTATCGAATTTTCGAATATTCTAACGATTTTTAGTTCGAATCGTTCGATTCGAAGTCGTAGCCGAAGGTCGAAGTAGCCAATTCGATGGTTGAAGTACCCAAAAAAATCATTCGAAAGTTTTTTTTATTCTATTCCTTCAATCGAGCTAAGTAAATGGGCCCCCAAGACCAGGGTTCAATGCCCGAAAAATAGATCCTACTTATTAGTGTTCCAGGGTGTTTCTAATTTCCCCTTGTGGCTGTTTCCTGGTCTTCAACCCTCCTCTTTTGTTCCTGACCAGGTCTGATTGCTGCTGCCTCTGAACCCCTTGCCTGACTACAAGCCTTAATTAACCCTTCTGTTACCTCGTACTGGACTCAATATCTAGAACTTCCTCCTTGGTCGGGACTTTCACACTTCCGAAGCCGTTAGGCACTGACAGATTCCTTTTCAGCACAAAACAATAATTTTGGGCACACATTTTCAACTGTTTTAAACTAGTGTGCACAGTGTTTAAAACGTGTGTGCTCAGGTCACCTTTTTGAGGTATCTTGTCAATTCTAATAAGTGACAATCATTTTTTCCTTTAATAAAACTAATGTTGCCATTGATTAATATCCATGGGATTATCAGTACAAAGGGAATAAAACCTGCCTTTATTTCAGCAGCTGATTTAAAATAATTTTATAACAAGTATTTGGTGTCCGAAAATTGGAGAGTTCAAAACTTTAAAATGGTTCACTTGGGGAAATTGTATAAAAAGTCTTTGTTCGTGGGCTCTCAGACCTATTGCCCAAATGTACCCAACTAAACTTATTTCACTACTTATGGGACTGTCCAAAAATGTACAAAGTTTATCCTTGGAAAAGTTTTTGTCTCTAAAACTAAAGGTGGCCATACACGGGCAGATAAAAGACGCCAACAGCTTATTGGCCCGTGTATGGGGCCCCCCGACGGGTTTCCCCGAAAGTCGGCCAGATCTCGATCAGATGGAACGAAAAACGGATCGCGGCCGTATCTGTTTGTTGATGTGGTCCCGCAATCCGACCGCCTGTAAAACCACCGTTAGTATCCGATCGTTGGGCCCTAGGCCCCATGATCGGATCAGCCCAATATTGCTCACCTCAAGGTGGGCATATCGGGGAAAGATCCGCTCGTTTGGTGACATCACCAAACGAGCGGATCTCACCGTGTATGGTCACCTTTAAGCTTAAAATTAAACTAAGTCCAAAATCTGCACTATTACATCTGGACTCTCTAAGACCAGGTCTGAAGAGTCTAATTCCCAGAAGGATTTATTGTCAAACTTAATTTTGCTGTTTACAGCTGCTACAGAATTGTTCTTAAATTGATTGTCCGAATCCTTCAATGACCGACTTCCTATCTCTTCTAAATCAGCTTTGTTGGCAAGAAGCAAGAAGGATAAAATCAGCAGAACTGCACCTTACAAGATCATTTACTGAAATGTGGTCAATATTCTGGGATCAAATTGACACTCGTTCCAAATCACATACTTTGGACTTGCTACAATATTAAGCTAATCCATAAATGTCTTTGTGTTTTTTATTTTTATTCATTTTATTACTTGTGTACTATTTAAGAATTTTGTGTTACTTTAAGGTTAGGTAGTTTAGTAGTTTGGTTGTATGATTGGTGTAACCCATGTGTATTCATCTCTTGAACAATCAAGATGGCTCCACCTACTGTTTTATAACTGAATGAGCTTCACTGTTCAGCCTTTATCTATTCTGCTTGTTTAAGTTGGAAAAACAAAAAAAATCATTTTAAAAAAACAAAAAAACAATTTTTTTTCTCCTGCTTTTATAAAATGATCTTGTTTCTGATGACACATTGCAGCTAACAGTGTCTGTTTTTGTTGGTTCCATGTGATGCAACATCCTTAGCTCATACTTGTTCAAGTTAATATGTGGACGAACAATAAAAATATAACTTGTAGTTATTCTGCCGACAGCGTGTGATTCCCAAACTCTGGATATATATTGTTAATACAAGGAGGAGGCCAGGGACGGAGCCTCCAGGGAACCACTACAACTGACTACTAAAAAGTACGGCTAATGTGCGTAAATTTACCGTATATACTCGAGTATAAGCCGTCCCGAGTATAAGCCGAGGTACCTTATTTTACCTCCAAAAACTGCTTATTGACTCGAAAGCTTATTGACTCGAGTATAAGCCGAGGGTGAGAAATGCAGCAGCTTCTGGTAAGTTTCAATCTCATTTTTGGATGACTATTCTTAGGCGCCGGCTACTATTCTAATGCGCCGGCGAATATTCTTAAGCGCCGGTTACTATTCGAAGGCACTGGCGAATATTCTTAGGCGCCAGCTACTATTCTAAGGCACCGGCGAATATTCTTAGGCGCCGGCTACTATTCTAAGGCGCTGGCGAATATTCTTAGGCGCCGCCGACCGTTTTTGCGCTTGACTCGAGTATAAACCGAGGTAGAGTTTTTCAGCATATTTTGGGGGCTGAAAAACTCGGCTTATACTCAAGTATATACGGTACTATTGGGACTTGTTCAAGTTAATGATATGGTCAGTCTCTGGGTGGAACAACAATTATTCAATAGGTGAGGAGGTGCTAGTTAGTATTTACTGCAAATGTAATTATTTTGACAGTTATTTCTAATAGACTGGGTCTATTTTTTTTATTATGGGAAGGGTCAAGTGATCAAGAGACACAAGCTAAGCAGTTCTCATATTTGCGTTGGATTAGTGTCACTTACCCTTATAATTCTCTTCTGTGTACTCTGCATTAATAAATGGCTCCAAAAAGTCATTTTCTTCCGCAAATGTAAGAAGAATGTTCACAATCTCTGGTGTCTTCTCATTTATATTTAATAAGGCCTTCATCAGGCAGGTTTTTCCAGTTTCCTTTGAGGTTAAATTATCCATTAAGAAATCTGAAACATTGATATGGAAGGTGTATATTATTGATCATACTCAGCATCTCACAAACAAACTTATATTGTTGCTCTAGATCAGGGATCCCCAACCTTTTTTTTACCTACAAGCCACATTCAAATGTAAAACGAGTAGGGGAGCAACACAAGAGTGAAAAAGTCCTTGGGGTGTCAAATAAGGGTTGTGATTGGCTATTTGGAAGCCCCTATGTCTACAGGAGACTTTATTTGGCAGTATGTCTGGTTTTTATGAAACCAAAACTTGGCTCCAAGCCAGGAATTCAAAAATAATCCCCTGCTTTGAGGACACTGAGAGCAAAATCCAAGGGGTTGGAGAGCAACATGTTACTCGTGAGCTACTGGTTGGGGATCACTGCTCTAGATCGCTAGAGGAATGCCTCATTAGGGGTCGTTTATTTATGGGTAGACAGTGTGTCAAGTGCAAGGAACAGCTCAAATTTTCCATTTATTTGCATCTTGCACATTGCCTTCTTCTAACCCAGAATAGCAGCAAGTCTTTGCATTCCATTACAAAAACCTGCAACCCACCCCCCATGATGCCAGGAGGGGAAGGCATGTGAGTATCCCTTCTCCTACCCCGTAGCTTGCACCTTGTGTAGATGCCTAAGTTTAGGAACGGCAGAGGACCTGGGCATATGGCAGTTGACAATGAATGGTCTGCCAGTTGTTTTTTTAAGCAAATGGAGGATAAAGGATGTTTTACTTTGGGCATTACACATGTTAGCGGGGCACCCACTGCACTATATTTATAAGGTACTATTTAACCTATGGAAAAAATGAGAAGGCACTTCCAAAGACCAATCTTCCAGGCAGACTTGTCAATTAAACAGTATTTTTATTTCAGTGCACTAGGTTACAGCCTCACGCGTTTTGTATCAATAGGATACTTAATCATAGGCTACATAATCCCATTTCCCACAGCATATTTAAAACAAGAGAAACCCAATTGGCTTTGAGGATACTAGGGTTACATGGGTTGGTTAGCGGCCATCCCTTTGATAATAACAGTTTTTATTGTTGCTTTTCGGCTACTGATTTTTTTGTACATTGTTTTGTGTACATTGTTTTTTGTACATTGTTTTCTAATTGTTGTTTTGTGTTATTTTGTATAAAGTTTTTCTTTTTTTTTAATTGACTTCAAAGAGAGTACCAAGATGGCCTCTAACCAACCCATTAGGGGTGGGTCCCACTAGAGTGAAGTCACCATTGATTGTGTTTCTTATTGTACCACAAGTGTAACCCTAGTATCCACAAAGCCAATTGGTTCTCTCTTGTTTTAAATATGCTGTGGGAAATGGGATAATGTAGCCTATGATTAAGTATCCTTTTGATACGAAACGCGTTAGGCTGTATCCTAGTGCACTGAAATACAAATACTTTTTAATTGACAAGTCTGCCTGGAAGATTGGTCTTTGGAAGTGCCTGCTCATTTTTTATATAAGGTTATCCACTCCCTCAGCTGAAGGTTCACCTGGACCTCTTCTCCAAATTGGTGAGTTTTTACTTTGAGACCTGAGAATGGAGCAGTCTGACCAGTTTGTACCCTGAATGAAAAAATTATTTCTCATTCCTAATAAACTACCTCTGAGTCTTGATAACAGAAGGGCAGTCATGGAATTACCTAACCTACTAACAGATCCATAATCTGAAAAATGATTACCTTTGAGCAACACCTTTGCGTTTGGCTTATAATTGGTCTTCGCTTCTGAAAGTAGATCTGTTACCATTTCAGTGTCCCCTTCAGAGACAGCTTTAAACAGAAGTCTTGTATTCGTTGTTAATACCATTTTTCGAGGTTGCCTTTAAAAGAAAAAAACAAAGCAAAGACCCGATTGTTACATTATCTCAAGACTCTGGATGAGCCAATGTTACAATGAGATGATCCCAACCAAGGCACAGAGTTGACTTGCATAAAGCCATTGTAGGAGGGTTTGTTCAGTTACACCAGGGAGATACAACGGGGAGTATTAGTTCACACATTTTATCATTTGTTGGCTGGAATAGGTAGTGAAAAAATTACAATTATAGTTACTTCACCCCACCAGCAGTAGGGTTGGAGGTAGGACCTATAGAACCCAACTCTTCTTTAGGCTTAGGGAACATACTGAGGCTTAATTATTATACTCTCTACCTCTACCTTACTGAAAGCTAACTGGAAAAGGGTGTGGGCAATGCAGTATAAGGATATTCCTCCATTATTTCTCTGCAAATAGAAGTGTTTGGTACCCTTGGGACCCCCCATGGAAAAAGAATGTCTAAGCTCTACGCTCGTTGCCTGGGGTCTGAAAGCAAATTGGACATTCATAGTCAGTTATGAAACCATGATTTATAAAAACTTGACTTGAACATAACTAACTTTCCAACTGCTGATGAGAAATCTATGCAAATGCAAATCACTGAAGTGTGACGTACTGCTCACCCGTAGTTCTTTGTATCCATCGGAGTCGAAAGCAAAAGGGGACTAAAATCTGTGGTATCACTGTAAGAGAGACATTCAAGTCACCAGAGCCACCAGAACTAGAAGTTATTTATACAAATAATAAATCTTAGCATCACAATGTATATACATTTTCATACAATATTATGGAAGTAAAAATATACATCTATACACACCGACCCCACATATACTGCACATGCCAATATCAATACTAATTGTAGTCTGTATATGACTCTGTCTCTGGATAGAACCTCCCACAGCGTTTGCCTTTGGGACATCCCACCAATACTCGCTTTAACACTTCAGTACCTGGTACCAATGAAGTCACTAGGGTTTGGGGGGTATTTCCATGTCGGATACTGCATAGAGATTTGCTATTTCTGCACATTATACACGGGTTCCTTACCTCTCTGCAGATGCTCCCCCCAATGCTATATAAGAAATTCACATCAGCTCTGAGTTAAACAAACAATTCCAAAGCAGGTTACAAACCCAGCCAACTGCCCAATGTACCAAAGTGGGCTTCAAAGTTATTTCAGCTTTGAAAAAACTTGTTTAAAGGAGAAGGAAAGCTCCAAGACAGTTTATTGCCAATAGAATAGCCACAATAGTGTAAGCTAGAACACTATATTTATTCTGCAGAATGTTTTACCATACCTGAGTAATCAGCTCTAGACACTGTCTCTGTTTGTTTAGGATAGAGGCTGCCATATATGCTTGGTGTGACATCACTTCCTGCCTGAGTCTCTCCCTGCTCACTAACAGCTCTGAGCTCAGATTACAGCAGGGAGGGGAGGAGGGAGGGGAGAGGAGCAAACTGAGCATGCTCAAGCCCTAGCCCTGGAGGTTTAAGCTGAAAACAGGAAGTCTGATACAGAAGCCCATGAGTACACAATAAAAGCAAAGAAATGTGGTGTTTCTTTTGACAGAGGACTCAGAGCAGCATTACTTTGAGGGTTTACTGGTGTATTTATATAGACCTTTCTGATAAAGCTTACTTAATTTTAGCCTTTCCTTCTCCTTTAAAAAACAGAATGATGGCTCTTTGGCTCTTTAAGTTTCCAGCATTGGCTTTTTGCCTCCCCTAATAACCAGTTTGCTGCCAAGGCAATTTGAGAAACTCAACTTAACTTTAAAGCTTCTCATTTGATGTTTGGTTAGTTAAACGCAAGGACACGTCAGACTTACTTTCTCTTGAGGCCATTTTCTTGTCTTGTAGATCTGGGAGGAGTCCCTGGTGCCATCCGTTCCCTTGAAATAATGGGTGACATGTCACCCGGGAGTTTATTTATCATCTTCTGCCTTTTCATAAGAAAACCAACAATAGTTAATTTCACAGTAGTTTTCTTAAAAAGTCGAAATTCTAAGCAGTCCTATTAATGGAGAACTAAACCCTAAAAATGAATATGGCTAAAAATGGCATATTTTATATAGTGAACTTATTGCACGAGGCTAAAGTTTGAGCTTGTCAATAGCAGCAATGATCCAGGACTTCAAACTTGTCACAGGGGGTCACCATCTTGGAAAGTGTCTGTGACACTCACATGCTCAGTGGGCTCTGATTGGCTGTTGAGAAGCTAAGCTTAGGGCTCGTCACTAATTATCCAGCAGAAAATGAGCTTCCCTGACTGTAATATAAGCTGATGCTACAGGTTTGCTGATTATTACATTCTGAAGCTAATTGCACTGGTTTCTGTGCTGCCATGTAGTAATTATGTGTATTAATTACTAATCAGCCTTATATTGTGACATTTCTATTCTATGTGTACTGTATATTGTGAGTGGCTCCCTAAGCTCAGTAAGTGACAGCAGCACAGAGCATGTGCAGTGAATCAGCAGAAAAGAAGATGGGGAGCTACTGGGGCATCTTTGGAGACACAGATCTTTACTGCTAAAGGACTGTGGTTGCCTTGGGCTGGTACAGAAGCACAAAACATCATGTACAACATTTCTAGCTACTTCTTTAGTTAGGCTTTAGTTCTCCTTTAAGGAAAGGGTACAATATGGGTAAGAGCATCATATAATCACGACCTGCTTAGCCAGACCCAGAAACTAGAAGGGAAAGAATTCAAACAAGATGACAAATACCCGTCATCTCCAGGTCCAGAACTAGGGGTAGTCAGAAGAGGCAGTTGCCTGGGGCGCAACGATTGGGGGGTGCTGGGCAGTTAACTCTTCTGCTTATCCCCTAGCCCAGACTCAACAGCAACTCCGAACGTGCACTATATTTTTTCTGTAGTAGTAAAACATATTGGAAACAAAGCAATCCTATTGGGTTTAAGTATATTTTGAATGATTTTTTAATAGACTTAAGGCAGGGGTCCCCAAAAGGTAGATCACGATGTATCAGTAGACCTTTAGCTGGTGATCAGTAGATCTCAAGACACTGTAAACAAACAGCTTGTCTATATCACCCTCCTGTTTGATGCTTTTCATTCAGCTATTTATTATGTTAAAGGGCATGTAAAGGCAAAAAAATAAAATCCCATTTTTATTTTCTTTAATGAAAAAGATATCTACAATATAATTTAATTAAAAAATGTGTACCGTTTTTATAAGAAACCTGACTGTATGCAGTGAAATTCTCCCTTCATTTACTGCTGTGGATAGGAATTGTCAGACGGTCCCTAACTGCTCTGCAGGGAAACAATCATACTTATGAACAGCAGGGGGAGCCCCCGCCTTACTTCCCAGCCATGCAGAACTCAAGCAACTTTGTTTATGACAATCCCTAAGCAGCCCAGACCACATTGAGCATGTGCACAGTCTTGGTCTTGCAAAGATGTATAACAAAGTTACAAGATGGTGACCCCCTTTGGCCAACTTTGAAAGCATAAATCATTTGTTTGATTAGGCTTGTGGTGCAGTAAGTTCATGTTTATGTTTAGTATACAAAATACAGCATTTCTAGCCTTATTCTATTCTATTTTTTTTTTTAATATCGCAATATAAGTTTCTCATTTTTACAATGTTTTATTGATGTCGTTCATAATGGTCTACTAAAAGTATGGGCACTCCTGACTTAAGGTAGGGGATCCAAGTTACAGAAAGAAGCCTTATCTAGAAAACCCTAAAGCATTCTGGATAACAGGTCTTATACCTGTATATAAAATAAATGGCTGACTTATCCTTGACTGTGAACTAACAATGCACATGGGGCAAATACCTTTTTTACTGAGTTTTATAGGAGGAAAGTTGCGCCTGATTTTGTGTGCCCACCCTGAGTAATTGAGGGTTTAATCTCTGAGCTGAAAGCATTAAAGGGCCCGTGGCTTAGAAGGAACACTGGTGTCAGTATTTTTCAGGTGCAGTTTCTTTATTATAGAAAGCAGATGTGTAGAGCAGCCATAGGGGCTAGGGATGGGCGAATTTGACCCATTTCGTTTCGCCAATAATTTGCCGCCAGCGAAATGTCGCCAACGCCCATTAAAGTCTATGGGCGTCAAAAAATGTTGTTGTGCGTCTTTTTTTTTGACGCACGACACCATACAAGTCTATTGGCGTAATTTCTGCGGCGAAACAAGCCGAAAAACTTTGCCCATCCCTAGGGGCAGATTCCCTAAAGGATAAAGCGACTAACGCTAGTGTGACATCATTTCATAACTATGCTGATTCCCTAGCGGGCGCTAGCGAAGGAGATAGACGCTAACGTTGCTTCGCACTCTAACTAACACCAAGCGAATTTTCGCTCTGGTGAACGGACGTAACTCTGCAAATTCACTAAGATGCGGATTTAACTGAACGTTACCTCTTTCATAAATTTTTTTTTGGGTACCCAGCTTCCCCCCTACATTCTCTAACATATGGCACATAAACTATACACTGGGCTCATGTGTAGGGCAATATAACAACTTTATTTTATTTTATTTTATTAAGGTTCCCTGAGCTTGTGTAATGTAATGTATTTGCTGTAACATATACGTCCATTCAACTGTAACTTCCCGCCATATGCAAATTAGCCAGCATTCAGCGCCCTGGACGCAACTTTGCATTTTAGGGAATTAGTGTTGTCCTGGACAATTTATGTCTGCCGAAGTGTTAGGGAATTTGCCCCATAGAGTCTTTGCTTTGATAAATGATTTTGTTCAGATTATCCCTAAGCAGCCACATTGTGCAACTTCGCCGCACTTCGCCACAATTCGCCACACTTCGCCAGGTGTATTTTCGCCAGCGCTCCGCAAATTCACTAAAATCCGAAGTTGCGCACAGGGGTAGCGTAAGTTTTCGAAGTTGCGCTAGCGTTAATTCGTCAAGCGAAGCGAAATTTTGCTAGCGATGGTTCATTTGCATACGGTGCGAAATTCAAATTTCAATGGAGGAACACGTATCAGCACTACAAATGCCTAGAAAACCTTCAAATCAGCAAATAAAAATGTTATTTTGCCCTACACATGTGCCCACTGTCTAGGTAAGTTGCCATGAGTCAGGAAATGAAGGGGGGAAGGAGGGGAGCCCCAAAAATATTTTCGATCTTTTTCAGCCTATCACCCATCATGTAGAAAACACGCCAGCGTTTTTTGGGACTTAGAAAAAAAATTTACTTTTTTTGAAACAATCCCTATCTACTCTATTGCGCTTCGCCAGGTCTGAGGTGGCGAAGGAAGTCTAGCGTAAAAGGTAGCGTTCAGTACACTGCGCAAGTTAGTGAATTTGCGTAGTTACGTCGCTAGCGAAAATTCGCCTGGCGTAAGGGTGCGAAGTAACACTAGCAAAATTACGCCAGCGTTCGTTAGTGAATTTGCGCAGTAACGAAAAATGCCAAACGCTAGCGAATTAACGCTAGCGTTCGGCGCTTCGGCGCTTAGTGAATTTGCGCCTGTGTGTTTCTTGGAATTTGTAGACTGAAAGAACAATCTTCTTCATGGAAGAGTATTTTATTATTCGAAATTAATAAATGACAATAAATGATCGAGTTCTTTCAAATCTACAGACTAAACCAGCAGGTGCCGGCATTGTATGTAAATCTACTGCTTACAATGGGCGGTTCCATTTGACCTGATGATTAGTAATAATGACGTGCCAAGCAATTAAGAACTAGTCCTGTTCATGTGCCAACCTGTGCAATCCAGTCTCCCTACAAACACCTGTGAGTTCTAAAAATAAATTAATTATCTTATCTACATATCTTCAATCTTCAATCTTCCTTCTTATTCATTGCCTTTATCCCTCGTTACCACTCATTATCCAACAAGACTTTAACAAGTGGGAAAGTCACGATGATCAAAGGTGAAGCTTATGTCAGTCTGAAATACTGAAGCCCCATCAGAATGAGACTTCTCAAAACACAAAATATCTCACTGTTCAGCTTAAAAACTTGATATGGAAAATGTATTTTTATGCAAATGTGATTTAGGCTCCAATCAAAAGGATCATCATCCAGCACAATGACAATATTCTAATGATAGTCTGTAAAGTAATGTGTCCTATGTTGGCCCAAATATGGCCTCCAAGGTGTTAAACTGGTCTCCTAGGGTCAACATAGAACCTGGTAACCAGGGATCACTTCCACATTAATTAAAGGGGTTGTTCACCTTTAAATTGTTTTAGTATTATAGAGAATGAGACAATTACCAGGTGTTTTTCGCTATTTGTTGTTTTTTTTGTTTGTTAGTTATTTAGTTATTTATTGACTATTTCAGCAATCTGGTAAGGCCCTGGCAACCCTGCACTGATTTGAGTAATAAACTGGGATTTGTATAGGAGAGGCCTGAATAGAAACACAAAGTAGCGATAACAAATAATTTGTAGCCCTACAGAGCATTTATTTTTTAGATGGGAGGGGTTGATCACCCCCCCTCTTTGAGAGTTAGAAAATGGCAGAAAATGTGAAGGCCAATTGAAAAGATGTTCAGGATTAGCCATTCTACAACATATTTAAATGGATATTATCATGGGAAAACGTGTCTTTTTTTTCAAAACGCATCAGTTAATAGCGCTACTCCAGCAGAATTCTGCACTGAAATCCATTTCTCAAAAGAGTAGACAGATTTTTTTATATTCAATTTTGAAATCTGACATGGGGCTAGACATATTGTCAATTTCCCAGCTGCCCCTGGTCATGTGACTTGTGCCTGTACTTTAGGATGGAATTACTTTCTGGCAGGCTGCTGTTATCTCTCCTACTTAATGTAACTGAATGTGTCTCAGTGGGACTTGGATTTTACTATTGAGTGTTGTTCTTAGATCTACCAGGCAGCTGTTATCTTGTGTTAGGGAGCTGCTATCTGGTTACCTTCCCATTGTTCTTTTGTTTGGCTGCTGGGGGGGGAAAGGGAGGGGGTGATATCACTCCAACTTGCAGTACAGCAGTAAAGAGTGATTGAAGTTTATCAGAGCACAAGTCACATGACTGGGGGCAGCAGAAAAACTGACAATATGTCTAGCCCCATGTCAGATTTCAAAATTGAATATAACAAAATCTGTTTGCTCTTTTGAAAAATGGATTTCAGTGCAGAATTCTGCTGGAGCAGCACTATTAACTCATGCGTTTTGAAAAAAACATGTTTTCCCATGACAGTATCCCTTTAAAGTTAGCTCAGAGGTGAACCACTGTAGACTGTGCTAACTGTTATAGGCTTTATAAAAGCCTATGGTGAAGATAAGAAAATCTTGATGGGGCCTATTCAGTCCTTGGCCTCCCTGAAGATCATCTCATACTATAGCAAAATGTCAGTAGGTGGCGTAAAGGCTTATTTCATAGCAGGGGAAATGATCCAATGATGTGGCGCTTCTTTGTTTCTTTCTCTTTCCTGGGTGTTAATCACAACATCTTTACTTTTATAAAAATGAAAGAAATATACGTCATATTGTTGATCCTGACTCAGGAGATCCTCTCTCTTGGGAGTTGCTAAGATCTAGGTCAAAACTTGAATGAACTTGAAAGAATTACATATATGAAGCTTTTATGTGGCCTTGAACTAATCCAGCAAAAAGATGCTTCAGTTATTAATAAACATCCCTTTTATGAGTCACTTCACTAATTCTGATTGTCATCCTTTGCTAAATCTGGCAGGTAAATGTATTCTTAGATTCCATCACTTCTCCCAACTACTAACTTCCTCCATAAGGAATTATTACAAACGTTTCAATTGTGAAAACTGGAGAGATCAACAATATAGATGAATACATTTAGGCGTAAAGAACACAACACAAAAGTGCTCCATTACTTTTGGAATTGCCCTAAAATAAAAGCTATGTGGGAGGAAGCTGAATTGTATTTACAGAAAACTTTCCAAATGAAAATAAAGGTTTCCCCACATTTATCTTTGTTGGATTTATACAAAGAATGTAAAATTAATCCTGACTTTAAAGAGAATCACATTAAAAAAAACTCTTAAGAATTTATATTTTTTGTTTTAGCAGCAGCTCGTGAATCCATATTTTTATTAAGAGATTATCTGAGATCTCTTTCTCTCCAGGAAGCGATTCGATTTAGATATGGAGATGTAAAAATTAGAAAATGCTTTTTAGATAGTTGGTTTATATACCGAGATAATTTACAAATTGCTGATAGAAAAGAAGTTCAAACATTTAGGTACAATTTTTAATGTACAATTTTATTTTTTTATTTTTTTTAACTCTGCTTTTTTTGACCGTACTGTCATGGGGGGAAAAAAAATTCAAAATGAATCAGTTAATAGTGCTGCTCCAGCAGAATTCTGCACTGAAATCCATTTCTCAAAAGAGCAAACAGATTTTTTTATATTCAATTTTGAAATCTGACATGGGGCTAGACATATTGTCAGTTTCCCAGCTGCCCCTGGTCATGTGACTTCTGCTCTGATAAACTTCAATCACTCTTTACTGCTGTACTGCAAGTTGGACTGATATCACCCCCCCTCCCCTTTCCCCCCAGCAGCCTGACAAAAAAAGGTAACCAGATAGCAGCTCCCTAACACAAGATAACAGCTGCCTGGTAGATCTAAGAACAACACTCAATAGTAAAAACCCATGTCCCACTGAGACACATTCAGTTACATTGAGAAGGAAAAACAGCAGCCTGCCAGAAAGCATTTCTCTCCTAAAGTGCAGGCACAAGTCACATGACCAGGGGGAGCTGGGATATTGAGAAAATGTCTAGCCTCATGTCAGATTTCAAAATTGAATATAAAAAATCTGTTTGCTCTTTTGAGAAATGGATTTCAGTGCAGAATTCTGCTAGAGTAGCACTATTAACTGATGTGTTCTGAAAAAAACATGTTTTCCGATGACAGGGTCCCTTTAAAGATTTTATTGCTATCTATTCAACTTTCCACATATATAATACTCTGGCATGTTGTTTTCATTCAAAGCAGAGAGATAAGTTATTAACTAATAAACCAACTAATTAACTAAATATGTTTTTTTTTAATTATTTACGCTATCGAGCATTGGTTTGATTCTCTTGTCAATAATATTGATATTTTGTGATATATCTGAATGTCGAAACAATTGAAAAAAAAAAGAATAACAACATCTTATGTATAGCGATGTGCGAATTACACAAATTCGCTCGCAAAAAATCCACGATTTAAAAAAAATGGCGCGCGCCAGAATTATTGCTTGCGTCAAAATTATTGCACGTCAAAATTACTCGGACGCCCATCGACCTAATGCATTTGGACTAAATAGTCGTGCGTATAAAAATTGTCGCTCACATCAAAATTGACTTCAATTGAGTTTTGCAAATTTTCCTCTGTTTCGCAAATTTTGCCATCAATTTTCAAATTTTTCGGCGAAGTGCACAGATTTGCCCCCATCACTACTGATATACAGGGACAGATTTACTAAGGGTCGAATTTTGAAGGTTAAAAAACCTTTGAATTCACCCCTCGAAGTAAAATCCTTAGAATGGGAATATCGAATTAGAAGGATTTTAGCGCAAAAGCTAAGATTGATTAAAAATCGTTTGAATGGAACGATTCGAACGATTTTAAGCGATCAATCAAAAGGATTTTTATTTGACCAAAAAGTGCTGGGGAAGGTCCCCATAGGCTAACATTGGACTTCGGTAGCTTTAATCTGGTGACGTATGTAGTCAAAGTTTTTTTTAAAGAGACAGTACTTCGATTATCGAATGGTCGAACGATTTTTACTTCGAATTGTTTGAATCATTTGATTTGATCAAATTCGATTGAATTTGACCAATTCGATGGTCGAAGTACCCAAAAAATTACTTTTTTTATTCAAACTATTCACTCGAGCTTAGTAAATCTGCTCCACAATGTATGGTTTATCTGTTTATACACATTACACTATTTTATCAGATTAAATGCCCTACAAAATGTTATTTTTTTCCCCTAAGCTTGGCTTCTAATTAATCTGGAGCCTCATTTAGGCTCTTAAGTAGGGTAAAAACACAGTTTATCTACACCTCAATAAGGGCAGAGACACAGGCTCAGACTGGGGAAGATTAGTCGCCCAGTGATAAATCTCCTCTTTTTCGAGGCGACTAATCTCCCCGAACTGCCTCCCGCCGCTAAAATGTAAGTCGCGAAGAAACTTCCGGCGACATCGTAAAACAAAGTGATCCAAGTGCCATCACGCCGTCGATTTAGATTCTAGCCGGCGGGAGGCAGTTCGGGGAGATTAGTCGCCCTGAAGAAGAGGAGATTTATCACTGGGCGACTAATCTCCCCCAATCTGAGTTTGTTTCTCTGCCCTAAAAGGAATAAAGAAAAGCCACAAGGGAATCTGAAATCAATGAACACAACTTATACTTACTGTTTCCCCAGTGTTCGGAGGGCTGTGTCCTTCTTCAGAGTAAAAATAAAATGATCGTAGGAGAATAATTCTCTATGAATGAATAGGTAGTAATCCCTAATTAGCACAAAGATGTTCCTCCCTCACCAGTCATTGTTGCAGTGAGAGTTCCAGAGCAATGCGTCACCATCACAATCATCTGAATGATGGACCTGGGGATGAGGAACAGCAAAGAGGCCGACATTATTTTAACCTGAAACTTGAAAAGGATCAAATGATCAAAGTTTAATATGTGGCAGCATTTCTATAGAGTTCACTTTAAGAATATTATAGAATGGCCACTTTTAAGCAACTTTTCAATTGGCCTTTATTTTTTATTTTAGTTTATTTTTTTATAGTTTTATTAATTATTTGCCTTCAGACTCTTTCCTGCTTTAAGATGGAGGTCACTGACCAAATCTAAAAACAAATGTTCTGCAAAGCTACAAATGTATTGTTTTTAGCACAGTCTACAGTGGTCCACTAGTGATGGGCAAGTTTCTCCTGTTTTGCCGAAAAATGCGTGAATTTCCCGCAAAATTCACAAAACGGCGGAAAATTCACGAAAAATAGGGAAATCTGAAAGCTCACGAAAAAAATTGTGAAATTTTAAAGTTCTCACGAAAAAATGGTGCAATACGAACGTTTTCACAAAAAAATCCAGCAATTCGAACATTTTTACAATAAAATCGAGCAATTCGAACGCTTCAAAAAAAAAATCAGGCAATTCAAACGGTTTCACAAAAAAAAGTCCATCAATTTGAACTTCGAACGGTTTCACTAAAAAAAGTCGATCAATTTGCACGTATACAATAAAATATCGAAAATTTCAACTTTTTCAATAAGAAATCGAACAATTCTAAGGTTTTCAATAAAAAATCCTAATGCTACTTTTTATTACTCATCTTTTTATTCAGGCCTCTCCTATTCATATCCTGGTCTCTTATACAAATCAGTGCATGGTTGCTAGGGTAATTTGAACCCTAGTAACCAGATAGTTGAAACTGCAAACTGGAGAGCTGCTGAATAAAAAGTAAAATAACTCAAAAAACCATAAATAATAATTAGGGATACACTGAATCCTATATTTTGGATGCGGACGACCCCCCCTAATCCTTCGTGAAAGATTCAGCCAAATAACAAACCAAATTCGAATTTGCATATGTAAATTAGTGGGGGGAGGGGAGAAAAATTTTTACTTAACTAGATATTACTGGGCCCCACAGCAAATTATTTTTCAGGCCCCCAAAATGTTTAGCGGTTGACTTGTTTCTCCAATATTTATTAAAATTGTATATGAATTAAGGCCTCGTGGGGCCCCTATACCTCCTGGGCCCCCCTGCAGCCGCAGGGTCTGCTTCCTCTATAGTTACGCCCCTGTTTATGGGGTTATTTATAAAACTTTGAAAATTTCTCACTATTTTGTTAAAACCACTCCGACCAAATTCCTGCTGACTTCTTTTTACCGTATTTATCAATAAATTGTTATGAAAAAAATCTGGTGCGGAGAAAGACTTGCTAAAATCATTAAAAAAGATCAGAATTGTACAATTTTTTCGGATTTGATGCCTGAAAAAAATCTTTGGATTGTCTCCTGAAAACCACAAAATCTTCGGATTATTGTACGAAACCCAGAGCAGATCACAATGTCTCCCTATTGTTAATGGACATCTGCCATTTACTTCTACATGACCTCAGCAGAGAGTACTTTTTTAGTCGGACTTTTAACACCATTGGGGTTTAATAAATCACAAAAGATTCAAGTTTTTTTTCCTCCAAAAAATGGTTTTTTCCCTTTAAAAGTCTGACCAGAAATAAACAGACTTTAGTAAATAAGCCCCTTAATGAACCTCTTACCATATGATAAATGACAATTCTCTAGGGTTCTGAATACTTAGGGTGGAACATGTGCTACATTCAGCAGCATCTCTTTTGTACAACATTTACTTGTTTTTTACTAAAATGTGAAATGTCTGATATTAGTTGTAACTGACAGTTAGGCAGGTTAAAATAGAGTTAAAAGGTTGAACTTGATGGACGTGTGTCTTTTTTCAACCTAACTTACTATGTTACTCAGTTAGTATGTTACTAAGGAAGTAGCAGTACTGGCCGGGCAGGTTTCGGGTGTTTGGAAACTTGTGTGTGTGTTAAATATAGGAGTTGCCCATTTAGCATTTCCTTCCTTATTACTGTCAGAATTTCTGTGGGTGTCTCAGTCATATGTTATTTAAGTGGACAGCTTCTCTTTTGGTGACAAACCTGAAATGCTGTGCTGGAGAAGGGGTGAGACATAGTAGTAATTGGGCTGCTGATGGGTGAAATTGGGTGTAATGTGGGTGAATATGGGAGGGCTAAAAAATGCCTGTGCAGAATGTGTAATGTACCTGCTGATATACTGTCCATTATTCCACTGCACAATACTGTCTTGAAATGTCACTAGAAAATGTAAGAAACAGGCTTGATAAAGGGTCTTGAGGGCCTAGAACGTTGCCTGTTTGCAGGGCCGTTCCTGTATGAGACAAGGTGGGCAACTTGCCTCAGGCGGCAGTGAACGGCCAGTTACAAGGGGCAGCAAAAATCCGCCTCCTGTAACTTTAAGAGCCGAATTTCATCCGATTTTTTTTGCCATTTCACAATTTTTTCCGGGGTTTAGCGAATTTTCCGGCAAAGATTCTGTAAGGCACAGATTCTGTAAGGTCCACTTACCCTGGCGGTCTAGTGGCCAGCGGGGACGCCCGTCGTGTGGTTGTTTCTCCTCGGTGCCGGTTTTTCCTATGGCGTGTGCAGCGTGCACTTTCGAGTTTTATGCGTCAGCGTGATGACGCATTGGCATGAAATTCAAAGGTATTTAAAGGGGCTTTGAATGATTGTGATTCCTGCTTGTTTATACTAATATCAAAGCATTCCAAAATTCCCAACAGAACCCACTGCGAATGCAATGCAAAAAATGGGCAAAGAGTGGTGTGAATGAGCCCAGTAATACGGCTCTGACAATAAATATGAGGTTAAAGGTGAATGAAAGTGTTTTTATGTTTGTTTTTTAATGTTTCTGCGGCACATAATAGTGTCATTTCCTAAGGACAATCACTGCTCATGTGCTCAGCACTAGAGGATTCTATTACTCATCTCCACAACAATGACTCCAATGAAATGTATGGGAAGAATGTATCCCAGTTACACCCTGGAGGAAACGTGCTGTAGGAATTCTCAGAACATGTTTGTACAACACCCTCAATTGGACTTTTGCCTCTCTTTTTTTTTTTTGGTATTGTAAAAAGCATGATTTGTAGGCAATGTGAATGGGAACTTTACATGTATATAATACTCAAAAGCAGTGAATATCCTGTAAATTATATCCTTATAAACGGTGAGTTCTGATGTCATCAGTTATAAACGGTGAGTTCTGATGTCATCAGTTATAAACGGTGAGTTCTGATGTCATTTCTGTCACATAACTCGCTGAAACGTGTGTATTATAATAAATAAAGTACCCCCAGTTGCAAAATATGAGGATATTAGAAGTTACCTCGGAGTTCCATGACCTGTATAATAACACTCGGCCTTTAGCCTCGTACTTTTATATGGTCATGAAACTCCTCGGTAACTTATAATATCCTTATATTTTACAAGAGGGGGGACTTTATTCACTATATAATGAAAAATATCAATTACACCAACAAGTACCATTAATATGAAAAAAATATCCATGGCAACTGTTAACCCAATCTTCCATTGCTACTTCAGGTTCATAAAGTTGCCACGTACAGACCAGGAAAAAACAGGTTGGCACAAACAGGACCACAGTCAATATTTTATTAAAAAGTTGAGGCACCCATAGCGTAAACAAAAAGGATTTTCTTGTTTGCATTACAGGTGCCTCAACCTTTTAATAAACTATTGTAGCAGCAGATATTGTCTGTGGTCCGGTTTGTGCCAACCTGTTCTTTTCCTGGTCTGAACATGGCCTAACCCCTAAGCTGAAGGTCTGGGGCTTAAGCACCCACATCCACCGGGTTCATCAACTCGTTTCTTTTTCTGGATAAAGTTATCAGATAATGAAATACCAGGAGGAGAGGCCAACAAACATAGTTCCAGATTGGGAGACGTAGCAACAATATATAAGGGGTCAATTCTCTCTGTACCAGAAGTGTAAAAAGTGTAGATTTTTAAAGGGTATGTAAAGGTAAAAAAATAAAATCCCATTTTTACTTTCTTTAACGAAAAATAAACCTATCTCCAAAATACTTTAATTAAAAAATGTACCGTTTTTAAACCTGACTGTATGCAGTGAAATTCTCCCTTCATTTACTGCTGTGGATAGGAATTGTCAGACAGTCCCTAACTGCTCTGCAGGGAAACAATCATACTTATGAACAGCAGGGGGAGCCCCCGCCTTACTTCCCAGCCATGCAGAACTCAAGCAGCTTTGTTTGTTTCCCTGTAGAGCAGTCGGCGACTGTGAAGAGATTTGTATTGGATTTTATTTTTGCCTTTACATCCCCTTTACTG
Organism: Xenopus petersii; assembly: GCA_038501925.1. Classification (NCBI taxonomy): domain Eukaryota; kingdom Metazoa; phylum Chordata; class Amphibia; order Anura; family Pipidae; genus Xenopus; species Xenopus petersii. The sequence continues at coordinate 7,817,407 of CM076675.1, read as the reverse complement.
TTTCCAACTCCAGCTGCAGGGACAAAGATCATGGAGCCAGATTTAAACAGATAAACTGGGATTCTATTTGGAGGATTATTTTGCTGCAGCCACTGGTTCTGCAGAGTTGGAGAAAGTTTGTATTAAACAATACAATAACTATAAAATCCACATTAGATTACATCACAACACAGGACCCAGTGCAGTCTGTATATTCTGATTATTAATCAGTCTTGTTGTATCGGCTTCTGGCAGATATTATTTGACTGTTTTGATCATTTATGGTGACCCCTAAGCAGCTCAGACCACACTGAGCATGTGCACAGTCTTGGTCTTGCAAAGATGTATAACAAAGTTACAAGATGGTGACCCCCTGTGGCCAACTTTGAAAGCATAAATCATTTGTTTGATTAGGCTTGTGGTGCAGTAAGTTCATGTTTATGTTTAGGATACAAAATACAGCATTTCTAGCCTTATTCTATTTTACACTTTACTTCCCCTTTAACACAATCACCACTTTATTTTACCCACAACTGTTTTCTCTGCTTTCTTCAGTACACTGGAGAGCAAAAAGGAATACTTTCCAAATCTCACAGTAACTGTCCTTCAGGCTGACCTTTCCGGCGTATCTAGCGGAGCAAATGGGCATTCTCCCCAAATATCTCCCCAAGCAAAAACCTTAGACCAGGGGCCCATTTTCAGTACTATTCTTCTTCTTCTCCTCACTCAACCCCTATTCCCCTAGTCTCTATTCTTTACATACTATAATACTATATCTATTATTCCATCTATTTAGCCTCTTTGTTCTCAAAGAAATAGGGAATGACCATGAAATAGGCCAAATGTTTAGCAGTTCAAGGGCCCACTGACACCTGGGCCCCCCGGGAGTTTTCCTGGTATCCCTGTGGGCCAGTCCAACACTGTCTGAGTCTATATTTTGTGGTTAAGAAGCTGAAGTAGATCAGAGGCTGCATTATTAGAAGAAAGTAGGTGGACACTACAATAGACAGAAGTCCCTTGCAAAGCATTTGGAGCAGGGTTGTACAATACAAATCTGAATTACTATTTGAGTAACATTAAACCAGTCATTATGCTTATGATTATACTTAATTATCCAAAAGGACACATAAGAATTGGGGGCCGATTCACTAACTTCGAGTGAAGGATTCGAAGTTAAAAAACTTCGAATTTCGAAGTTTTTTTTGGGCTACTTCGACCATCGAATGGGCTACTTCGACCTTCGACTACGACTATCGAAGGATTCGAACTAAAAATCGTTCGACTATTCGACCATTCAATAGTCGAAGTACTGTCTCTTTAAAAAAAACTTCGACCCCCTAGTTCGGCAGATAAAAGCTACCGAAGTCAATGTTAGCCTATAGGGAAGGTCCCCATAGGCTTGCCTAAGTTTTTTTGATCGAAGGATATTCCTTCGATCGTTGGATTAAAATCCTTCGAATCGTTCGATTCGAAGGATTTAATCGTTCCATCTAATGAATAATCCTTTGATCGTTCGATCGAATTTTCTGCGCTAAATCCTTCGAATTCGATATTCGAAGTCGAAGGATTTCAATTCCTAGTCGAATATCGAGGGTTAATTAACCCTCGATATTCGACCCATAGTAAATCAGCCCCTTGATGTCAATATCTCCAAACATAATCACCCAAGTTAAGTCATATTTGGTTTTGAGGCAGTGCTTTGTGTCAACAAGCCTTCTAATGTCTTTTTACGGTGTCTTTGCTCTTTCTAGTCAGCCTCAGTAAAACTGTAAGGATTGCTCTTTTAATAGAAGACTAAACGGAATATATTTTGAATTCATATATCCTTCTGGGCCCCCTATAGCTCCTGTGCCCCAGAGCGGTAACTCAATCACCTTCCTCTATATTTTTACGCCACTAATGTTACACCTTTGTTATCTTGCCATGATGTTTTAACAGAGCTCAGTTTTGGAAATCATTACTGTTGCAATTGTTGACACAAAAAGAAGTGTTGGTTTGTTCACATTGTACAAAGTCCGTAGCAATGAGCTTATGCCTAGTAGTGAAATGAGGCAGAGTTTTGTGCTCTTCCCAGATACTGTAAGTCTCATTAACCATCACAAGTGCACGTGTAAAGCACTAATACTGAGCATACATTCATGTCATTCAAAAAGGCAATTGTATGGATACGTTCTCCTAGAAACGTCTAGTTACTGACAACTTTGATGTGTTGATAGTGCCAGGCTTCCACTAACTGTTGTATCAATAGTGGCTTGGATGATTTCTTGGACAGACATAATACAAAGGCTATTGTGATACTAAACTCTATAGTTAGTATAGATATGGGTATATAGAATTTAATTAAAAGTAGGGAGAGGTGTGTGTATGGGGCTGGGTTTTCATTTGGAGGGATTGAACTTGATGGACTTTGTCTTTTTTTAACCCGAATTAACTATGTAACTACAGATTTGCACCAAGTAGTTCATAAAATGCATGTATAAATTAGCACAGAGGAAGCAGATCCTGTGATTGCAGGGGAGGCCCAGAAGTGTAAGGGCCCAATGAGTAGTTTTAATGTATCTTCACAGAAGAGATCAACTTACCAAGGTTTTAGGGCCTTAAGTTGAATTTGCTGCAGGGCCCAGTAACATCTAGTTACGCCATTGAATATAGCACACATATTGCAAATGCCCCTAACGTTTAGACATCTCATTCCGAAGATTACTCAGGGCCGGAACTAGGGGTAGGCAGAGTAGGCACGTGCCTAGGGCGCAAAGCTGAGGGGGCGCCAGGTACCTGCTCTGTCGCCTACCCCATGTCCGGACCTGTGTCTCCCTGGCTGCCGCTGTTAATTTCTGTTTAAATGCGGTTGCGCGCATGCGCGTAGATTCGCGCATGTGCGCTGGCATGTAGATTCGCGCATGCGCGCTGGCGCGATTGAGCCCACACTAAGCCGGTGCCATGGCCGGCCAGGTTGCCTAGGGTGCCTGGCCGGGTTGGCCCAGCTCTGAGATTACTGAAGAAAATAAGATGGCGCCCGTGAACTCTGATGCCTGAATCTGCACTGAGGGGTGAGTAAAACGTTAGGGGCATTTGCCTGGGGTAACACTTAGGCTGGGGGGGGAGGAGGGTCTATGTAGGGTAGGGTGTAGGGGTTTTTCAAGTTTAGGGTTGAATTCTCCTTTGGAGAATTCTAGGGGGAAAAACTTGTAGGTAAAACACATGGCAATTTATGTTGTAAATTGCACTTTCCACAATGGAGTGACAAATGAATCTTTAGGATTTCTTTGTTCTTCATGGAGGCAAGGGGCAATATACTGTCCTTATAGAAGGGCCGCTCAGTTGGAGGCAGGTTGAAAGCAGCTTCCCAAGGAATTTTATGGCTCCCAACGTAACCAAATTCTTGACTTATCTAAACGACAATATTTTCTAATATAATCCATCCTAGGCACATGCTGAATATTGGATACCCTGCCCACAGCATGGAAAAAGCTGGGTTTCATAGTAACAGTGTCAGTAACAAAAGATAACATTTGGTTTCCAGTTTGTTGCTATCGACAAATACATCCTTATAAAATAATTTTTGGGATTGTTTTTAATAAAAGAGAGAAATGACCGAGATGACACATCACAAAACATCAGGAGACAGTGCAGCATGTTGAGAAAAGTTCAGTAAGAAAATGTCAGTATTATTGTAGTGGGGCAGCAAATATGTATCACTCCAGGTGGGCAGCTAAGGGCAGAGACACACGTGGAGATTCGGGGAGATTCAGTCGACAAATCTCCTCTTCTTCGGGTGACTAATCTCCCCGAACTGCCTTCCCGCCAGCTTGCCTCACGAGGAAACTTCGGAAAACGAACTGCTCCAAGTGCCATCCTGCTGGCGATTTACATTCTAAACGGCGGGAAGGCATTATGGGGAGATTAGTTGCCTGGAGAAGAGACAAATCTCCACATGTGTCTCTGCCCTAAAGGTTCTGGGAGTATCAGTTCTCAAACATCTCTGGAGCCACAGTTTAGATCTTGTAGGTTTATGGTGACAAGAGGGACAGATTCACTCAGCCTTGGATGTCACCTCCTGATCTTCTTCTTTCACCGTCTGAACTGACAAATCAGGTTGTATCTGTAATGGAACTTCCTCCGGAACGGTCTCGTTTTCATTTCCCAAATGTATTTCTTTTATGTGAGGGACCAATGACCTCCACCTTCTCCCTGAAATATGAAGAAATGACTTGATATCAAGATTCATGTTAGAAAAAGAGCAACACTTCATAGGAATCAGACATGAACCTTATCTTGTATAAACACAATATCTCATTAAATAAACTTTAAGATAAAATTTCTCACCTCTAGGTCGGAATGACGCACTGAGGGTGCTTTTAAATCCATGACAGTTCCCAGGGTCCTCCTTGATTATACCTAAGTTTGAGTTCCATTTGTTCCAGTTCACTTCATCGACTCTATATGGAAAGCATTGGGGAAACTGACAGTTTGTTACATATGTTTATGGTTCGTAGGCATTCACTGATCTCAAAATCAGCTCATATCTTTAGAGCAATGGATGATTTCTCAGATTCTCATTCTCACTAAGCAACCGTTCCACTGTTTTCATACTTTATGAGTCTCTTTTATATCAGTTTATTTCACTGAGGTCTGGCATGGAGCCGAGAGACTGGCGATTTGATAATGTGGTGTCGCTTTTCAAATAGGGATCCTGTTGTCAAAACTATAGGCCAGTTTATCTGTTGTGAGTTGTAGGAAGGTTTTTGGAAGGGAAATAAGGGAACATATACTTAAATACAACATGGTTTTATATGAAACAGATCTTGCCAGACTAATTTAAAGGGTTTCTGTTATGATTTTTAAAGTATCGTTTTTTTTACTCACTAAATTACACTATGTACATGAACATAATTAAATCTACCATTTAAAATTTTACTCTTAAACCAATAAAATGAATTTATTTTTAAGTTGTAATATTGGTGTGTATTCAGCCATCTTTGGTCATTTTGCCTGGTCTTGTGCTTTCAGAAAGAGCCAGCACTTCACAACGAAACTACTTTCAGATAAGCTATTGTTTCTCCTACTCAGGGTAACTGAAGGTAGAGTCCTGCGCAGAACCAATTTCTAAGAAGCAAATCCGAATCCTAATATGCAAATTAGGGGTGGGAAGGGAAATTGAGTGACTTTAGTCACAAAACAAGGAAGTAAAAAAGGTTTCATCTTCCCACCGCTCATTTGCATATGCAAATTCAGATTCGGTTCAGTATTCAGTCGAATCTTTCCTGAAGGATTCAGGGGTTTGGCAGAAACTAAAATAGTGGATTTGGTGCTTCCCTACATAGAAGTGCAAAAAACACAATGAATGGAACAAACAAGCCCACTAATACTCATCCTGAAACCAGCTGCTTATTGTTGCACCACAAATACTGTCCATAGCTCGATTCCCAACTAGAAAGCTTTTATACCACTTATCTTTGCATTACTGTCTGATAGGATAGGGACGGGGTTAGTTTACCTAAAGCACCATCTGTAATCCTCCTTGCCGTCGGGTGTAATTCCTACAAGGACCGATTTTCCTGATCTGAATGTGTCTCTGAAGGAGTTCAGAAAGCTTTTCTCAATGTCCAGTATGGTAATTGCTCTCTGTAGAACATAAACAAATTTAAATATAATCATAACATAAATTGAGTTTCTGATGTAATCAGTCAGTTGCACGCTACACCACTTTTCTTAAAGGTGCTTGTGTCAAAATGCGCTTCTTTAACTTCCATATACAGTTGTTGTGATCATTCTTGTCTTCCCTTCAATCGAGCTCTGCTGTGCCTATTGATGAAGTGGAACCCTGGAGTTACCACCACCTCTGGACCAGGCAGTAGCTACAGGGATTGCTCAGTGCTTAGCGATTGGGCTCAAAATTACACAACTGCTCACTGCACTTGGAGTCATAAATGAGCCCTTTAAAGGGGATGTAAAGGCAAAAAAAAATAAAGTCCCATTTTTACTTTCTTTAAAGGGCATGTAAAGTCTAAAATAGAATAAGGCTAGAAATGCTGTATTTTGTATACTAAACATAAACATTAACTTACTGCACCACAAGCCTAATCAAACAAATAATTTATGCTTTCAAAGTTGGCCACAGGGGTTCACCATCTTGTAACTTTGTTATACATCTTTGCAAGACTAAGACTGTGCACATGCTCAGTGTGGTCTGGGCTGCTTAGGGATCGTCATAAACAAAGCTGCTTGAGTTCTGCATGGCTGGGAAGTAAGGCTGGGGCTCCCCCTGCTGTTCATAAGTATGATTGTTTCCCTGCAGAGCAGTTAGGGACCGTCTGACAATTCCTATCGACAACAGTAAAAGAAGGGAGAATTTCACTGCATACAGTCAGATTTCTTATAAAAACGGTACACATTTTTTAATTAAAGTATATTGGAGATAGGTTTCTTTTTCATTAAAGAAAGTAAAAATGGGATGTTATTTTTTGCCTTTCCTTGTCCTTTAATGAAAAAGAAACCTATCTCCAATATACTTTAATTAAAAAATGTGTACCGTTTTTATAAGAAACCTGACTGTATGCAGTGAAATTCCCTCTTCATTTACCTGCTCTGACAGCTGCAGATAGGAAACTTCATTTGGTCCCTAACTGCTCTGCAGGGAAACGATCATACTTTCAAACAGCAGGGGGGAGGGACATACCAGAACTCAAGCAGCTTTGTTTGTTTCCCTGTAAAGCAGTCGGTGATTGTGTAGAGATTTGTATCCACAGACCCAGTGCTGTCTGTATATTCTGATTATTAATCAGTCTTGCTGTATTGGCTTTAATGGCAGATATTATTTGACTTGTGCTGTTTTGATAATTTATGACAATCCCTAAGCAGCCCAGACCACACTGAGCATGTGCACAGTTTTAGTCTTGCAAAGATGTTTAACAAAGTTACAAGATAGTGACCCCCTGTGGCCAACTTTGAAAGCATAAATCATTTGTTTGATTAGGCTTGTGGTGCAGTAAGTTCATGTTTAGTATACAAAATACAGCATTTCTAGCCTTATTATAATTTAGACTTTAGTTCCCCTTTAATCACCCACTGCATTACTTACCAACTCAACTGTTTGAGAACAATTTTCAGTCGTAGATTGCCACTTGTTGTTTATACAACAATACATTGCCCTGGTTATCTAAAGGTGGCCATACAGGCACCAATATTATTATATAGTTTTTGTGCGATATTTGGTGCGTGTATGGTAAGAGATAAGCCAACCCATATCGGCAGAAGACTTGGATATCGGTTGTGTGTGTATTGAAACAAATGATCTTTCCTGAAAATATATTTTTTTGAATTGCAAGGTCTATGACCACCTTAAGTATTCTAAGGGTTAGATTTATCAATATTTAAATTAGAAATTTGGCAGAATCTATTGACTGTTGCTTTAAATACTTATAAATATTACAAGGGGGCAATTGCTGAAACCCAAGATGAAAGTGGAACTAAGGGGGGCAAAAGCTGCAGAATGGAGGCAGTGCTATAGTAAAGGGGTGGTTCACCTTTACTTTACTTATAGAATGTCCCATTCCTGGCAACTTTGCAACTGGTTTCCATTATTTATATTTTATAGTTTTGAGTTATTTTGCTCTTCTGACTCTTTTTCAAATGGGAGGGTCACTGACCCCATCTAACAAAGAAATGCTCCTTTAGGCAAAATTTAAATTGTTATTTCTACTTTTTATTACTCAGCATTCTGTTCAGGCCTCCCCTATTCATATTCCAGTCTCTTGTTTAGATAATGCATGGTTTCTAGGGTACTTTGGACCCTAGCAACCAGATTGCTGAAACTGCAAATTGGAGAGCAGCTGAATAAAAAGATCTCAGAAACGATTTGGCGAAAACATGGCACAGGAATCTGACATATTTCCTTACCTGCAGTTTCCAGATACTTTTACTTTCCTGAGCAACCTTGCTTACTGTTTCCCCCATCAGGGCTATTAACATATTAAGCAGGAGAATGTATGTTAAAATAACATAGGTAATGAGCAGGAAGATGAACACGGGCTTGTATTTGTAGTTGTCTGTAAATTCCAGATCTCCCATTCCAATGGCAAACTTAAAGAGTTCCTGGCAGGTGTAGTAGAGGTTGTTGTAGGAGGCAGGTTCGGGTTTGCAGCAGCGCCGCCCGCATGTATTATTCACGTCTGTTCTACCCTCTCCATCTTCAATGAGGGTCACCAGAGCTGTACAGTTAATGACAAAAGTAGTAAATTAGAATAAGAAAATCATGTGTTTTAGTGCGAAGTTGCTTTAGGTTGCATAAGCCATGTATGACATTGTAGGGGGGTGTTCATAGCCTGCGCTGCTCAAATAAAGGGTTAAAACTGGTCAAAATAGCTCATGCAAACAAGAGCTCGCTGTGGAGCGCTGATCGGAATAATCCAGGAGACGGTATAATATCAATCCGGCTTTATTTCAACGCTTAAAATGACATGAACGGAAGGGTATGTGAATCTCTCTAACGCATTTCGTGCCTACATCCTTGGCACTTCATTAGAGTGTTGGTTCACTCTGATGAAGTGCCAAGGATGTAGGCACGAAACGTGTTAGAGAGATTCATATTATACCGTCTCCTGGATCATTCCGATCAGTGCTCCGCAGCGAGCTCTTGTCTGCATATCGTGAGAGCAGCAGTCGGCCAAGGGATTGGAACGCGCTGGGTGAGCTCCGCCATTACCGCATTTGTTACCCATTGTTCAAAATAGCTCATGGCCAGTAACCCATGTATTGCTTTCATTGTTTTACCTGCAGCTGACTGAAGAAAGGCAGTTACTGATTGGTTGTTATAGGTTACAGTCCATGGGGTGTTGATAAATGTGATGCCATGAAGTTGTCTGACATCAGAGTTGTCTTTTATGAAGACCCCAGACCGAAGTGGAAGAGCTTTAAGGGGCGCAGGAGCACCTAGTGTTCGTGTAGAAACCACTTTTATCCAGGGTCTAAATGCACTCTGCCCCTCATACCAGATAAAAGAACATTTTCTCAAGATGGAGAGCACTGCATCAGTGGGAGAAATTCAGCCATATCCATACTGCCTGCCGTAGGGCACCATCGCAACCAGACTAAGCTCCTCCCCCCAGTGCTGTCCAATGCAGACTACAGACACAGGTGGCATTTCATCTGGGGTGAAAGACAGGGTGCAAAGGAAAAACATGGCTGTCTGTGCTCGTTTTTTTACATTTTGTATCCGGTCTTCTATATCGTAAATGATCCCCAGGCCCATACTCCCCATCTGTAGATTTCCCAGACCAAATTCTTATTGTTTTGCTCTATGGCAGGGATTCTTCATGTTTACAGGGCCTGGTTTAATTAGATAATGCTAATAATTTGTTTTACTATAATCTGTTTTGACTCTCCTTCTGCCATTGCTCACAGTGCTATTGTTAAGGTACTGGTAGTTGGACAGACAGTGAATGTGCACACGCACGCATGGTATAATTAAGGGTGAAACATTACCTGCAGCAAACCCAAAAAGAAACAAAAGGTAGACAAACAGGAACCGGACCATGTCGCTCAGAATTAACTGCAAGAGAATGAACAGTAACTATCATGCACGTGCAGTGCTTTCAATGAAAAGGTATAAAATATTAGCAGAATAGTTCAGGAATAGGGATGTAGCGAACTGCCGATTTGATGTTCGCGAACACCGGCAAAAAATGCGAACGTTCGCGGACAGTTTGCGAACTTCGAACACCCGCTAAAATCATTCGATTCGAACGATCGAAGGATTTTAATCATTCGATCGAAGGATTTTCATTCGAATCGAACGATCAAAAACCATTCGATCGAATGCTTTTCATTCGATCGAATGCTTACAATCGTTCGAACGAATGGAAATCGTTCGATTTTTAGCGGTCGAAGGAATTCGAATGGTCGAATGGTCGAACGAATCGAACGCGAACCCAAATTGGCGAACGTCGCGCGACGTTCGCGAACATTCGGCGGACGCGAACGGTCGAAGTTCGCGCAAACAAGTTTGCCGGCGAACAGTTCGATACATCCCTATTCAGGAACACAATGCCGCACGAGAAATTTATAATAGTTTCCTATATAAAGCACTATGTGCGGCAAAATATATTAGAGACATGATGTATTTTATTGGAGGATAATTTATCAGGGAAGTTGTCTCTATATATCAGGGGTCCCCAAACTTTAATACCCAGGAGCCACATTAAAATGTAAAAAGAGTTGGGGCAACACTAGAATGAAAGAAGTTACTTGGGATGCCAAATAAGTGGTGCGATTGGCCATTTGGTAGCCCCTATGTGAACTGGCAGCCTATAGGAGGCTCTGTTTGGCAGTACACCTGGTTTTTATACAACCAAAACTTGCCTGGAATTCAAAAATAAGCAGCTGCTTTGAGGCCACTGGGAGCAACATCCAAAGGGGTTGGAGAGCAACATGTTACTCATGAGCTACTGGTTGGGGATCACTGCTATATATTCTCATTCATACTTGCAGAATACCAAAGACCTTTAGTGGCCATGGATACAAAGGTCCCCTTTCCCAGTCCATATAATAATAGGGTGCTGTACAAAGAACATAAACTGGTCAATATGGTTCTCTTCTGACAGCACTTTCAAACCTGACCTATCAGATATGCGATGAATCCCTAATTAGATGTCTGCTGGTAAGGCTTACGGCATTGGCCTGTGACTTCTGTGATCACCCAATAAAAAGGACATCAAGAACCGAAACTGTTGCCACAAAGGGGGACCCCATATTGAGGCAATATTTGCATGTGACATAAACATAGTATTCAGCCAATACTGACAATGTATTCAAGAGTATAATATAAAGATATACAGACCTTCTCAATCATAACAGAATATATGCCCATCAGCTGGAAGCCCCTGGTGTAATACAGCACATTGGCCCAGCTCATTGCTAAACAGATCACTAAGAAAGCTACATATTCATTCCTTCCACAGAAGTATAGCACGGTGGATAACAGGAGGAAGACAGACTGGGTAAAGCTGGAAGGAAATGTAGAAAAGCCTGTGAGAGGTAGTAGCAGTTGGTTTCATACTGTAAGGTCACCAGAGAACATTGCAATTTTTGGCCATATTCTAGTGTTTCATATTATACATATCCAAGCAACATAAATGCCTACTCAATACATTAATAATGGGGCAAAAACCTCAGCAATCAATTGGCAACATTAATTTTCTGCAATTTACTTTGAATTGAATTGTATCCCTTTTTACTCTTTTGTTAATTTATAATGAGACACATTAAATGGTGTTGCAGGTGCATCTTCCACTAACACTGGAAATGACCCGACCCAACATGGTAAATGACATACACCCTTATTTCTATCTGTAATGTACTTGAATTAGAACATCATATGACAAAAGGTAAAATTGCTGAAAAAACATCCCTACCTAATATTAGTCTATGGCTAGCTGTTTTTGGTCTCTCATCACCAGGTTTTTGGGCTACTTAAAAAAACTTTTCAGCAGCAGATTCAAATGGCTTAATATGAAACGCACAATGGTTTAAATCAACCCAACCCAACCCAACAGCTCATCCTAATAGATAAACTGCAGTTTCCATCATGGCACCCCTTGAGGGCCTTCATATGTTAGGAGGATAGTGGGAACTGGATTTCTCTTACCTATGGGCTTATTAATAAAAAATCAAATTTGTGAAGTTAATGAGGTTTTTTTTTACTTTAAACTAACAATTTAAAAAAAACTTGAATGTTTTCTTATTTCTGAAAAAATCTGAATGTCGATTAAATACAACTGTGAAAAAAACTTAAATACATTGATTTTTTGTGCTTAAAAACTACAATTTTTGAGTTTACAAACTCAAAACTCTCACATTTAATAAATGGTTTGAATTTTGCCTAGGATAACATCCATTGACTTCTACACGACCTTCCCAGGTTTTAGATGGCAATTTTTTTGCATTTTAGTTTTTGAGTTTTTTTTTTGCTTACTAAAGAGAGAATTTGTGTGTTTTTGTGCAAAAAAATGGAATCATGGCAAAAGTACAAATTGGAACCTTGATAAATCACCTCCCTAGAGTCAGTGAGGTTCAGACTAACAGGATACATGTAGGACTTACAAGAGAAATTCACAGTAGCTGTCAGCAAGCAAAGCCTTCAAGGACGGTCGTCTCTGTGTAAAGTACTGGATCTAGAGGAAGAATGAACATTTTCTGGTTGTTAAAGGGGTTATAAACACTAAAATAATATTTTGTCTACTGAAAGAAATAAAACTCTAATGGTGTAATGTAATCAAATTTGTTAACGGTAAAAATAGACACAACCTTTTGCGAACCCAGAAACTTTGCTCCAAAAATTTCTCAACCTTTAAGCAATAATAGACTAACGAAGATTATTGCATTGAAAGGCTGTTCGGGCCAAAACTGGCTGCCCGGTTTTCCAAATTAGGAAAACTGGGCAGAATTTCTTGAGATTGATCGCCACGTCATAGCCCTGCCCCTGATGTCACAGTCCTGCCCCCACATGGTACAGTTCTGCCCCATCACATCATGAACACGCCCCCTCTACGTCACAGTCCCACCTCCCCCACAGAGTTCGTCGGGGGGAAAGTGGCAACCCACTGGGCAGGTACCTTTTCAAGCGGACCTGTCACCCACACATAAAAAGCTGTGTTATGAAAATGTTTTTTCATTAAATATTATACATGTGTTTAAATATCTGAGCTGTCAATCATATATTACCTGCCCCGCCTCTATGCCTGAAACAGGAAATTACTTTCACTTTCCATTCAGAACTTCCTAGATGTCACTTCCCTTCTCACATTCCCCCTCCCTCCTCACACTCTATCATTGTATAGGTCACTGCTCCTAGGCATTAGGCCCCCCATTCTGGTGCATACACATGATTTTGTGGTGATTCACAACTAACCTTAATAAGTGTCCACAAAATGGCTCCTGCCTGCTTGCTGTGTTTGTGTCATTTCAAGACCGAAGGAAACAACATTTAAATAATATTCATAGTGTAAGTAAAGTTTATTTTGCTCAACGAATATGATAGAAAAGGATTTGGAATTATTTCTTAGGGCGACAGGTTCCCTTTAAGCAGTTGTCTGCCTATGCCTAGAGTAACCCATTTGATTAGACTTACAGCTCTGAAAAAGAAATAGATTCCTCCAATGACTGTGATTAACTCGCCAGAGGTGCGGAGATAGCTGCCATATTGTACTGGGAATGGAGGCTGCAGAATACAGAAAAGAGAAAAAAAAACACATGTACAACTGCAATTATTTTTAATGTGGTTGAGTAAGAGCAACTACTGTCAACTACTGTTATTTTATTTTGTGTCTAAAATAGACTCTAATGGGTGAAAAAATTGACAAGCATTAAGAATTTGTTGCACGTCAAAAAAAAATGTTGTGACCCATAGGGACAAATTCACTAAGATGCGAAGTTGCGCCAGGCGCAACTTCGCCGCCCTTCGTCAGGCGTAGTTTCGCCAGCGCTCCGCAAATTCACTAAAATCGGAAGTTGCGCACAGGGGTAGCGTAAGGTTGCGAAGTTGCGGTAGCGTTGATTCGCTATGTAAAGTGAAGTTACGCTAGTGAAGGCTAATTTGCATACGGCGCGAAATTCAAATTTCAATGGAGGAACACGTATCAGCACTACAAATGCCTAGAAAACCTTCAAATCAGCAAATAAAAATTTTATTTTGCCCTACACATGTGCCCACAGTCTAGGTAAGTTGCCATGAGTCAGGAAATGTAGGGGGGAAGGAGGGGAGCCCCAAAAATCTTTTCGATCTTTTTCAGCCTATCACCCATCATGTAGAAAACACGCCAGTGTTTTTTGGGACTTAGAAAAAAATGTGACTTTTTTTTAAACAATCCCTATCTACTACTATTGCGCTTCGCCAGGTCTGAGGTGGCGAAGGAAGTCTAGCGTAAAAGGTAGCGTTCAGTACTCTGCGCAAGTTAGTGAATTTGAGTAGTTACGTCGCTAGCGAAAATTCGCCTGGCGTAAGGATGCGAAGTAACACTAGCGAAACTACGCCAGCGTTCGTTAGTGAATTTGCGCAGTAACGAAAATGCCAAACGCTAGCGAATTAAAGCTAGCGTTTGGCGCTTCGGCGCTTAGTGAATTTGCCCCATAGACTTCAGTGCATTTTTGTGAATTTTCAGTGAATCGAAATGGGTCAGATTCGCCCATCACTACCCATTCATAATGTGGTACTGCTATTTTCAGCCTCAAAACTATAGGCCGGTAAGTTTGACGGCAGTGGTAGGAAAGCTTTTGGAAGGGGTATTAAGGGATAAGATACTTGGCTTCATTGCAAATCATGGTTTTATGCGTAACCGATCTTGCATTTTATGAGAAGATGAGCAGGAACATCGATGCAATGGCAGTGGATGTGATCTACTTAGACTTTGCTAAAGCATTTGATACAGTGTCACACATAAGGTTACTGGTTAAATGAAGGAATGTTGGCCTGGAACATAGTATTTGTACCTGGATAGAGAACTGGCTAAAAGATAGACTACAAAGAGTGGTGGTAAATGGAACATTTTCTAATTGGACCAGTGTTGTTAGTGGAGTACCGCAGGGCTCTGTACTAGGTCCCTTGCTTTTCAACTTGTTTATTAATGACCTGGAGGTGGCCATTGAAAGTACTGTTTCTATTTGTGCAGATGAGACTAAATTGTGCAGAACTATAGGTTCCATGCAGGGTGCTGCCACTTTGCACAGTGATTTGTCTAAACTGGAAAACTGGGCAGCAAACTGGAAAATGAGGTTCAATGTTGATAAATGCAGGTTATGCACTTTGGCAAAAATAATATAAATGCAAGTTATACACTAAATGGCATATTTATCAAAGGTCGAGGTGAATTTTCAAAATTAAAAACTCAAAAATATTAAATTTTCGAGCTATATTTTGTGTACTTCGACCATTTGCCACCTAAAACCTGTCGAAGTGCTGTTTTAGCCTATGGGGGACCTCCTAGAACCCATATAGAGGCAATTGGTGGAGTTTGAAAGATCAACGTTTTTTGGGGCAAAACTTCAAATCGAATTCGATCGAATGCGATATTCATCGTATGATTCGAATTCGGCCGAATACGGACCACTTCGACCTCTATTCGGTTGGTCTTTTTGAATTCGAAGTTTTTTTAACTTCGAACTTGGACCCTTGATAATAATGGCAGTGTATTTGTAGATAACAAATTGTCTAATTCTGGGCAGTGTCATTCTGTGGCTACTAAAGCAAATAAAGTTCTGTCTTGTATAAAAAATGGCATTTATTCAAGGGATGAAAACATATTTTTGCCTCTTTATAGGTCCCTGGTGAGGCCTCACATTAAAGGGCATGTAAAGGCAAAAAAATAAAATCCCATTTTTACTTTCTTTAATGAAAAAGAAACCTATCGCCAATATACTTTAATTAAAAAATGTGTACCGTTTTTATAAGAAACCTGACTGTATGCAGTGAAATTCTCCCTTCATTTACTGCTGTGGATAGGAATTGTCAGATGGTCCCTAACTGCTGAGCAGGGAAACAATCATACTTATGAACTGCAGGGGGAGCCCCCGCCTTACTTACCAGCCATGCAGAACTCAAGCAGCTTTGTTTATGACGATCCCTAAGCAGCCCAGACCACACTGAGCATGTGCACAGTCTTGGTCTTGCAAAGGTGTTTAACAAAGTTACAAGATGGTGACCCCCTGTGGCCAACTTTGAAAGCATAAATCATTTGTTTGATTAGGCTTGTGGTGCAGTAAGTTCATATTTATATTTAGTATACAAAATACAGCATTTCTAGCCTTATTCTATTTCAGACTTTACATGCCCTTTAAGTATGCAGTGCAGTTTTGGGCTCCAGTCCTTAAGAAGGTTATTAATGAGCACATTAAATTGTGTTAAAACTTAAATGAATGGAAATAATTAGCTCTAAAAAACAAACCTTTCTCATACATAAGATGCAGCCCTTGTTAGGCTTTGAGATAAATAAGCATCTCAAATGTACAGAAGGCTCATTTGAGAACAAGTTTTTTTTTTTTTTTAATAGTTGTACCTCTAATTCAGAAAAAGTACCTTGGCAAAACCAGGAAGTGCATCAGTAAGTTAGAAAGTGAAACTGGTTTTGATTAATTGTGTAGTGCAAGACATAACAATAAAAACAGATATTTCTTAATTAAAGCAACAGGCCATCACTTATGTATTGAGCACAGTGCCTAATTCCAATCAGATTACAGTCAGAACTATGGTTTCTTTTGGCATGAGACCTGATTAGATATTGGACCATTTTAGTTGACATGAAGGTCAATCAATCACTTGTACTCTAGTAGTGGTAAAATACTGCCAGAAACAGAAGCACAACATATAGTGAACATCCACTGTAGCACTGATGCTATTGTGCATTGGTACAATGAGCAGGGTGGAGAAACAGCTCCATTCCAGATGTGGAGTGTAATTACCCTAGTCTCGCTGGCTGACTGGGTCTGTCCACCTGAATACTATTAACACACATATAAAAAATGTTGTTACTCTTTTCAGTGTGAGATTTCGGCATATTTGCAATGATCAGATATTACACACAAATTTTAACTTGCCGAAAGCAAGAGGTGCATGACTGGAGTTCAGTATATGACACTGCCAAGTCGCAATCATGGTGGACTCGGTCTCTTCCAGTGGAGCAAAGCCAAGTCAGTTGAGTGTGTTTAGCCAATAAACTGGATACTACATGAACCACAACAAGTGACAACTCTATACAGGGAACTTACACTTCCATCGACAGGTCTGTAGTAGGCAGCTATAGTAAAGATGATAACATATGTGATGTACGCGAAGAAGTTAAAGTAGAATATGCGCTTAACAAAGTGGTCCCATTTATCTTGTAACAGTTTGTTAAGAGGCTCCACCAATAGCATGTCATGGCGATTCTGTAAAACAAGAATGTTTATTTTGTTACTTTTGCACTTCTGTGACTTATGCATGCAGGAAAAGGCAAGTCTGCTTCAAGAAGGCAATATTTCGAGTGTCCCCTGGGGTCACCATGCAGTGTATGTAATCTGCTTGACCTACAGACACTATATGATGTGCTTTGACCCTACAGCTGCCTGGTGGCTATTTACTAGGGATGCACCGAATCCAGGATTCGGCCTTTTTCAGCGGGATTCAGATACCGGGAAGACGCATTCTTCTGCCGCGGCGAACTGCATCCTAATTTGCATATGCAAATTAGGTGCGGGAGGGAAATTGCATGACTTTTTGTCACAAAACAAGGAAATAAAAAATGTTTTCCCCTTCCCGCCCCTAATTTGCATATGCAAATTAGGATTCAGATTCAGTTTGTATCCCTACTATTTACAGTGGCGTAACTATAGAGGAGGTCTGCTTCTTCTATAGCTAATTAAAAAAAAGAACCTCCGCCTCAGCCTTACCTGCGGCGAGGAAGGGAGACACAAGTTGGCGGGAGTGGGTGGAGTCAAGGTGGTAAGTGGGTGGAGTCAAGGCTGGACGTGGGTGGAGGCGGGATGATGGGGATCAGAGTCCACCGGGCCCCTCTGAAGATTTTTTTGCAGGGGGGCCTGGCACACTCTAGTTACACTACTGTCTATTTACATTGTGCCTGGTGTATTGCAACTCTTCAGCATACGTAGACATTACTGCAGGTTTGTTTGAAAATTGCCAAAGTAATTATATGTAATTGTGTATTTATATAGCACTGCTGGGATATGCAGCCCTGTCTACTGTCATTTATTCTGTTTCCTATTCCTTTTAGAAAAAGGAACATTTTCTTGGGATTTGTAGTAATTTACCAACTTTTTATAATAGATTACCTCGAATTTCATTTACAAATTTACATTTACAAATGTATTTGTTTTTTGTGCACTGAATATTATATGATTTAACTGTACAGGTATGGGATCAGTTATCCAGAAAGCTCAGAATTACAAAAGACAAAGGTCATCCCCTGTAAACTCCATTTTAATCAAATAATTAAAAAATGTGAAATGAAAACAGTACCTGGTACTTGACCCTAAAATATAATTCAGTTCTACTGGGTTCATTTAATGGTTACTTTATTTTTTTAGTAACTTAAAGTATGCGAATCCAAATGACATAAGGACCATTTATCTGGAATACCCCAGGTCCTGAGCATTCTGGATAACAAGTCCCATACCTGCATTTACATCTTTTCTGATCTATCTTGTTAAGATTGGTTCTGTTGGTATAGTGTCAGTTCATGCCAATTCATGGATCATTTTGAAGAACTAGAGGAAATGGAGTATTTTACTTACCGGCGTCTCACTGCTGTAGGCAATGATTTCAAGGACAGAGTTCTTCTCATAGGTGTCTACTCCTGACAGATCATAGAGGGAGGAATGGACCGGCCCATATGCCCATTCTGTAAATTTTCGAGAGAGATGTCTGCACTCTAAATTCTTAATCTCTCTCCTCAGAATATAGGCAAAAACCTTTAGCAGAAAACAAAAAAACTGCTTATTATCTACACCAGCAGTTGGATTTTTTTTTGGTCTCAAGCCCCCATTGGAGGTTCAGTCTATGGTCAGGGCCCAGTTTAGTTCATAAAAAAATTGCAGATATATCATTAGAAAATCAACCATTCAGGTGCATGAAAACATAGGAGGGAAAATAGTTAGGGTTACAACCTGTCCTGATTTCACTGGACAGCCCGGTTTTTGGAAGGGCTACCCGCGTGAAAAGTGTTTTTCTTGGAATGCGGTGTTCTTTTTCCGCCGTGCAAAGTGCTATAGAGCCTATGCGTGCAACAGGCACGAAAAGCGTCAGGCCTTCACCTGTATTGTCCTAATAAATGTATTTGAACTTTTAAACTGCTTTTTGGTTTACTTTTTTGAAAAAACTCACATCCTCTTCCCAAAGAAGCTGCTGGAAATCTTTCTCGATCACTGTCAAAACTGTTTCCTTATCACCTCTCACAAGCCTCCTGTTGTGTTACAAACCTCATGCAAGAAACCTGAAGGAGTGGGGCATAGCAGTCAAGGAGCATAGCAATATGCCTCTGGCCAGGGTATTTTGGTCATTTAGTTATGAACATAGAATCTATTCCATTTACTTAAAGGACAAGGAAAGTTAAACTAAAGAAGTAGCTAGAAATGCTGTACACGATGTTTTGTGCTTCTGTACCAGCCCAAGGCAACCACAGCCCTTTAGCAGTAAAGATCTGTGTCTCCAAAGATGCCCCAGTAGCTCCCCATCTTCTTTTCTGCTGATTCACTGCACATGCTCTGTGCTCCTGTCACTTACTGAGCTTAGGGAGCCACTCACAATATACAGTACACATAGAATAGAAATGTCACAATATAAGGCTGATTAGTAATTAATACACATAATTACTACATGGCAGCACAGAAACCAGTGCAATTAGCATCAGAATTGAATAATCAGCAAACCTGTAGCATCAGCTTATATTACAGCCAGGGAAGCTCATTTTCTGCTGGATAATTAGTGACGAGCCCTAAGCTTAGCTTCTCAACAGCAAATCAGAGCCCACTGAGCATGTGAGTGACACTTTCCAAGATGGTGACCCCCTGTGACAAGTTTGAAGTCCTGGATCATTGCTATTGACAAGCTCAAACTTTAGTCTCGTGCAATAAGTTCACTATATAAAATATTGCATTTTTAGCCACATTTATTTTTAGGGTTTAGTTCTCCTTTAAAGAGCAAGATGGGCAATCAGGTTTATGTACAGAACAACATATAGAAAAGCTTTAAATAACAAAGGGAGATGAAGGGACAGAAAACAGAACACCCTAAAGTTGCCGTTGATAACGTACACTTACCCCAATCTTGCCAGTTTTTGCAGCTAAGGACAAAGGGGTGAGTCCTTTTTTATTTGCAATCTCCTCTAGCTTCAGTGAAGGCTTAATCTGAGCACCCAGCACCAGGATCTCATTGTACATTTTAGTCACAAATGCCGTGTTCTCCTGAGTGTTGTCGGCAATGTCTACCAGGGCATGCAGAACTGTGTTTCCAAATGAGTCTCTGGCAGCAATGTTGGCTGGAGAGTGCTGGTTCTGCAGGAGGTATCGGACTATCGCTGTCTGATTGGTGCACGCTGCTAGGGACAGAGGCAGCTCCCCTATGGGGAAATAGAAAAAAGCAAGTATTCAAACCAGTTGATTATGATTTAACAGTTTATAAATACAGGTATGGGATCCATTATCCGGAAACTCGTTATCCAGAAAGCTCTGAGTTATGGAAAGGCCGTCACCAAAAGGCGAATTTTTGCCTGCGAAGGCTTCGCCACACTCAGCGCCACTTCGTCAGGCGCAAATTCTACGGTAATTCACTAAGATGTGAAGTTGCGTCTCAGCAGCCGAACACTAGTGAGGTTTCTCTAGCATTCATTCCTCATTCGTGAGCATTTCATAGCGAATTTTTACTAACGTTCATTTCTGCCTAATGAAACTTCGTTAGTGCTCTCAGGCTTAGGTCAATTTGAATAGGGTGGGTACATATAGGTCATATATATATATATGTCTTTATTAGAGATGTTGGTGCAAATGTTTGAAGTGGCCACTTATTATTACACATGTCCAAGGAAGCAAAATAAAGACAAAATAGATCCTCTAATGCCCTAGACATGAGCCCACCCTAAAACAAATGTAACATGCCCCTCAAATGGTTGGGAAAAAAATGTTAACACAAAAATCTTTAACTTTTGAAGGCAATCCTGCTTTAAAATATGGAAAAATTAGTTTTTTAGAACTTTTATGACTTTATGTCATTGACATAAGATTAAGGAGGATGTAACTTCATCTTATCAGTACACAAGGGTCTAAGGTGGCAAAGAAAACTCTGACGAAAGACGTAACGTTCTGTAAAATTTGCACTTTAGTGAATTTGTGGAGTAAATGATTGAGTTTCTTTCTTTCACTAGAGAACTGTCCTCTGCGCCTGTTAGTAAATTGGCGATGTCCATGTGGATGGGATTTCTGGCGAATTTTCGCTAACGACAGACACTTCTCCCTTTAGTAAATCTGCCCCATAGGCTCAATTTTATCTAAGGGGCAGACTTATCAAGGGTCGAATTTCGAAGTAATGGGAGTTTTTTTTTTAACTCCAATAACTTCGAAATTCAAATAAAAAAAGACCAACCGAAAAGTACTAAAAAATTTGACGTTTTTTGCTGCGGGTGAATAGGCCGTATTGTATATTTTTTTACCCCTGTGTGCATAGGAGTAGTGGTCACGTGATGGGGGGAGACACCTCGGTAAGGGAGTTTAGCAAGGGCCTCAAGGGAGCCTATTACCGCAGCTTCTAAGACCACTGCTGAGTTGCTCAGATCAGGGACAAGCCACCAATGGGCATTTACCAACTGGGTCGCAAGGAAATAAAGTTTAGGATTAGGTAGTGCTAGGCCTCCTCCAGATGCCGGCGCCTGTAGCACCCTAAAGTTTAACCGTGGGTGTTCTCCTGCCCACAAAAAACTTCTAATTATTTTATCTATTCTGGCTAACCATTGAGCTCGAGGGGTTATAGGAGAATTATGGAGAACATATAGAAATTTGGGTAGAAAGATCATTTTAAACATATTGATTTTGCCTGGTAGATAAATAGGTAGGTCTTGCCATATAGAAACTTTATTAGTCAGGGTCTGTACTACTGGATCCAGATTTAGTTGTTCATATCTGTTAAGATCTTTATGGATCACTATACCCAGGTATTTAAATGAGTTTGTTACTTTGAGCTGTAGTATGGTGTTTGGTGTATCCTGGGGAAGGGGATCTATGGGAAACACCACAGACTTAGCAAGATTAATTTTCAGACCTGAGTATTGGCCAAACTCAGAGACAGTTGTCAGGAGGTTTTCTAGGGTTGTACCTGAGTTAGCCAGATACACTAGCATATCATCAGCATATAGTGATATTTTTTCGGACAGGTTTCCTATGCGTAAGCCCTGTATTTCTTCATTTGCCCGTATTCTGATGGCCAGGGGTTCTATGGCCAGGGCAAAAAGCAATGGCAAGAGAGGGCACCCCTGTGGTGCCCCTTCCCAGAGATATGAGGTAGTATTGTGGTCTCTGAAGATCAGCAGACGAACTAGGAAGGGTCTGGGCGGTGCTCCTGGTAGGGGGCTCCTACCTGGTACCCTGTGGGCTCGTTCAACCAGGTAAAAAGTTGAGAGGGCAGCTGTGGGGATGGGATGGAGTCTCTCAGCTATTTTTCTGCAAAGGCCACTGGGTCATTTCCTTCTGCCCTTTCTGGGAGACCCACAACACACACGTTATTACGTCGCTGCCGATTCTCATAGTCGTCCAGCTTATCAGTGCAGGCGTTAAGTTTGGTTTCCATGCGTGCTATAGCTGAGGGAATTGGAGCACAAATGTCTTCAAGAGTTGAGATTCTATTTTCTGTCTCACACAATCTCTCCCGCATATTCTGGTGGTCAGTGAGAGGTCAATTTTGACTTTCTTCAATTTAGTGCAAAGTAAAGTCCTGTAATCTGTAATTAGATTAGTGCCCATGCTTGTCCTGTCCCACAGGGCAGGTTGGTGTTATGGGTGCTTTAAGGGCCTTTGGGCAATTGTCTTGGTTAGAGGGGTTATTGTATAATAGGTGTGGGTGCTTGATTACAAGGTGCTGGGCTGCAGTTTTAATATTGCTATGTAGAATTCAGATGTATGGGAGTATCTCAGGTGCTCTCCCTTCACTCGTCCTGGAGCCCTCCTGACGCCTCGTGGGTGACACCTATTGGAGCTGGCTCTCCTTGTGTCAGGGGGCCTTTGTGTGCGCCCCACACAGGATTTATCCCCTGGGTCTGGTCTACTTAGGGCCTCAGGCAGATACACTATCCTCTATTGCAGGGAGTGTCAGGGAGTCCCACAGTCCTTTGCCCTGGAGCTTAATAGAGGAAGGAACAGGGATTCGGCCAAATGGATGCTGAGATGCCCGGATAGAAGCAGGTGACCCCCCGGAGCTTCAGGTAGCTAGTATTTAGCTTTATAAACTTTATTTATGGGGGATACTGGCAGTTTTTTTTTTTTGGGAACCCTGGGAGCGCCTAGAAGTCGCGTCCACGCTGCTTGCCGGCTAGCCACGCCCCCCCCATATCTTGTATTTTAAGTGTTTGGCAAGGTGTCGATTTTCTATCTCTTTTTTCTGTCTAGGACAAACTTTAGCACCTAGTACTGCACCAACTGATAGTACATTATAATAAAGTAAATAAATGAACAGTATAAAATCTGAAGCAAATTTTCCCCATTGTGGCCATGTCTAATACATTTCTTGTATCCTTACCAAAATAGAAACCAGCCTTTCCTTTGGCTTTTCTGAAGAATTCCCCATCTGCCCTGGCATGGACATCAGCGCCGTGTTGCAACAAAAGCTGAACCAGATCCATATTCCTTCTTTCGATGGCAATGTGCAGGGCTGTCTGACCTATAAAATAAAAGTGGCACAATAACGTCAGAGAGAAGGATCTCCATAAAACCACATGCGGAGCATTGCTTGGTGTAAGAACTATAACAAGTGCCGTCCTCAAGTTACACTTGAATTCTCATAAAAAACTTTGCACCGAATTTTTGCACTTTGAACTTCTTTAGTAGATGAGCCTTTTAGGGCAGAGACATACGCTGCTATTTCAGGAGATAAGTCGTCCAGCAATAAATCACTTCTTCTTTGGGCGACTAATTTCCCCAAACTCGGTAAATCGCCGGTGGGATGGCACTCAGAACGCTTCATTTTCCGAAGGAAACTTTGGGTGACTTCAGAAAGCCGAAGTGATCTGAGTGCAAGCCCTTTGGCGATTTACATTCTAGCCGGCGGGAAGGCAGTTCGGGGAGATTAGTCGCCCGAAGAAGGAGCAATTTGTCGAAGGGCGACTAATCTCCCGAAATAGCAGTGTCTGTCTGTGCCCTTAAGGTGTTATTAAAATTAATGATGCTAATTTCTTACCTCTGTAGTAGTTGTCTCTATAAGCAGAATTGATGAATTCTTTTAAATTATCTGTCTTTTCTGCAATTTCCAGAAATAATAGGATTGTGTGGTTCATCCCTTTATCTAAATTCAGCATGGCTTTCAGCAGGCAGGTTTTCCCTGTCTCTTTCTCTAAGAAACAAAATGAGTGCAATTTAGTATCAGTTAGGGATGCACCGAATTCACTATTTTGGATTTGGCCGAAGCCCCGAATCCTTTGCGAAAGATTCGGCCGAATACCAAATCGAATCCCAGTCCAAATTTGCATATGCAAATTAGGGGTGTGAATGGGAAACATTTTTACTTTCGTGTCTTGTGACAAAAAGTCATGCGATTTCTCTCCCCTCCCCTAATTTGCATTTGCATATGCAAATTAGGATTTGGATTGGCCGGGCAGAAGGATTCATCCGAATCGGAATCCTACTGAGAAAGGCCGGATCCCGAACCGAATCCTGGATTCGGTGCATCCCTAGTAATAGTGTTTACGCTGCAGATAGTAGGCTCGGCTCAACAGCTTTTTGAAGGTAGAGAGCGCCAGTGATCCAATGGGGCAGGTTTAGCAAAGCTTTCACCACAGATAGTGTATTTTAGAAGTATATTTATAAAGGGGTGGATGTTAGAGTTCACCATTTGATAAAAACGTTTCTAAAAATCCTATAAACATTGAAAGAAAGTAGGTAAGTTTATTGGTATATTTCTCTTCTTCTTGTGAGGTTCTTTAGACATCTATGGAAAATGCAAGCTGCCAGGGTACTAGGGAACTATGTTTATGTAGCAATGGGTATTTAAAGGTAAATATAAGCTACAGTAAATACTATTTATAATTTATATATACAGGTATGGATCCTGTTATCCAGAATGCTCGGGACCTGGAGTTTAACAGATCTTTCTGTCAATTGTATTTTCATACCTTAAGGGGCACATTTATCAAGGGTCAAATTTCAAAGTAATGGGAGTTTTTTAGAACTCCCATAACTTCGAAATTCTAATTAAAAAAGACCAATCGAAATTTATAAAAAAAATGAAAGTTTTTTTTGGGTGAATAGGTCCGTTTTCGATCGAATTTGAATCGTACGAATCAAAGTAACAGTGCATTTGATCGAATTTGATTCAAAGAAAAAAAAAACTTAGATTTTTCAAAGTCCACCAACTGACTCCAGATAGGTTCTAGGAAAGTCCCCCATAGGCTAAATCAGCAATTCGGCAGGATTGATTTGGTGAATGGTCCAAGTCGAATTTTTAAAGAGACAGTACATGAGAAATTTAGATATTCAATTTTTTTTCAAATTCAAATCAATTTTGGACTATTCCCTAGACGAATTTTCACTTTTACCCTCGATGAATCTGCCCCTAAGGGATTAGTACCTTTAAACTCTTCATTGGTGAGCCGTTTATGTGTCCTCAGCAGATAAACCAGGAGATCATCAAGTTCTTCACAGTCCCCATAGGCAGCCGCATCAAAAATCCTTCTCTGGTCATACAGTTTAAACGTTCTGTCCTTACAGCTGCTGGTGGATTCCAAAGATGTACTTTGCCTGAAAGATATGTAAATAAAAATGAAATCTCAATATAAGATAACCAAGCTGACCCAACTGTTCCTCAAGTGTCCTGACAATTATGGACACAACAGACCAATCATGAAAGGAAACAGGGGCCAAGCAGAATCCTTCAGCAAATGTATTTTATTCCTGCCATAATGCTAAGTTATTCATTTATCATTTCATGACTGGTCTAGAGATATTATATTCCATCCGTCAATACAAATACATATATGGAGTCCAACAATACCAGTATGATTTACTTTTCTGAGCACTGAATATTCAACTAATGCTGGATATCGAATCCCAGGAAGTCATTTCTGGATAATCAAGATTTTGAGCAGGGTGACTGCAGACTTGAGGTGGTCCTACACAGGCTGATTTAAAGGGGAACTATCGTGAAAATGAAAATCTAATATAAGCTTCAGCATAATTACCTTTCTAAATACAATCAATTAAATATTCTGCATCGCTTCTGAAATTATCAAGTTTATCTTCACTATTCCTCTCTCAGCATCTGTTTCTCTTCATTCTCTCTTCATGCAGGAGTTGGGTGTCAGATATTCATTGACAGTTAGATCCAATATATCTTATAGGGGGGGATCCTTTTGCCTAGAAGATGAATTAGAGCTCACTCAAATAACTGATTCCAGTACAAACAAAATCTAACAAAATAACTGCCTTTTGCACAAATTCTGCATGTAGAGAGACATGATGTCTGGTGATTTTAATAGAGTGAGCTCTAATACATCTTCTAGGCAAAAGGAGCCCCCCTATAAGATACATTGGATCTAACTGTCAGTGAATATCTAACACCCAACTGCTGCATGAAGAGAGAATGAAGAGAAACAGATGCCGAGAGGAATAGTGAAGATGATTTTTCAGAAACGATGGAGAATATTTAATTGATTGCATTCACAAAGTTTCTTATTTCAGTATGATGAAGCTTACAGCCGCAGGGGCTACTTCTTCTATAGTTACGCCCCTGACCGTAACCATTTCTATGACTGAGGCAATTAACAGCCCTTTGTAAGATCTTGAAGTTCAAAGTATTTGGACAATCTTGGAGTGAAAGTGACTTTGCCAAATGTTGCATTCGTACCTCACCAGCTGATTGCATAGTTTTCCTCTTTCCAAATTGCGATGAAACTTAATGGCTGGAGATATGACTTTACTTTCTATCTGGTACACAGAGTCCATAGGAGCCATATCCCGATCCGTCTCTGTCTTCCCAAAGCGACGGCCTTTTGGTTTGGGTGAGCTAAAGATGGAATACTTGGCCTGGCAAAACTTTAGCTTCTTCCTGTTCTCCTGTGCACTGCGATTGGTGTCATCACTGTGGGATTCGTCGGTTTCAATCGAAGCACAAGTCTCTTCGGTTTCATCGATATCGGTGGAACTGCCCATTTTCTTCATTTTGTTGGATCTAAAGATAAACACATAGGGGGTTATTTATCAAAATCAGAAAATATCTCATTATTTTCTGAAAGCTACCAAATCCGCACAGGTTTTTTACCCTTATTTCTCAATACATCGTACACATTTTTCAGATTTGACGCCTGAAAACTTAGATTTTTTTGGATTTTGCCCAAAAACTACAAAATTGCATGAAACCCAGCACAGATCAGGATATCTTCAGGACTTCTCCCATTGACCTCTACAGGTCTGTGATGGAGTACTTTTTTATTCCAACTTTTAACACCCTCTGGGTTTAATAAATTCCTAAAGATTTTATTTTAAATAAACTAGAATTTTTTTTTCAAATTTTTGGCATAAATAACCCCATACAGTGAATGCAAATCATAGATTTTGAGATTTAGACATGTGTGGACTGCCCTGGCTGCTGTTTTGTAAAGTGTGACCCAACCTCTGGCATCAGTTTTGTAACTGGGGCACAAAAAAAGAATAGGGTTGGTAATGTGGGGTGTGTGTGAATATTCTTGTAAGGTAGATCAATAGTAGGAGTGAATGGGTAATGTAGATAAATATCAAGAGTGAAGGATCTGCTGGGATTTGCCTAATGAGATTTTGGGTGAATTGCAGCAGATACTTTTTTCACAGCACAAAAAGACTTCCAAGCAGTTACATGACCAGTGAATAGGGCCATAACTGACATTTTTCAAAGTGTAAATTGAGTTTTCTTACAGTGTTTACAAAGAGATACCATAAGTCGGGTGACTAATCTCCCTTAAAAACCTTCCCGCCAGATAGAATCAAATTCGCCCGTCGGATGCCACTCAGAGCGCCTCGTTTTCCGAAGTTGCAGCACGAGGAAACTTCGGGTGACTTCAGAAAACGAAACGATCCAAGTGCCATCCCGCCCGCAATTTAGATTCTAGCTGGTGGGAAGGCTTTTCAGGGAGATTAGTCGCCAAAGAAGAGGGCTTTGTCGCTGGGCGAATAAATCTCCCCGAATCTTAGTGTGCCCTTACCCTTAGGGTGAGGACACACCTGGAGATTTGCGGAGATTTAGTTGCCTGGCGACTAATTGCCTCTTCTTTCTTCCCTGTCTTCTGCCTGCTTGTAAGAAAAATACCTGTGCGGCGGGTTCTTAGCGCCGGTGCCATGTTGTTTTCTCTTAAAGGTGCAGGCACGCTGGCGTGTTTGTGCCAGCGCGTTTTGGCGCACGTTTGGCGCGAATTTTGAAAACTATTTAAGGACCATTCAGTGTACAGCCCTTTGCCTGTGATAGAACTTGTTCTAGTGGTTTTCCTGAGCCTTGTGTGTCTGTCTTGAAAATTCTGATCTGATTATCCGTGTTTGACCCTGCCTGTTCCTGACTACTCTCCAATCTGTATCCTGACCCTTGCCTGCCTACGACTACTCTCCTGCTTAACCCCTTGATTGACTACCCGGTTTTGACCTTTGCCTGTTTGACGATTCTGATATCCGCCTTCCTCGACCCAGCCTGTCTGACCATCCTTCTGTCTAATCCTTTGTACCGTGACCTTCGGCCCAAAAGACTTTGCTAAGAGCCGTGCCCCTTTGCCAGCCAGAACATCTCGCCTTGCAACCCTAGTTAAGTCCAGGTGGCACCCAAATAAGCTGAGGGCTCCTCCCAAAGCCCAACGGTGG
The DNA here is from genome assembly GCA_038501925.1 of Xenopus petersii. Taxonomy (NCBI): domain Eukaryota; kingdom Metazoa; phylum Chordata; class Amphibia; order Anura; family Pipidae; genus Xenopus; species Xenopus petersii. The sequence goes on along the minus strand of CM076675.1, from coordinate 7,788,877 downwards.
TCACACTACTGGTGAAGCTGAGCCGAGACCAGGGTGCTTGGCACTTGTTCTGGTATTGGGTGCCGGTCGTGACACTGCTATAATGAAAAAACACCTGCGGCATGGCACTAGCGGTGCTTCGTTTTCCGAAGTCGCCTGAAGTTGCCTCACGAGGAAACTTCGGGCGACTTCGGAAAACGAAGCGCCGCAAGTACCATGCCGCAGGCGTTTTTTTTATTCTAGCAGGTGTTTTTTTTTTATTCTAGAGGCGATTAGTCGCCGGGTGACTAAATCTCCCTGAATCTCACAGTGTGCCATTACCCTTAGAAGTAGTTACATTCTTTATTTGCTCTCATTTCTGCTTTCACCAAATCACATGTTTACAGACATCAAAGAAAAATACATCAAATAGCAAAGCAAATGGGATTCTGCTGCCCTTGAGCAGCTTAAAATGTGATGTCTCTGTAGTGGTCTCGGTGACATTCTTTCCGTGCTCAGTGCCTACTAATACATGCAAATCCCTTCTCACACAGGCTGTACGTCATGATTTTCATTTAGGTTTCCACATTGTTCGGTTAAATTAAATTAGTTGCCAAATTAAATTAAAGTAAAGGGGCAGTGTTCTTAGATGGAGAAAACGATGTTGGCGTATCTGGCACAGACTGGCGACTATTTTAAAGAGAAATGGGTGTGGCCTCAAGACAGATTCTTCAGTAACATTGGTTCCTTCTCTATTTCTGGTTTCAGCAGTGAAAAGAATGCTCACTATCAATACCTCAATCAGAAATGCAAGACACACTAGACTGGGGTACTAGGATCACTCAAATCCCCTCACTGGTGTAAAAGCTACACTGTATACCTAGGGGCAAATTGGCCGTCGTTGGTGAAAATTGACCAAAAAGACAATCCACAGGGACATCGCCGATTTACTAACAGGCGTAGAGGACAATTTGCTAGCGAAAGAGACATTTCTCTCAGGCAAACAATCGTTACTCCGCAAATTATAATTTTCCATTTTGTTACCTCTTTCTCCAGAGTTTCCTTCGCCACGTTAGACCTGGCGAACTGATAAAATGAAGCCACATCCTCCTCAGTATTATGTCAGTGACATCATATCCTGTATGCCGGAAAGTCATATTATTGATCAAAAACACTGGCGTTTTTTCAAATTTTAAAGCGGGATTGTCTTTACTATTACAAATATTTTAACCGTTTTTATTTGGAGGTCATGCCACATTTGTTTTAGGGTGGGCTCATGTCTAGGACATTAGAGGATCTCTTTTGTATTTATTCTGCTTCCTTGGACATGTGTAATAATAAGTGGCCACTTCAAGCATTTGCACCAACATCTCTAATAAAGACATATATATGACCTATATGTACCCACCCTTTTCAAATTGACCTTAGCGTAAGTGAACTAACGAAGTTTTGCAGGGCAGAAATGAACGTTAGCAAAAGTTCGCTATGAAATGGTCGTGCTAATGAATTTTCCCTGGCATCACTTCGCCAGCATTTGTCTGTCGAGATGTAACTTCGCATTTTGATGAATAAGCATATGCGCTGTGAATTAACATCTGACGAAGTTCCTTGAAGTGTGGCGGAGCCTTCCAAGCTGAAAATTCGCCCTTTAGTAAATTTCCCCCCTATTCTTTTCCAACAAACGCTCCAAAAGCATGTATACAGGAACCAGTTCTTTCTAAGCAAACCAATAGAAATCCCATAATGGGAAACCCTTCACCCCATGGGTTTCCCCTCTTTCTAAAGCAAGGTAATAAATAACACTGCAATGCACTATAGGTGCATCAGATTTTGGTAAATATACCAAAATCTGAATTTTTCAGATTTTTTTAAAATAAAAAAGTTTGACTAAACTAGAATCCACAATTTAATCGGCTCAGGGGAAAACTCAATAAAATCAAGCAAAAACCTGAATAGCAAATTTTTTTTCCCTGAGGTTTTTCATGAATCGTACAATTTTTTTTCTGGCTTTTTCTCAAAAAGCTTGCATTTTTTGAATTTTTGGCCAAAAAGCCCAAAATAGTCAGATTTTCAGGCGCCGACCACAAAAACTTCCAAATACTATAGCAGTGATCCCCAACCAGTAGCTCGTGAGCAACATGTTGCTCTCCAACTATTAGATTTTGCTCTCAGTGTCCTCAAAGCAGGATGTTATTTTTGAATTCCAGGCTTGGAGGCAAATTTTAATGGGATAAAAACTAAGTATAAGTCCAAGAAGAGCCTCCTGTAGGCTGCCAGTCTACATAGGGGCTACCAAATAGCCAATCACAGCCCTTGTTTGGCATCTCCAGGGAGTTTTTCATGCTTCTGTTGCTCTCCAAATCCTTTTACATTTGAATGTGGCTCACGTGTAAAAAAGGTTGGGGACCCCTGTACTATAGGGACCTCCCCCATTGACTTATATACAACCTCAGTAGGTCTGACATGCCGGATTTTTGGATTCTTTGGATTTTGCAGCATCAGACTTTAATAATTCCCAAAAATGTACGTTTTTTAAAAAAATAAATAAAAATTTTGTTTTTCACCAAAAGGCCCTAGTAAATAACCCCCTATGTAAGGCACTTTTCCATTGCATTACTACTTATTGTTGAAGCAGGTGTGGCTTTAAATGATGGCATAATCACAGAAACATAATTATTCATTTTAAAGATACCCCAAAGGCACTGCTGGGTCAATTTATACATTGATATAGAACACATACGTATGATGCTGATTATTACAGAGACAAAAGAGGTTCATTTCCTATTTCCTGAGATGACTACAGAACTAACGATTGAAAATCCATTGTGAGGAGCAGACTGCAACTTCAGGAGACACAAGCCAACCCCTCGATCCTCTTAGAGCTCTAGCAGTTGTATCTGCATTGTATAATCAGTCATGTGAAACTTACTCAATGTTTAATTATTGAGTAATAATGTGATTATTACTCAAGCAGGTAATTATTTTCTTTTTAAAGGAGAAGGAAAGGTTAAAACTAAGTAAGCCTTATCAGAAAGGTCCATCTAAATATACCAGTAAACCCTCTGAGTCCCCTGTCAAAAGAAACACAGCATTTCTTTCCTTCTATTGTGTACTCATGGGCTTCTGTATCACACTTCCTGTTTTCATCTTAAACCTCATTGCCCTGGGCAAGAGCATGCTCAGTTTGCTCCTCCCCCCCCTTCTCTACTGTAATCTGAGCCCAGAGCAGGGAGAGACTCAGGCGGGAAGTGATGTCACACCACATTAATACTGCAGCTCCTGTTCTAAACAAACAGAGTTTCTAGAGCTTTTTACTCAGGTATGGTAAAGCATTCTACAGAATAAATATAGCATTCTAGCTTGCACTATTGCAGCCAATATATTGGCAATAAAATGCCTCCGTAGCTTTCCTTCTCCTTTAAACACTCTGCAGCAAATACACTACATTACACAAGCCTGGGAAACCTTCATAAAATAAAATAGAGTTGTTATATTGCCCTATACATGAGCCCACTGTATAGTTTATGTGCCATATGTTAGGAAAGGAAGAGGGGAAGGAGGTTCCCCCCCCAAAAAAATTTACGATCTTATTCAGCCTATAACCCATAAAAAAGTAAAAGACGCCAGAAAAAAATTCAACTTTTTTTGAAGCAAGCCCTATCTACTCTATTGCACTTCGCCTGGTCTGAGGTGGTGAAGGCAAGTCTGGCGCAAGAGGTAACGTTCAGTAAAATGCGCATCTTAGTGAATTAGTGTAGTTACGTCTCTTCGCCAGAGCACAACTTCGCCTGGCGTAAGGGTGAGAAGTAGCGCTAGAGTAGGTCCACTTTGCTAATGAATTTACGCCAGCACCCGTTAGTAAATAAGCAAAGTAACGAAATTACATCAGGCTGGCGAATTTGCTCTAGCGTTAGCCACTTCGCGCTTTAGTGAATTTGCCCCATAAAGTTCCTAAAACAATGGCTGAGTATTTGCTGTTTTTTGAAACAATTTCTATGTCAGCAGTTGGGGTTGGGGGTTTAACAAGAAATTTGGGCATAAAAGCACAGCCTTTGCCTTGGGTCAGGAGCTTCGCCTCGGACCCATGAGTGGGTGCCAGGATTTGGATCATCGCTTGATTATCAGGAACCTGAGGGTGATGAACCAAAGGTTGTGGGGCTCCCCGATTGTGCTGAATTGATGCAGAACTGGCTATTCTTGTAATTTTGTAACTATTTGTAAAATTATTAATTGCCATTATGTCTCAAGTTCTTTATTTTGTAAAAATATTTTACCTCTTTTTTCATGGTTTTTTATACCATTATTGGAACTGGGACATTTTCACTTTTTATGGACTGACCAGTAATGCATAGGAGCTAACTCTACATCTAATGACACAATTTTTAGCTTATTATATTTAGGCAGCTTCTTATTTCCATGGGGTGAAGCTGTACAGTTCCCATAGGCAGCAGCTCAATGGCAAGTAAGAAAGATCCATCATGTAATCATAACTTAGATTTTGGGTTATAGAAAAGTTTATATCAAAAAACGATATAAGTCCCAAGGCTTCTTCAAGTAAAAAAATATTAATTTATTGTTGTTCACATTAAAAAAGAAGTAACTAGTACATACTACCCCCCATACCCCACCTTACGCGTTTCGCACCCTCCGGCGCTTAGTCATAGGTGTATAGATACACCTATTAATATTTTTTTACTTGAAGAAGCCTTGGGACTTATATCGTTTTTTGATATAAACTTTTCTATAATTGATTGCCTTTTGAACTGGGGCGAGTCCCGTGGGCTTGGCTGAATAACTACATGGACTCCCGACTTTGAATTATTAGATTTTGGGTTGCCTTCTTCTTCCAAACTCAGTGTTTGCCTACATGCAGGTGCACTGTTATAGGCTACTTGAACCTGGCGAGGCATTTTCAGGCGACTGTTGAAAAGCGCATCGCTTCGTGTGGTTAGCACAGGCGTTTTTACATAGGCGCCCATACAAAACTGTCGCCTGCGCCGGTCGCGGCGACTGTCGCGGCGCTTTGTCGCCGCGACCGCAAACGCGTCGCTATCTCCCCGTGTGGAATAGCCCTTAGACTGGCCAAGACAAAGTTTATATTGCAATCTCCCAATCTAGCACTGTGAAGTCTAAAGAGAGCAGTTTGTTCAAAGCAACCAATTAAATGTTACACAGAAGATTAAAGCAGTTGTAACTGATAGTATAACTGAAAGTATAACTGAACGTCAGATGAAGGTTTCAGTTTAGTCAGTATTTGCATATAAAATTAATACTCCCACAACAAAAAACAAATAATGCTAAGGTTTGCTTTTATTACATGTATGGGATGCGTTATCTGGAAACCCGTTATTCAGAAAGCTCTGAATTATGGGAAGGCCGTCTCCCATTTTATCCATAAATCCAAAAGTTTTCCTTTTTCTGTGTAATAATAAAACAGTAATTTGTACTTGATCCCAACTAAGATATAATTAATCCTTATTGGAAGCAAAACCAGCCTACTGGGTTTATGGGGGGGGCCTTATACACTATCAAAGTCCTATATTTTTTTTTTTTTTAAATAAAAAAAAGTCCAACCAAACTAAAATCCACAATTTGACATTATTTCTTATTAAAACAGCACATATTAATCGTATTATATATTTTTTTTGGCGTTAAGCCTGATTTTTTCTGATTTTTGCCTGAAAGTCCGAAATAGTCGGATTATCAGACTAATTCCAGCGCAGACCACAAAAACTTCCAAATATGATAGAGACCTCTCCCGTTGATTTATATACAACCTCGGCAGGACTGAGATGCTGGATTTTCAGTTTCAGATTTTTTGCAGCCTCAGGGAATAATAAATCCTGAAAAATGTTAGTTTTTTCCACTAAAAATTCGGTAATTCGATAATGGAAAGATCCGTTATCTAGAAAATCCCAGGTCCCGAGCATCCTGGATAACAGGTCCCATACCTGTATATTTTTTCAGAATTACCTCAATAGAACTTTAAATGTATGCTGGATATCTAAACTCTGATGGAAAAAAAAAACACATCCGATTGATAAATGTATTGCAATAAATAAAAATATATTGGTGTTTGTTACTTTTTTAGCTTCTACATTAGTAAAACATTAAACATTTTTAGGACATTACCATTTATTTCTTATAACAGTATCATATACTAGCGAATGATACTAGTACAGGTAATAATGCAATTGCCAATAACGAATACAGATATGGGATCTGGAATGCTTGGGACTCGGATAAGGGATCTTTCCGTCTTCTAAAAATCAGTCAAACATTACATAAGCTCAATAAGATTGTTTTATCTCCAATATGGATTCATGCAGCTTAGTCACCATCAAGTACAAGCTACTGTTTTATTGTTACAGAGAAAAAAAAAGTTTTTTAAAAAATTTGAATGATTAAAATGGAGTCTATGGGAGTTATCTGGATAAGGGATCCCATAACTGTGCTGCAGGAACAGCTTTATGCAAACTAAGTGCATATAAACATATAGAAAAGAGAATATTCTTACCTTGTGTAATGTTTTATAGATATTTCAGTATTTTACATGGAAAATATTCCGTGATGTTGACCGTACCAATGTAGAATCCAAGGGAATCTTCTCCGGGTCTGGTTGTTTTATGTAATGATTCCGTAAATGAGCATTAAGCAATGGAAGGGTTTACAAGAGAGAATGTGCGTCTCTGGCAATATTGTGTTACACAGACAAACTAAATAGGCAGGGCAATGTCTTCTCTATGGATCTCGTTGGCATTTTGATGCTCTGCAAAGAGAATATCCACTCCTCAAACTAATAATGAGTGAAGATGATCCGGTGGTGGAGTAGAGGCGGCTATTCCCAGGAGCTATCAAAGCTTTTATCAGTGCACATGTGAAGCCTGAGTTTTGCAACATATGCCTCTGTCATGAATTGAGCTTTATGCCAGTGTCTTTTGATGATAACAAAGACAAATAGTGTTAAAATCGTGGGAAAAGGCTAGTGATTTCGAGCAAATCAGAAGAATATTATCCCCAGTGGTTTCTACAACTGGCATACTGGATTAAAGGGAAACTACTCCGCTGGAAGGAAGCGAACCCGATCCGCTAAGCCATTTATTCATGTATGAGCAATGTTTTTGTATAATTTAAAGGATAATTAAAGGTGGCCATACACGGAGAGATCCGCTCTTTTGGCAATGTCGCCAAACGAGCGTATCTCTCCCGGATATGCCCACCTTGAGGTGGGCAGTATCGGGCTGATCCGTTCGTGGGCCCTAGGACCCAACTATCGGATCCTAACGATGGCAAACGGGCGGTCGGATCGTGGGACTGCATCAACGAACAGATTTGGCCGCGATCCAACGGGATTTTTAGTCCCGTCCGATCGTCATCTTTCGGCCAGATATCAATCGGGGAATCCCGTCGGAGGGCCCCATACACTGTCGGCAGCTTTTATCGGCCCGTGTATGGCCACCTTAAACCTAAAAAATAAGTGAATATAAAATTAATGAGAGTGCTATTAATTTTGTTACAACAGCGTCACCTGCTGGTCATTTTCAGACCATTCTGACCACCAAGTAGTCAAGGAAGTTCTCAGGAGAAAGACAGAGGCTGCTCTGATTCTTCTGCTTAGGAAAAAAATTAGAAACTTTTCTCAAATCTATCCTAAGTAGAAGAAAATTAGAGCAGCCTCTGTCTTTCTCCTGAGAACTTCCTTGACTACTTGGTGGTCAGAATGGTCTGAAAATGACCAGCAGGTGATGCTGTTGTAACAAAATTAATTCATATTAACAATACATTTATCCCTTTATATCTTGGAATCTAAAAAAATGAATGATGAATGTACATTGCAAAAGTGCTTAGAATAGCACTCTCAATTTTATATTCACTTATGTATGCATGTATGCAAAAAATAAAATGCAATTTTTAGTTTATTTAATGAAAAAGAAACCTATCTCCAATATAATTTAATTAAAAAATGTGTACCGTTTTTATAAGAAACCTGACTGTATGCAGTGAGATTCTCCCTTCATTTACTGCTGTGGATAGGAATTGTCAGACAGTCCCTAACTGCTCTGCAGGGAAACAATCATACTTATGAACAGCAGGGGTAGCCCCCGCCTTACTTCCCAGCCATGCAGAACTCAAGCAGCTTTGTTTGTTTCCCTGTAGAGCAGTCAGTAACCGTGTAGAGATTTGTGTTGGATTTTATTTTTGTCTTTACATCCCTTTTACTGTTTCCAACTCCAGCTGCAGGGACAAAGATCATGGAGCCAGATTTAAACTGATAAACTGGGATTCTATTTTGAGGCTTATTTTGCTGCAGCCACTGGTTCTGCAGAGTTGGAGAAAGTTTGTATTAAATACAAAAACTATAAAATCCACATTAGATTACATGACAACACAGAAGCCAGTGCAGTCTGTATATTCTAATTATTAATCTTGTTGTATCGGCTTCTGGCAGATATTATTTGACTTGTGCTGTTTATGACGATCCCTAAGCAGCCCAGACCACACTGAGCATGTGCACAGTCTTAGTCTTGCAAAGATGTTTAACAAAGTTACAAGATGGTGACCCCCTGTGGCCAACTTTGAAAGCATAAATCATATGTTTGATTAGGCTTGTGGTGCAGTAAGTTCATGTTTATGTTTAGTATACAAAATATAGCATTTCTAGCCTTATTCTATTTTACACTTTACTTCGCCTTTAAAATTCCTTCTACTTCGGCACCATTGTGCCCACCGAGTCTGTTCTGAAGAGGTGCTCCAATTTATGTAAGTGAACGGAAACGTTATTCAATAATAATAAAACAGTAGCTTGTATTTGATCCAAACGAATATATAAAGAATCATTATTGGAAGCAAAACCAGCCTATTGGGTTTATTTAATGTTTATATGATTTTCTAGTAGATTCAAGGTATTCAGATCCAAATTACGGAAAGTTCTATGATCCGGAAAGCCCCAGGTCCTGAGCATTCTGGATAACAGGTCCCATACCTGTAGCTTATATAAATAAGCTGTTGTGTAACGAGAGGGGCAGTGTAATTAATTTGGCTGGGTCAGTTCCACTTCCATTTTATATATTTTTAGTTTAGATCAAGTACAGGTGTGGGATCCTTTATACGGAAACCCATTAACCAGAAAACTCCAAATTACAGAATGGCGATCTCCCATAGACTCCATTTTAGCCAAATAATCCAAAAAATAAAAACGAATTTCCTTTTTCTGTGTAATAATAAAACAGTCGCTTGTACTTGATCCCAACTAAGATATAATTAATCCTTATCTGAGGCAAAAACAGCCTATTGGATTTATTTAATGTTTAAAGGAATTAAGGTATAAAGATCCAAATAATGGAAAGATCCATTATCCGCAAGACCCCCGGTCCCGAGCATTCTAGATAACAGGTCTCATACCTGTACAAGGTACTGTTTTACTATTACAGAGAAAATGGGAATATCTTTAAAAAAAAAAATTAACATTAAACATAACACATATTTTCTAGTAAGCAGCATAATAAGGAACGTATCTTTCCCTGAAAACACAATAAAATTCTAAGTGGCCACATTGTTGGTCACAGAAAAATACACTAGACGCTTAGCATCAAATCATGTTACCGCCACTAATAATTGTGGTTGCTAAGTGCCTTTTAAGGTTCAGTAATGAAGACAATTGAGTGGAAATGTTTTTCCTCCACACAAATCACAATAAAATTAGAGGCAAAAAACAAGTGGATTTAAAGCAAATTGGCTGTGCTCATCTGAAACCTATGCAGGTCAGGAAATGTAACATTAGAGACGTAATCAGTTTAGAGAAATGATTGATCTCAAATGTACAGCATTTGCTAGAGATGCACAAAATCCAGGGCTTTTCTTTTTGGATTCAGACATTTAGCCAATCCTCTACAATTTCGATGCTTTTGAAGGCATTTCACACAACAAAAGGCCCAGTCCAGTCAGTCTCTGAAAACAAAGGGAATCCCCCACATCACGTTTACAAAGATCCAAAAACAAAACATTATTATTAAGCTTCTCCTAATGATAAAGTGCCAGAACAAGGCATGAAACGTCAGGTGTTTAATGGTGTCTGGCCCATATTTTTAGAAGAAGCTTAATAATAAACATTTTTGGGATTTTTTTTTTTTTTTAAACATTGTGATTTGGAGGATTAACCTTTGTTTTCAGAGACTGACTGGGCTGTAGCAAAAGTCGACATTACAAGGAACGGTAACATAAAAAAATAAAAGTGTTTTAAAAGAATAAAAATATAATGCAGTGTTGCCCTGCACTGGTAAAACTGGTGTGTTTGTTTCAGAAACACTATTATTGTTTATAAACATGGGGGCAGCCATTCAAGCACAGGATACACAGCAGATAACAGATAAGTACTACTATAGTTCATATAAACAAGCTGCTGTGTAGCCATGGGGGCAGCCATTCAAGCACAAGATACACAGTAGATAACAGATAAGTACTACTATAGTTTATATAAACAAGCTGCTGTGTAGCCATGGGGGCAGCCATTCAAGCACAGGATACACAGCAGATAACAGATAAGTACTACTATAGTTTATATAAACAAGCTGCTGTGTAGCCATGGGTGCAGCCATTCAAGCACAGGATACACAGTAGATAACAGATAAGTACTACTATAGTTTATATAAACAAGCTGCTGTGTAGCCATGGGGGGCAGCCATTCAAGCACAGGATACACAGTAGATAACAGATAAGTACTACTATAGTTTATATAAACAAGCTGCTGTGTAGCCATGGGGGCAGCCATTCAAGCACAGGATACACAGTAGATAACAGATAAGTACTACTATAGTTTATATAAATAAGCTGCTGTGTAGCAATGGGACAGCCATTCAAAGGAGAAAAGACTCAGGTTACACAGCAGATAAGGTCTGTAGAACATAATGGTGTTATCTGTTATCCATTATTTAACATGTGACATATAGCCTTTTTTTCAATTGCTGCCATTGTTACACAGCAGCTTGTTTATATAAACTATAGTAGTCAGGAAGGCTGCAAACATCACCAAATTGATCCCTGGACCTCTCCCATTGACTTATACAGCAATTCGGCAGGTGGTGAATAGTATAATTCGAGTTTTTTTTTTTAAGTTTTTGAGTTTGGATAATTCACAATTCGAATTTGAGAGTTTTGACCAAAAATAAAAATCTAAAACTCGAATTTTCACTTCAACCCTTCATAAATCTGTCCCTTAAAGTAGTTAGCTCCCAGTTATTATTTATAAAGGTCATGTTGCAGGTGGCCATAGACGTTGAGATCCGCTCGTTTGGCGTTGTCTCCAAATGAGCGGATCTCTCCCCGATATGCCCACATTGAAGTGGCCGATATCGGGCAGATCCAATCGTGAGCCTTAGGGCCCAACGATCGGACCATAATGGATCCGATGCGGGCGGTCAGATTGCGGGACCGCATAGACGCACAGATGCAGTTGCAATCCAAAGGGATTTTTCAACCTGCCCGATCGAGAGCCAGATATCGATCGGGGAAGGCCGTCGGACGGCCCCACACATGGGCCAATAGGTTGCCGACTTGGTTTGCCGGCCCGTGTATGGGGTCCTTTAGTTCTGGGCTGATTTTCAAGTTTATGATTTTTAGGAGCTATGGCCATCACTGGTTTAAACCAACTATTGGTCAGTAAGCCATGACTCTTTATTTAAGCTGCAGTAATAATAATGCTCGATGCACTGGAGAGCTTTCATGAAGTGCCCTTATTAGCACATCATCTAGAAAGATAAAATCAACTATATTTGTAACACCTTCTGGCCAAGTACCTACATAGGGCTAGAAGTTAATGCCGGAAGGTATGGTCCACAAATCATTGTCCTTAGTGCTCCATGCAGTTTTGTCCAGCCCTTCCAATACTGTGTGCTGTGTACATTCAAAAGAAGATGCAAAGTGCATTGCCTTGTATCCCCAAAGTGGCGCATAATGAATGAGGTGAGTTGGGGTCCAGGGACACCCATCCGCCGACCATCCCGCCTGTATACAGCAATGTATACAGCTCTTTGTGCTTCATTCTAGAAGCATTGTAACTCGTGGTGCAACAAGAAAATAAGATAGGGGCAAACAGCAAAACCCACGGTGCTTTGAACTTGCCCCAATTATTTTAAAAATTAGCTCTATAGTCTTTATGATTGTACTGAGCAAAGTCATTTAAATACATTCCTAGGTCACTTCTACATAGGACAGAAATAAAGGAAAAATAAATTTCAGCCAAAAAAGTAATATAGTTTTTAATATAATAATGAAACATTTTCACTTGTGCAACTCATGATCGGTATTTGTATTTCTTGAAGCAGAGAAATACTCTAAAGGAGAAGGAAAGCTAACAAAGCAGTTTATTGCCAACTGATTAGCCAAAATAGTGCAAGCTATAACACTATATTTATTCTGCAAAATGCTTTACCACACCTGAGTAACCAGCTCTAGAAACTCTCTCTGTTTGTTTAGGATAGCAGCTGCCATATTAGCTTGGTATGACATCACTTCCTGTCTGAGTCTCTCCCTGCTCACTCATAGCTCAGATTACAGCATGGAGGGAGAGAGGAACAAACTGAGCATGCTCAAGCCCTAGCCCTGGACGTTTAAGCTGAAAACAGGAAGTCTGATACAGAAGCCCATGAGTACACAATAGAAGGAAAGAAATGTGCTGTTTCTTTTGACAGAGGACTCAGAGCAGCATTACTTTGTGGGTTTACTGGTGTATTTATATAGACCTTTCTGATAAAGCTTACTTAATTCTAGCCTTTCTATCTCCTTTAAGATCAACATATATATTGCTGCTACAAATTGAATTTAATAGTATTTAAAGGACCAGTAACATCAAAAACAATTTTAAAACATTCATTAGTTAGTATACATGGAAAAAAAACACCCAAGACAAATTAAACTTTAAAATCACAAAGTCTTTATAAAAGGAGAAGGAAAGGCAAAAATTGTTACCTATCTCCTTATAATACACTCCCAAAGACATCCTAAATCGATGTAGTTGCAACTCACATATCGCAATCCAATCGCGTAGAATCCCTGTCCCTGTTCGGCTCGCATCTTCTGGCACGCAGGCGCCATGTTGGTAAGGTAGAGAACACTTGCTTTTCCTTTATCCGCTTATTGCACATGCATGGAAAAAAAAAACTTGACCCCAGGAGCACTGCGCACCACATGTGCTTGAAGATAAGTATTTGCTGTCCCCACTATAATTAAACGAAAATACCAGAGCGTCTTCTTAGCCCCCAGACGCATAATCTGATTGGATGGGGGGCGTGGACATAAGGATTAATGATGATTGTGAGAAAGGCAGCTCCAGACAGTGTCGGACTGGCCCGGCGGGACACCGGGAAAAAACCCGGTGGGCCCCGACCCTTGTGGGCCCCCGCCGGGCCAGACCCCCTTCTAATAGTATAAAAAATTTTAAAAAGTTTCCGGCGATGCGCATCGCATCACCGCTTGCGCATGCGCAACGCACTTGCGCACCGAGAAGCGCCGCTTGCGCATGCGCATGGCGGCGTTCGAGCGGCGCAGTAGGGGGGCCGGGGGCCCTGGACCAGCAGTCCCGGTGGGCCCCGGGCCCCCCAGTCCGACCCTGGCTCCCGAAGACATGCGCATTAAACAGAAAGTCTGCCTAATGCGCCTCAAGGCTGCCTCGGGCAGCAGGGAGGAAGATGACTGCAAAAAGCGTGACGTCACCCGAGTCACACGCTGCAGTTTTCCGAGAGCGTAGTTGCTACTGCAGAAGGAAAAAAGCTTTAAAAACGGTCAGTATGTTCTATGTCCACCAGACTTCGGATACAAGGCTATTTATGTTTTGCCTTTCCTTCTCCTTTAAGAAATAACTTACTGAAACTCCGCTTGAGCTCCTCTTCAGAAAGCGATTGGGCGATCCATCATGCGACGCTTGATTTCTCCTCCCTGGAGATAGCCAGGGAGGAGAAATCGAGCACCGCACGATGAATCGTTGCCGTGCGCCTTTTCTGAAGAGGAGCGGAATCGGAGTTTCGGGAAGTTATTTCTTAATAAAGACTTTATACGATTTTAAAGTTTAATTTGTTTTGGCGTTTTTTTTTTTTTTCTAAACATTTTTGATGTTAGTAGTCCTTTAATGATCTGAAATGTATGCAGGAAAGTTTTTCTCACCATTGCTTTGCCATTACCATAGCAGCACCTAAAGCTGAATCTGTATCTTTTCCATATAGAATAGGAAATGGGAAGATTTTTTCCACTTCCTGCTTTAACACTTCATTCCGGGACAAAGCACTGCCACTTCCAATGAGCCTCTTAACGCCAGATTCCTGAAGTCGACTGGAGGGCAACATGGAATGCAGGTTCTGAACGATGCCCCGGCAGAGTGCCCTAGTCACATGGCCCAACGAAAGCTCTGCTGCCATGATGTTTGTTACGGACGCCAGTATATTAGGAGTATGTCTCTCACCAAACAATGTAGGGTTAATATTAAGATGGGTTTCATGCTGAGATAGACCGGCTGTAATCACCTGGGTATATAAGGTGGAAGCAGGAATATCAAGTCCTATAAAGAAAAAGCAGAGAATATACATACTTGAAAGATGTAAAGAAAAAGAAAACAATTACAACATTTAAGGTTTTGGTCCTTAAAGGGGTGGTTCAGATCTAAGTTAACTTTCAGTATGTTATAAAATTGCTAATTCTAAGCAACTTTTCAATTGTTCTTCACAGCAGCTTGTTTATATAAACTATAGTAGTACTTATCTGTTATCTACTGTGTATCCTGTGCTTGAATGGCTGCCCCCATGGCTGCACAGCAGCGTGTTTATATAAACTATAGTAGTACTTATCTGTTATCTACTGTGTATCCTGTGCTTGAATGGCTGCCCCCATGGCTACACAGCAGCTTGTTTATATAAACTATAGTAGTACGTATCTGTTATCTACTGTGTATCCTGTGCTTGAATGGCTGCCCCCATGGCTACACAGCAGCTTGTTTATATAAACTATAGTAGTACTTATCTGTTATCTACTGTGTATCCTGTGCTTGAATGGCTGCCCCCATGGCTACACAGCAGCTTGTTTATAGAAACTATAGTAGTACTTATCTGTTATCTACTGTGTATCCTGTGCTTGAATGGCTGCCCCCATGGCTACACAGCAGCTTGTTTATATAAACTACTATAGTAGTACTTATCTGTTATCTACTGTGTATCCTGTGCTTGAATGGCTGGCCCCATGGCTACACAGCAGCTTGTTTATATAAACAATAGTAGTGTTTTTGAAGCAAACACATCCATTTTACCAGTGCAGGGCAACACTGCATCATATTTGTATTACTTTAAAACAATTTCATTTTTTGATGTTCCTTTAATCAATGGTTGGACTTTCAAGAAAGAACTGGAAAAGCCCTACAATTATAAGTGTTACTATATGCAAATGTTATAAGAAAACAGAATGGGACATATGGTATGAGGCTAAATGAAGAGTATATGACAGCTAGCAAGCAGCATACTCTAACATGTAAAACTCAATATACAATAACTCAATCTGAGTCAGACCTACAATTTATAATTTTCATTTTTAATTTAAAAACATATATTCGTCTTATTTCCTGCCATTTGGAAACCACAAGGATACGTTTTCACCAGCAAATGTATCACTATGAGGAAATATTCTATTGTCTTCAGTACACATCAGTTAATGAGTTCAGGAAATTACAGATGCTGTACCTTGAGGCAAGCTTGCACTTATCTAATTGTGTTATCTCATTTTAATTTACCAGCATAAAACACTCATTAGCCGAGACAAGTGGCAGAGCTGATAGGCTAGACACAGGCAGTGAAAATGAGACAAATATATCACACGTACTGTTTTATTTCAGCTTAGCCTCCAGTTAAAGGGCAGAGTGGTACAAGTGATCTTTTGACTTGCCTTAAACATGTCTAGTTAGTGAAACAGTGTGAAAATCATACTAGTGCAAATGAATGCTAAATACTCACCTACAGGCCCATTTATCAAAGGTCGAACTTCAAAATTGACTTTTTTTTTTAACTCGAATAAATTTGAATATATTCTAAATTCGATTGGAAGGTTATTCAATAAAAAAATAGACTAAGATCTAAAGCTCGAACGAATATTAACAACCGAAAACTCTCTGGAAAAAAAAACTTGAATGTCACGAAGGCTATTAAAGTGGACCTGTCACCCAAAAATCTGTATAATAAAAGTCCTTTTCAAATTAAACATTAAACCAAATTTCTGTTTTATTTTAAAGCATTCATAGCTGTTGTAAGCTCATTTAAAATTCTCAACTGTCAATCAAATATTGTCTGCCCCTCCTCTATGCCTTAGACATAGAGGCGGGAATTACTTTCACTTTCCATTCAGCACTTCCTACATGTCACTGCTCTCCCCACATTCCCCCGTTCTCTTCACCATTTAATTGTGTAGCCAGTGCACGGGGATGGACATCAGGTCCCCCATTCTCTTCATCATTTAATTGTGTAACCAGGGCATGGGGATGGACATCAGGTCCCCCATTCTGGTGCAAAAACAAGATGAGATGATACAAGACTTGTCTTAATAACAGTGTCAACAAAATGGCTCCTGCCTAATTGCTATAATAAAGACATCCCAGACTGAAGGAAACAAAATTCAAATAATTTATATAGTGTATTTAAAGTTCATTTTGCTTGACTAACGTGATAAAATAGGATTTTTTTGGGGCGACGGGTCCCCTTTAACATCTTCAAATGGGTCACTGGACCTCTCCCATTGACTTATACATGAACTAGGCAGGTTATAGGTGGCAAACAGTCGAATTCAAATAGTTGAAAAATTAAAATTTTCGAATTCGAATTAAAATTCTAATCGAGTTTGGATTATTCCCAATTTGAATTTCAGAGTATTGTAAATTGTAAATTTCAAAATTCGAATTTACAATTTGGCTCTTAATGAATCAGCCCCCTAATGTGCCATTACAACATTCACTACAACAAGGCGATGCTGACCTTGCCCCTAAAGGATTTTTAAACCTGCCCAATGAATATACAGTTGATGGTCACCCAGATATTGGTCAAGCAGGCCCATCTGAAGGATCCATACACATGCATACAAGCTGCCGACACTTTCTAAACATGCAAAAGTAATACAAACATCAACGAGCACATGTGTATTCTGCCTTTCTCTTTTTACCGAATTCAGCAATCCAGTCTGATAACATTGTGATGAACGATGCAAGAACATTTCCTCCATTCAGAGATGCAGCAACAGCCAAGTAACGGTCATTGAAGTATGGAAAATAGGCGACAGATTCTCCAGGGCTGGGGCTGTCTTCAGGCTGGAAACCCTCTGCCATGGAGAAAGTCAGCTGAGCAGAGGTGCTTATGTTGAGGACTTTGGACAAAAAAATTATAATGTTACATATGCAAATACAACGAATGTTGAATGTATTTTTATCTTAAAGGGCATGCAAAGGCAAAAAAATAAAATCCCATTTTTACTTTTTTTAATGAAAAAAAAATCTATCTCCATTATACTTTCATTAAAAAATGTGTACCGTTTTTATAAGAAACCTGACTGTATACATTGAAATTCTCCCTTCATTTACTGCTGTGGATAAGAATTGTCAGACGGTCCCTAACTGCTCTGCAGGGAAAATCATACTTATGAACAGCAGGGGGAGAACCCGCCTTACTTCCCAGCCATGCAGAACTCAAGCAGCTTTGTTTGTTTCCCTGTAGAGCAGTCGGCGACTGTGTAGCGATTTATATTGGATTTTATTTTTGCCTTTACATCCCCTTTACTGTTTCCAACTCCAGCTGCAGGGACAAAGATCATGGAGACAGATTTAAACTGATAAACTGGGATTCTATTTGGAGGGTTACTTTGCTGCAGCCACTGGTTCTGCAGAGTTGGAGAAAGTTTGTATTAGACAATAAAAAAACTATAAAATCCACATTAGATTAAATGACAACACAGGACCCAGTGCAGTCTGCATATTCTGATTATTAATCAGAAGTCTTGCTATATTGGCTTCTGGCAGATATTATTTGACACTGAGCATGTGCACAGTCTTGGTCTTGCAAAGATGTTTAACAAAGTTACAAGATGGTGACCCCCTGTGGCCAACTTTGAAAGCATAAATCATTTGTTTGATTAGGCTTGTGGTGCAGTAAGTTCATGTTTATGTTTAGTATACAAAATACAGCATTTCTAGCATTATTCTATTTTACACGTTATTTTTCCCTTTAAAGGAACAGTTCAGTGTGAAAATAAAAACTGTGTAAATAGATAGGCTGTGCAAAATAAAAAATGTTTCTAATATAGTTAGTTAGCCAAAAATGTAATATATAAAGGCTGGAGTGAACAGATGTCTAATAAAACAGCCAGAATCCAACTTCCTGCTTTTCAGCTCTCTAACTCTGAGTTAGTCAGTGACTATAAGGGGGGCCACATGGTACATTTCTGTTCAGTGAGTTTGCAATTGATCCTCAGCATTCAGCTCAGATTCAAAAGCAACAGTTATGATCCATGTGGCCCCCCCTCAAGTCTCTGATTGGTTACTGTGTGGTAGCCAGGGTAACCAGTCAGTGTAAACCAAGAGAGCTGAAAAGCAGGAAGTAGTGTTCAGACTGATATGTTATACGTCAAATCACTCCAGCCTTTATACATTAAATTTTTGGCTAACTAACTATATTAGAAACATTTTTTATTTTGCACAGCCTATCTATTTACCCAGTTTTTATTTTTACACTGTACAATTCCTTTAAGGTTCTTGCAGTGCAGACACATATCAATAATAAAATGGTAACCCTCCTGTATGTTAATGGGATTCTGTCATGATTTTTATGGTGTACTTTTCATTTCTAAATTACACTGTTTACACTGCAAATAAGTCACTCTACCATATAAAATTTAATTCCTGAACCAATAAGTGTATTTGTTTAGTTATAATATTGGTGTGAATGCTTCATCTCAGGTCATTTTACAGCAGTAAAGAGTGACTCAAGTTTAGAAGAGCACAAGTCACATGACTTGGGGCAGCTGGGAAACTGACAATATGGGGGTTATTTATCAAGGTCTGAATGTATCTCAATATCGGCTGCTACAAACTCCGATCTAACCCGCTTGGGTTTTTAACGCTTATTTATTATAAAATTTTCCCGAAAATTTGCTTTGCGGGAAAAGCTCCGATTTTCACGATTTTTTCGTGTTTTTTCCCCGAAATCTCCCAATTTTTCGGAGTTTTCACCCGAAGTGAAATGTGAAATTGCACGAAGCCCCCAAAACAACCAAAAATTAATGGGACTGTTCCTATTGATTTTTATGCAACCTTGACAGGTTTGAGATGCCGTGTTTTTATATTCTGGATTTTTAGCCTTGGGGTTTAATAAATTCTGAAAAATTTGTGATTTTTTTTTTAAAAGTCCGAGTTTATAAAAAAAATCACAAATTTTTCGGATTTATGGGAATTTCCGGTATTCGGAGCTTAGTAAATAACCCCCTATGTCTAGCCCCATGTCAGATTTCAAAATTAAATATAAAAAAATCAGTTTGCTCTTTTGAAAAAAAGATTTCAATACAGAATTCTGCTGGAGCAGCACTATTAACTGATGCATTTGATTGTTTTCCCATGACAGTATCCCTTTAATGTAACCTATTTTAGAGGGTCCAAATGATACCTTTCTGTGTTGTTCTGTGCAGCCTAGCTGAGGTTTGTGATTTTCATACAGCAGGAGGCGGCATAGAATTTTCATTTTTAAAAGCAACACTATAGTGGTATATTGATGTACACGCTGGTTCCCTTGTGGGTGCAAAGCAGAGGGCGGGGAGTCTAAATGGCCACAGGGGAGATATAAAAGTACTACATTGTCTTAATATTTCTGTAAAATTGCTTTGAGGCAGTTATATTTAATACAGTTTCAGCCCACTACATGTAAAAGGTTGAACAGCAATGCTATATGTATGTAATATATAGCCAATAATAAAGCAACCATAAACTGCATTCTGGCATTTAATAAATACACTTATGGATCTTTTGGAAAGGCTGTAAACATGTGGGTTTTGTAAAGTAAGAGGCTGGAAAGAAGCCAGTTACAAAAGAATGATGCAATCGTGTAGTGAACACAAATCTATATATACATATACAGACACCCATCAACTACCCTAGGCTTGAGCAAGCTGCAGGCTTCCAGTTGTTGATCTAAAAATGGCAGCATTACACTGTCAATGGATTCTGAGTTGTGCTTGAATAGCAACTGGTTTATACAAACAGAATGTTAGACTTTGTCTGATCTGAGTACAATATGAGCCCACCCACATGGTACATACTACTATATTCACTCTTTACCTGCCACGTCTGCATATGTCTAGGATTCTGTATATATACTATATATATAGTATGAACCAATCTATAATAACATGACTACATGCTGATAAATATTAAAGAGAATCACAATCCTCCCTAAGAACTTCCTGATCATTTTCTGTAGTAGATTTATTCTTGGTTATATCTATCTAGAAAGCTCTGAATTACGAAAATCTCCCATAGATTCCCTTTTAATCAAATAATCCAAAAATTATTTCCTTTTTTTTTTTTTTGTAATAAAAAAACAGTACCTTGTACTTGATCCCAACTAAGATATAATTAATCCTTATTGGTGGTTAAACAATCCAATTGGGTTTATTTAATGTTTACGTGATTTTTTAGTAGATTTAAGGTACGAAGATCCCAATTAGGGAAATATCCCTTATCTGGAAAACCCCAGGTCCCGACTATTCTGGATAACAGGTCCCATACCTGTAGTAGTTTTTCTGCTATTAGGATTTATTTCAAAATAACTTCCCACTTTCATGTGTACTACACACTTAAAGGAGAACTAAAGCCTTATCAAAGCCTACAAGAAATGCTGCTCATATCAGTGCTGTACATTTAGGTCCGGTGCCACGCTTACAGCACCCATAAGTGAAACATCACATCTGACCCACGTCACTTTCACCCTGCCATGATCCGAGGCCTGAGTGAGTGGTCTGCATTGGCTGGGGGAGGGTAATTTTTTCTTTTAAAAAATAATTCTGTTATTTACGCACACGAGGGCCGCCCACTAGTACTAAAGGACTGTTTTAGGACTGAGAAATTTGACTGGAACAGAAGCCCCAAACATTTGGTTAAAGGAGAAGGAAAGCTACTGAAGCAGTTTATTGCCAATAGATTGGCCACAATAGTGCAAGCTATAACACTATATTTATTCTGCAGAAGGCTTTACCATACTTGAGTAAACAGCTCTTGAAGTGTTCTTTGTTTGTTTAGGATAGCAGCTGCCATATTGGCTTGTGTGACATCACTTCCTGCCCGAGTCTCTCCCTGCTCAATTATAGCTGTGGACTTAGATTACAGCAGGGAGGGGAGTGGGAGAGAGGAGCAAACTGAGCATGCTCAAGCCCTAGCCCTGGAGGTTTAAACTGAAAACAGGAAGTCTGATACAGAAGCCCATGAGTACACAATAGAAGGAAAGAAATGTGCTGTTTCTTT
Organism: Xenopus petersii; assembly: GCA_038501925.1. Classification (NCBI taxonomy): domain Eukaryota; kingdom Metazoa; phylum Chordata; class Amphibia; order Anura; family Pipidae; genus Xenopus; species Xenopus petersii. Next base: position 7,767,402 of record CM076675.1, on the reverse strand, counting down.
TGACAGAGGACACAGAGCAGCATTACTTTGAGGGTTTACTTGTGTATTTATATAGACCTTTTTGATAAAGCTTACTTTTTTAGCCTTTCCTTCTCCTATAAAACATTACCTGCAACTTACCTTTTCAATGTTAATACTCCCTAATGGTTGCCCTTTTTATTGGACACAACAAGGATCGCCTAGCAGTAACTGGGTATGATGGGAGTTACAACAAGGCGCTGCACACTTCTCCTGTATCAACTAGGGATACACCGAATCTAGGATTTGGTTCGGGATTCGGCCAGGATTCGGCCTTTTTCAGCAGGATTCGGATTCGGCCGAATCCTTCTGCCCGGCCGAACCGAATCCGAACCCTAATTTACATAAGCAAATTAGGGGCGGAGAGGGAAATTGAGTGACTTTTTGTCACAAAACAAGGAAGTTAAAAATGTTTTCCCCTTCCCACCCCTAATTTACATAGGGTAAGAGTAAGCTGTGCTCATTACTAAACATTTTTAAAATCATAAAGGGGCAGATTTATTAACAGTCGAATTGAAAATTCAAATTTTTTGTTCGGGTCAAAACTCTCCAATTCGAATAGTGAATTATTCAAATTCAATTTGAATTTCAAGATTTCTGGTCCTTTAAGAACTCAAATTCGACTATTGGCCACCTAAAACCTGCTGAATTGTGTATAAGTCAATGGGAGAGGTCCAGGGAACAATTTGGTGATGTTTGCAGCCTTCCTGACATTTTCGGAGAAAAAAAAACTCAAATTGAGTTTTTCTAATTCGAATTGAGTTTTCCTAATTCGAATCAAATTAGAAAAACCTCACATGAATTTGAAATACGACCCTTGATAAATGTGCCTCGAAGTGTGTTGAATAAATAAATGGCAATGTATTTTTCATGTGCAAAAGAACCAAACCATGAATAAAGGATGTGCTTAGTCGCCACAAACAGCTGCAATGTTTAGTGCATTAGGAAAAATACAAGAAATATTTGCTGGAATTACCTGCATCTGTACTTTCTGTGGCAGATGAATATACAGAACACTGAAAGTCTCCCAGAGCAACTCCAACCTCCGTCCCTTGGTGAATGCCGCACCACTCGTAAGATGCTTTTCCTACCACACACCCAGCATTAACAACGTCAGGAAGTAGAAACACTGGGAATCGAGCTCCATGTAATCTATAACACAAATACAATTCCACATCTGTCCTTTGATCCTAAACGTTCACATTTGCACGTCATTGACAGTCAGCCTTTAGTTCTACTGTTCTATCGCTGCTTTAAAGGAAAACTATACACCCAAAATGAATACTTAAGCAACAGATAGTTTATATCAAATTGAATGACATATTAAAGAATCTTACCAAACTGGAATATATATTTACATAAATATTGCCCTTTTACATCTCTTGCCTTGAACCACCATTTCGTGACTCTATCTGTGCTGCCTCAGAGATCACCTGACCAGAAATACTACAACACTAACTGTAACAGGAAGAAGTAAAAGGCAGAACTCTGTCTGTTAATTGGCTCATGTGACCTTACATGTGGTATGTTTGTGTGCACAGTGAATTGTACGATCTCAGGGGGCGGCCCTTATTCTTTAAAATGGCAATTTTCTATTTATGATTACCCAATGGCACATACTACTGGAAAAGTATATTATTATGATAATGGTTTATTTACATGAAGCAGGGTTTTACACATGAGCTGTTTTACTCAGTATCTTTTAATAGAGACTTACATTGTTTGGGGGTATAGTTTTCCTTTAAAGGGCATGTAAAGGCAAAAAATAAATAAAAAAGAAACCTATCTCCAATATACTTTCATTAAAAAATGTGTACCGTTTTTATAAGAAACCTGACTGTATGCAGTGAAATTCTCTCTTCATTTACTGCTGTGGATAGGAATTGTCAGACAGTCCCTAACTGCTCTGCAGGGAAACAATCATACTTATGAACAGCAGGGGGAGCCCCCGCCTTACTTCCCAGCCATGCAAAACTCAAGCAGCTTTGTTTGTTTCCCTGTAGAGCAGTCGTCGACTGTGTAGAGATTTGTATTGGATTCTATTTTTGCCTTTACATCCCTTTTACTGTTTCCAACTCCACCTGCAGGGACAAAGATCATGGAGCCAGATTTAAACAGATTTGGAGGATTATTTCGCTGCAGCCACTGGTTCTGCAGAGTTGGAAAAAGTTTGTATTAAACAATACAAAAACTATAAAATCCACATTAGATTACATGACAACACAGGTCCCAGTGCAGTCTGTATAGTCTGATTATTAATCAGTCTTGCTGTAAAGGGCATTGCCCGAAACATGTTGTGTATCTCTTGTGTATCTCTACTCCCCAATAAAGAAAATTGCAGTCAAGTTTGCTGCCTTGGATTTGTCCCACAACAACATAATTCTACATATTGACTCAATTGGGATATTAAGCACAGGATAACCCGTGGGACAAGCCGATAAGAATTAGGGATGCACCGAATCCAGGATTCGGTTCGGGATTCGGCCAGGATTCGGCCTTTTTCAGCAGGATTCGGATTCGGCTGAATCCTTCTGCCCAGCCGAACCGAATCCTAATTTGCATATGCAAATTAGGGGCGGGAGGGAAATTGCATGACTTTTTGTCAGAAAACAAGGAAGTAAAAAATGTTTTCCCCTTCCCACCCCTAATTTGCATATGCAAATTAGGGTTCGGATTAGGTTCGGTATTCGGCCGAATCTTTCACGAAGGATTCGGGGGTTCGGCCGAATCCAAAAAAGTGGATTCGGTGCATCCCTAATAAGAATATTTGGTGAGCCGCAATTGCTTTTTAAATTGCATTACAAGATGGTGACCTCCTGTGGCCAAATTTGAAATCATTTGTTTTATTCGGCTTGTGGTGCAGTAAGTACATGTTTATGTTTAGTATACAGAATACAGCATTTCTAGCCTTATTCTATTTTAGACTTTACTTCCCCTTTATAGTCAGCCCTATTAACACCGCCTGGCCTCTGCACCAACAGACCAATTATAGATGCTTGACAATCTGCTGTTTGGAAATGTTTCATATAACAGTGAGTTCTCAGATAAGGTATCTGTTATGACTGGATGGTTTAAAAAGTTGTACCAGTGTGCTGGACCGTAGCCACAGAGCAAAACAGCAAAATGTTAAGGGGAGTAACCCATGGATGAAGAAGGGAATGGAGTAGTCCTGAAAGCTTGCATTCTATTCTATACTAAGTTAGCCAATATATAGTTTCAAGTTAAAAAAGTTGTATAAGTGTGTATGATACAACAGATATGTGTCCAAGAACATATAAAAACAAACACGCAGTTAGCTGTTTCAGGTTATAGTTAGAACAGTAACACCAAAAAATTAAAGTCTTTAAAAGTTGTGAAAATATCATGTAGTGTTGGCCTGCACTGGTAAATCTGGTGTGTTTGCTTCAGAAACTCTACTATAGTTTATATAAACAAGCTGCTGTGTAGCAATGGCGGAAATTGAAAAAAGTCTTTATGGCACAGGTTAAATAGTGGATAACAGATAACCATTATGTTCTACAGAACTTATCTGCTATCTGCTGTGTAACCTGAGCCTTTTCTCCTTTGAATGGCTACCCCCATGGCTACACAGCAGTTTATTTATATAAACTTTAGTAGTACTTATCTGTTATCTACTGTGTATCCTGTGCTTGAATGGCTGCCCCCATGGCTACACAGCAGCTTGTTTATATAAACTATAGTAGTACTTATCTGTTATCTACTGTGTATCCTGTGCTTGAATGGCTGCCCCCATGGCTACATAGCAGCTTGTTTATATAAACTATAGTAGTACTTATCTGTTATCTACTGTGTATCCTGTGCTTGAATGGCTGCCCCCATGGCTTCACAGCAGCTTGTTTATATAAACTATAGTAGTACTTATCTGTTATCTACTGTGTATCCTGTGCTTGAATGGCAGCCCCCATGGCTACACAGCAGCTTGTTTATATAAACTATAGTAGTACTTATCTGTTATCTACTGTGTATCCTGTGCTTGAATGGCTGCCCCCATGGCTACACAGCAGCTTATTTATATAAACAATAGTAATGTTTCTGAAGCAAACACGCCAGTTTTACCAGCGCAGGGCAACACTGCATTATATTTTTATTACTTTAATACAATTTCGTTTTTTGATGTTACTGGTCCTTTAAGCAACAGGTAAAACATAAGGCACCTTATGTATTTGACTTTGGGCAAAGTTAAGAACAAGGGTGGTGGTGATTAAACCAAAGGTTATTGGCTGATTTTATGAGCTGTATTTTGCTTCTGTATGGCTGTGAAACAGCATTTAAAGGAGAACCAAACCCTAAAAATTAATATGACTAAAAATGCCTTTCTTATATACTGATTATTGCACCAGTCTTAAGTTTCAGCTTGTCAATAGCAGCAATGATCCAGGACTTCAAACTTGTCACAGGGGGTCACCATCTTGGAAAGTGTCTGTGACACTCACATGCTCAGTGGGCTCTGATTGGCTGTTGAGAAGCTAAGCTTAGGGCTCGTCACTAATTATCCAGCAGAAAATGAGCTTCCCTGGCTGTAATATAAGCTGATGCTACAGGTTTGCTGATTATTAAATTCTGATGCTAATTGCACTGGTTTCTGTGCTGCCATGTAGTAATTATGTGTATTAATGACTAATCGGCCTTATATTGTGACATTTCTATTCTATGTGTACTGTATATCGTGAGTGGCTCCCTAAGCTCAGTAAGTGACAGCAGCACAGAGCATGTGCAGTGAATCAGCAGAAAAGAAGATGGGGAGCTACTGGGGCATCTTTGGAGACACAGATCTTTACTGCTAAAGGGCTGTGGTTGCCTTGGGCTGGTACAGAAGCACAAAACATCATGTACAACATTTCTAGCTACTTCTTTAGTTAGACTTTAGTTCTCCTTTAAAGTTAGGTTAAACAGATACAGTTGTTTCCATTTTAGTCCTGTGAATTCACCTGCCCTTCTTCTAATGGATATTTATAAGTAGGCACAACCAAAACTTGTAATATGATGAAATGCAGCAGGTTTAAAAGCTGCATTTGGGAATTTTAGTGAATGTTGTTCTTTTACAAACCTTTACTCTTGTCCATAAAACTATACTGCTGCTATCACTAACTCAATAAGCCCAGGCCCGGATTTGTGGAAAGGCCACCTAGGCCCGGGCCTAGGGTGGCAGGATTTTAGGGGGGCGGCATGCTGCCCAACCACACCCACATTGGTTCAAAAACACTGGGGATGAGCTGGAGATACAATCATTTTTTAAATTTCCCATGCGCCAATCCCCATTGATGATGAAAATTTGCATGAATAAAGGGGGGACAGGGGCGACGAACGGCAGTGGGCCTAGGGGCACCCAATATGTAAATCCGGCCCTGAATAAGCCTCCAGAATATCAGAATGCCGCCCTAGTACTTACATGTCAGTATTCCATGTTTTAGATCTGGCATTGAAATAGCCCCAACTGGCTGCATTGTGAACCGACATCTGAGGTCTCTGCAGGCCACACAACATAGCAACCACATAGTCTTGAATAGTGCCAGCAGCATCATATGAATCAAGAAAATCTGGCCTGGATCAAAAAAATAATAATAAATCTGCTTCAATGGCTCGTTTGTAGCGTAGTGACATTTAAAGCTGCTTCTGTAAATGAGTAATACGACTCATACTGTTTTGATTGAATATTAGAAACGTTATTAATGCAACAAGTAGCCAAATAATTTGATTTCTCTATTAAAGAATGCTGCTTTTTCTTTACTTATCCTATATTTATCCAGAAGGTTTTTTTTTTTCACAAATGGAATTTTTAACAGACAAAGCAGTATCTCACTTGCATTGCTTTATTCGATCTTCTCCTTTAAAAATGTATGCTTTGGTACTTTTAAGCACCATAAACATGTATTAGCCTTACTACACATTATATGACATCTCTTAGGTATGATATGGCAAAAATAATGGTACACTTGAGGACAAGGGTACCTAAAACAGACATTTTTTTAAAAAAAAAGTCAAATTATTAAAAAAAAGTCCCAAACCAAATGTGTTCTCCAATTCGGTAGCAACGAAGGTTCTCTACGACCTCCAATGTAATTCAGAAAATCCAAAAGGATGCTACCGATCGTACCTCAAAATAAGGAATAGATGGAGAAAAAAACAAGAAAAAGAATATAGTGTAGCGTTCTTAAATAAGGTCTCGCCTTAAAGTGATAACATTCACACACTATCAGTGTATTAAGAGATTATTCTCATATATACGTAAAACACCATCAAGTTAAAGTGCGCTTGTGCTAGGTAATGAGAAAAAGGTTTTTAGAAAGTAGGTGGGTACCCACACAGTTTAAGACCGACGATTGGATTGAAATTCACATATCAAGGGTGTCATGTGCTTCTCAGGTCCTTCCTTTTGGACAAAAATAAGAGCGGAAACGTTTTAAAACACTTTAATAAAAATATATTGCATAGTGCATATATTGCATATTGATATTACAAAATTTGCTTTTAAAAAAACGCCTTTAAAATCAACACGCAACGTCCTTTCTCCTAAGGGCCAATGCTTCATGCAGCATCCGTAGCGTTCCCCAGGAGGTGCGTAATTACTTTCACTGTCATCACCTCTGACGCATTTCGCCAAATAGGCTTCCTCATCGTGCGCTCTATGAAGAAGCCTATTTGGCGAAACGCGTCAGAGGTGATGACAGCGGAAGTAATCACGCAGCAGGACCTGGGGGATGCTACAGATATCCCAAGATACAGAGCGGAACACCCACTCATAGGGAGAAACCTTTTTCTCATCACTTAGCACAAACGCACTTTAACTTGATGGTGTTTTACGTATATATGAGAATAATCTCATAATACACTGATGAGTGTGTGAATGTTATCACTTTAAGGCGAGACCTTATTTAAGAACGCTACACTATATTCTTTTTCTTGTTTTTCCTTATTTTGAGGTACGATCGGTAGCATCCTTTTGGAATTTGCTGAATTTTTTTAAAAAAATGTTTAGTTGTTTCTGATATATAAGGGCAGATATCAAAATGTGAGGATAGAACTCCCCACAGAAAAACTCACCTCATGTTCTTTTCATTCCTATGAGATTTTTAAAAGTATATTTATGAAATGGTGAACGCCATTGATAATTATGATTCTAAAAATGCCATAGGAATGAATGCAACATGGGTGAGATTTTCTGTGGGGAGTTCTATTTTCACATTTTGATAAATCTGCCCCTACATGTTTTATAAGGCTAAGGATTAAACTACATGGGAGATTTTCATCAGATTTTGTGGGTCAGACTTTATTCGGACTCATAAAAAACTGTCATGCAACAGAAAGAGAAATTATTGGATCCGACAAAAATGATCCCTCCCACTGAAATGAACAGAGTATAAAATAAAGGCAAATGGTGTGTTTTGTTCATACATCTACATCCAAAAATGTTTTTAAGACCTCATCAGATTTTATCTTGGATGCAAAGGTGGCAGGCAGTGTTCCTTCTGATGGTACAAATCATCTTAATTTTACCTGTTCTTCAAATACCAGAATATAGTTGCACAGCCAAAGCCCGTTGCCAAAGAGAGATGGGATTGTGGTTGAGGTAATGAAGCCAAAAAGTCCATACTGCATCGGCCATCTTCCCAGGTAATAAGGTAACTGGTGTCTCTTGGTTCAAACACTCGCAGATTACCACTGTTTATCCAATGACAACCTTCAACACAAGACAAAAATTATTATGTTAGAGGCACATTAATCAAGGGTTGAATTTCGAATTCATTCGCTTGAATTCCAAATTCGACTATGGGAAATTTTATTTTACAAAAGAAATTTTAAAACTCCGCCAAATTTTACTGATCCGAAAACCCGAATTGAATTTGATTGGAATTATACAAAACTCGATTCTAGTTTTTTTCCTGAAAAAAACTTGAATGTCGGGAAGGCTACAAACATCTCAAAATTGATCCCTGGACAGCTCCCATTGTCTTTTACGTGAATTTGGCAGGTTATAGGTGGCGAATAGTCAAATTTGAATTCTTAAACGGGGCGTATGGAAGTATGATAAATCTCGAAAATTGAATTCTAATTTATTGTAAACAACTCGAAACGAATTTAGATAATTCCCTAGTCGAATCTGACAGTTTTGACCATAAAAAAATTCGACCCATACCGTAATAAATCTGTCCCTTAATGTCTTAACATAACAGGAACTCTGCATACCACATATCATATTGAAAAAGTGTCAACGTATTCTCAGTTTTGGCAACTGCCAAGCAACCAGATGTGGGCCTGAATGGCTGTGGTCGGGGTCCTTCCTGCTCAACCATCAAGATTTAATGGTAAATCTGCCCATATGTTTCCATCTTTATGGGGCAGATTTATCAAAATGTGAGATTAGCATTCACCGCAGAAAAACTCACCCATGTTCTATTCAATAAAACTCATCCATTTTCTATTCATTCCTATGGGATTTTTAGAATCGTATTTATCAATGGAGTTCACCAATTGCTAAATATGCTTTTAAAAATCCCATAGGAATGAATAGAAAGTGGATGAGTTTTATTGTGGTGAGTTCTAAATTCACACTTGTGATAAAACTGCCCTTAAATGTTGAAATGTAATATTGCACATTTATAAGATCCCAATACTAAAAATCACTTATTGAGATAATGTGTGTGACCGCACACTTGGAGATGTATATTAGTTGTGGGTCTAAACACTAATATAGGAAAATATTGCATGGAACTTACAAATTAGGGAGGGGAAGGGAAATCGCGTGACTTTTTGTAACAAAACAAGGAAGTAAAAAATGTTTTTCTCTTCCCTCCCGTAATTTGCATATGCAAATTACTATTCGGATTCAGTTCGGTATTTGCCCGAATCTTTCACGAAGGATTCGGGGTTTCGGCTGAATCCAAAATAGTGGATTCGGTGCATCCCTAGTATATATCACCTGAATACTACACCTTGGTTCGTTTTCCAGAACATGACTCCATGCATTTGTCCAGATACTCCAATGCGCACAACTTCTTTAAGGCTTTCCTTGGGTAGAGAAGACACACAATCATTTAGGGTTCTCATTATCAGGACGACATCTTGTTCTTTCCCCTATGAAAACAAAAAACAAATGCAATGATTAGTACAGTCTGAAAATAACTACAAATGAAACAAACATAAACAAAGACACAAGGTCCATTGATGAGGGTCCTGCCCAAGCAAGTTTATAATCTGTTGGTGGGTATGGACTTGGTATGAGAAACCCTATGGGGCAGATTTATCAAAATGTGAGATTAGACATTACTTCTGATGAAGTGGCAGTGAGTCACGAAACGCCTTAAGCGGGCAGCCCCACAGGAGAGATGCTGCTGTAATTTTTAATGGATTTATAATACATTTTGACATTCTTGACATATTATTCTGGCTCTGCAGTGCTCCGATCCTCTACATTGATTATGCCCTGGATTGCCGTTTGGGATAGCGGTCTGGATGTTGCAACACGCAGAAGCTTGGCTGTGTACCAGTAAGTATTCCCACTATCACTTTGTTGCTGGACTGCACAGGAAAAACACATTCACCCCATTGATCGGCTTTATACAGGCAAATTAAAGGACAGTTGCCACACCAAGGGGACACCTAAGATACAGACAAACAACAATGACTGTATCCCCCTTGTTGTGACCTATAGCCCCCAATTGGAGTCCTTACTTAAAAAGGAACTGCAGCCAATGTTCCATATGGACAAGAGGCTGCAGAATATGTCTCCAATCATAAAATAAATGATTGTAAGTAGCTCTCTACAAGGCCCTGTGGAAAAATGGCAAATCTCCCTGCCTGCAAAAACCTGCACACACATACACGCAGTAGACCGGTTACAAATACTACACTGCCATCGAGAACACCTGATAAAAGGTTAATTTACCTGTAAACCAGACAACGTGGTGTAGCTCATAATCTGCTTGAAATTCCGTCATTACAGGGCTCTATGTGGGAGAAACAGGGCAAACACTGCACCAACGGCTCCCACACGTTCAACATCAAGCATGACAACATGGATGCCCCCATCGCAGCGCACTTCTGCACCAATAAGCATCAAAGATATTAATGGGTAATTTCAGGACACAACAAGCATTATGAATGAGAATTCAAACTGATGAGGCATTTCAACACCCTAGAATGTGGCCTCAACAGGGACATAAGTTTTAAGCCCAGATATGACTTTAGCTAAGAGATCTGCAGAGGACGATTTAGATCTCAAAAGACACTTTCCTTGAGTTGACTTCACCTCACAACAAGGTGGTAATTGCACGAGCTTTTTCATCCTTTGGCAGATTGAAGCGGAATTGTTTATTATGGGATGCTTATCAATATCTCAGTCGAAATAGTCACATTTCCCTTTTGTTGTTTATTTACTGCAGTCAGCTATGGACTTGTGAAGTAGATAAAATTTGAGAAGATCACAACCCATTTTTTACCCCTAGTGGACCCTTATGTTGTGTTAATTCCCAATGTTGCAACCCTTGTAAAGCCCACCCTACTCTGTCTTGTTATTTATAAATGTCTTCCAGTACAGTTTCATAGAAGAGATGAAATACTATCATCTTGAAAGCTTGCATTTTTTTTACTTAAGGTGGCCATACACGGGCTATAAAAGCTGCCGACAGACCAAGTCGGCAGCTTATCAGCCCGTGCGTGGGGCCCTCCGACGGGCTTCCTTGATCGATATCTGGCAAAAAGTCTTTACTCAGTTAGCCAATAAAAGGCACTTCGGGGCATGTTTACTAACATTGGAGATAAATATCTGGCGAGATTTCTGGAGATGTTGCCCATGGCAACCAATCAGCAATTAGATTTAAACAGCCACGTTAGAAAACAAAAGCAAAGATCTGATTGGTTGCTATGGGCAACATCTCCAGAAATCTCTCCAGATATTTATCTCCAATGTTAGTAAACATGCCCCTTAACCTCTTATTTCTGCAATTTTTAAATGGCGAACACGGTACAACACTTTATTACTGTTTATTCCTATGGGATTTTTCAAACTGTCAACACAGAAAAAGCAATGACTGCAGCTTTCTCCTGCTGGTTCTCAGCCTGGACAGAAGAAATGGATCATTTTTTTAACCTATATAGCCCACCCCTTCCTGAACACCAGTCTTTTTTCTTCTGTCCCAGCTTGGGGGTTCTAGTTGTTCTCCATTAGTCATACATTTATTCTCTGTTAATTATGTGCTTTTTTTGCAGATCTGATTTTTCTCTCCACCCGCAACCCCTGTCCTGTATAGCGATGGCATTGTTAGGAAGGGGAGTCCCTGTGTGGTAGGGCTTTCATGCGGCTGCAGCTGCTCCTGTTGTGCCATGCACTTCCAGGTTTTAAAGGAGAAGGAATGGTACTGAAGCAGTTTATTGTCAGTAAATTAGCCACAGTAGTGCAAGCTATAACACTATTTATTCTGCAGAATGTTTTACCATACCTGAGTAAACAGCTCTACAACCTCTCTGTTTAGGATAGCAGCTGCCATATTCACTTGGTGTGACATCACATCCGGCCCGAGTTTCCCTGCTCACTCATAGCTCTGGGATCGGATTACAGCAGGGAGGGGAGGAGGGAGGGGGGAGAGGAGCAAACTGAGCATGCTCAAGCCCTAGCCCTGGAGGTTTAAGATGAAAACAGGAAGTCTGATACAGAAGCCCATGAGTACACAATAGAAGGAAAGAAAAGCAGTGTTTCTTTTGACTGAGGACTCAGGGAAGCATTACTTTGAGGGTTTACTGGTGTATTTATATAGACCTGTCTGATAAAGCTTACTTAGTGTTAGCCTTTCCTCACCTTTAATATGATGTCGTCATCCTGCATTACTTCCCACAAGTTTAAAGATCTTTCATACCAGTCTGCTCTTGCCCTAGTTGCTGCGGGAGAATGGATACAGCTGCCTCTAAAAGAGCCTCTCCCAGGGCGAATTCTATATGTGCAATGTGGGACCTTCCTCTTGTACTGAAATCTTTGTCTTCAGCTCCCTTTGAGCCCCTGGATAAAAGTTTTTTATGGCAATTTAAAACATTCTTTCTGGTAGAGCTTATTCGGCTTGGCGGGTCTGTGAATGTCAAGCCCACTCCGTGGATCCTCCTTACACAGTCTTCCATGAGGGGAAGGTAATTCTTCCAAAAGTTAATTTGGAATTTCATGTTAATGAGCCAATTATTCTACCTTCTTTTGATCCGTCTACACCTTGTCAGGATGAGCTAACTACTCTGGGTGTTAAAAGTTATTTGGAACTTTACATCGGCAGAACTAAGGAATTAAGGAAATCCAGAATGTTGTTCATTATTGCTGCAGGGAAAAGGGGAAGCTACTTTCAGAAATACCTTAAATTCTTGGATAGTCAAGAGCTTATGTGGAGCAGTGCAGCAAGCGAGGTAGCGGCCTTAGGTATAAACCCATTGGTTATTGTTTTTATAAATTGACGGAGAATGGCCAGAAAAGAGAAAATATCATACTTACTGAGATTTTCTTTTCCTGGCCATCCTCCCTGTCAAATGCCCATCCTGTTCTCTTACTTTATAAATAGATTGATTGGTATTCAGGAATGGGTGGGCTTTATAGGTTCAAATATTTACCATTTTTTCTGTCGAGGCTGGGAACCACCAGGAGAAAACCCATCAGTTATTGTTTTTTCTATGTTGATGGGGAGGATGGCCAGGAAAAGAAAATATTGGTATGATATTAATATTCTCTTATACACTATGTTCGCTACAGAACCTAAATCAAAGCATGACATTACTAAGCTAGACACTGAATGAACTCTGATTCTAATATACAGGGGGATATAATACAATCATTGCAACATGTGGTAGTATAAGGACTTTTATTTATTTTTAACAGCACATATCTATTGGCAAGTATGTCTACCAGAAAGCCTGCCAATGTCAGGAGACGGAAAAAAACTATTTTTGGATGCTAGTTCATACCTAGAGGCTGGTTGGGGCGTATGACATTATAAACCAATGCTCAATGAGAAACCGCTCCTCACGTATCCATATAATTCAGCAGAGCAGCAACTGTATTACAGGTATGGGATCCATTCTCTGGAAACAGTTATCCAGAAAGCTCTGATAAGAATAGGGCGTCTCCCATAGACTTTTTATCCAAATTTTTAAAAATTATTTCCTTTTCTCTGTAATAATAAAACAGTCGCTTGTACTTGATCCCAACTAAGATATAATTAATCCTTATTGGAAGCAAAACCAGCCTATTGGGTTTATTTCATGTTTAAATGATTTTCTAGTAGACTTAAGGTATGAAGATCCAAATTATGGAAAAATCCTTTATCTGAAAAGCACCAGGTCCAAAGCATTCTGAATAACAGGTCCAATACCTGTGCTAGATTTTGGCTGTAGGGTTCCTGAGTATAACATTAAGGTTCCTGCTTTGTTCAACTGTTACTGGTGATACAAGGAGAAAAAGGGCATTAGTAAATACCCGACTGTGTATTACGGATTGTTATCAACAGCTTCAGATTTAATTAATTAGAGGCAGAAAGGTTGATTGTGGAAATGAATGACTTATTAACATTAACAAACATGTCTGGTATTTTGGGCCCCCTGCATTCCCCTCACTAATCCTTTGTTGCTAGGGTTGCCTTTAAAAAAAAAAAAAAATACTGGCCTTCCTATATTTGTGTAATTTTTCCCTATAAATAATGTTGGCATCAAGCAACATTTTTAGGTGGCAACCCTATTTGCGGCATCCTGCCCTTTTCAGACTTTACACGAATGTGGCAGACAATTAAACAGCAAATTAATCTTGTAAAAAGGTCTGGTAAAGGAGAAACAATCCCTTAATAAAAAAAACCCTACCTCCCCCACCCTACATAGATCCTGCTCCCTCCTCCCCCTCCAGCCTAGCTGCCCCCCCCGGGCAAATGCCCCTAACTCTTTACTTAACCCTCGGTGCAGATTCTGTCCAGCACAGTTCACGGGCGTAATCTTCGGAATAAGATCAGGGAAGCAGCGCATTTGCAGTTGGAGCAATTTTCTGTTTTGCGACAACTGCGGATTTGCCGAAATTTTTTTTCCAAAGAGCTGGTCTCATTCCGAAGATTACCGAAGTGGCTGAAAATGGTGCCCGTGAACTCCGCTGGACAGAATCTGCACGGATGGGTAGGTAAAGAGTTAGGGGCGTTTGCCCGGGGGGGCAGCTAGGCTGGGGGGAGGGGGGTCTATGTAGTGTGGGTTTTTTTTTTTAATTAAAGGTTTGTTTCTCCTTTAACCCTTTAAATATTGTGTCTTCCAGTGAGTGGAAGGGGTTAGAAGAGTGGAGAACTCTGACAATTCAGGATAGCTGGAGCCAGGACTGTATTTAGGTCTGATGCTGCCCCAGGCATCGGACTGAAACACCCCCCTACTCACCTCGTTTGATGTCAGTGAGTCATGACCATGATGTCACACGCATGGATGTAGCAGACATGACGTCACGCTACATGCAGACGTGACATCACTTCTGCCAGTCAGCCAGCCCCCTACCCCTCACCCCCCACAGCTCTTTCACCGCATTTCCTATGGAATCTAATTTAAAAAAATACATTTATAGGCACCGAGGGCCCGCCCTCCAAAACCTGCCTCCCTAGTCACAGGCCCTCAGGTGCCTTTATATAAATTCGGCCCTGGCTGAGGCTCCATGGGGGGAGGGGGCAGTAAAAAAGCTCAAATAGGTCCAACATCCAGTGCTGGCCAGTGGCTAATATGAGCCAAACATTATACTATATCTTGTACTTAATCATTTTTATATGCCTTTCCCTTCCAATAACCTGTGTGATATTGAAGCCCCAGTGAAACGCCCACAGTTAGATCAATGACTGGAGCAATTTGATTGGTTGTCATGGGTTACTGCCCAAGGGAAAATGTGAGCATGACACGTGAGTCTTACAGCCAATGCTTTGCCTGCAGCAAGTAAACATTCCTCAGCCCAGCTGTAAAACTCTCTGCTCCTCCTACCGCTCACCTGTGGGCCGCACTCACTCTGCACCGCAGCCCGGGTGTCCCGGCTCTGACTATAAACTACATTCCCGGAGGCAGCGTCTAACAGCGCGGCTTTCACAGAACTCGTGCCCACGTCAAGCCCCAACACCAAGCGAGACGCCTTGCTCTCCATGTGTCCCCTCACAAAGTCCACAAACACAGGAGGCGGGACTACAAACCCCGCCCACCGCCTGGTATACGAATCAACCTGCTTCCGGGTAGGTTACTTCGAACAGCAGGGACTGAAACACGGAAACGAGGCTGGTAATTAAAGGAGGGGCGGAGCCAAGGAAGCGAGAAACCGAGAGCAGCAGGGAAATGGGGAGATGCAGGTGACAAGTGTGACAGAAAAGCCGGGTAAGGGGCGGAGCTAAACAGTGAAGTGAGAGGTTGGGAGCAAGTGTGAGACAGAGAATGCTGGGAGAGACGGGAAGTGATGAGCGGGTGATCACGTGTGTTGAGTTAAAGGAAAACTATACCCCCCAAACAATGTAGGTCTCTATAAAAAGATATTGCATAAAACAGCTCATATGTAAAACTCTGCTTCATTTAAATAAACCATTTTCATAATGATATACTTTTTTAGTAGTATGTGCCATTGGGTAATCATAAAAAGAAAATAGCCATTATAAAATATAAGGGCCGCCCCCTGGGATTGTACGACTCTAGGGTTGCCACCTTTAAAAAAAAAAAATAGGCCGAGCTGGCGGCTTGATGTGAAAATGGGCGGAGCCACAAAAGGGGCAGGGCCACATCGCCAGAAGCCAAAGAAAATGTACATTTTCACCGACGGGCAAGGGCTTTTGTAAATGGTACCGGCAAGGCAACCCTATACCATACCTCCCAACATTTTGGAAGTAAAAAGAGGGACAAAATTTTTTTTCCCGCACGTAGCGCAGCAATTTTTTGACCACACCCCTTTCTGTGGTCACACCCCCTAATTACCATGTTTGTTTTACAAAATTTGGCAGGTTATGAAAGTTTGAAAATATTTCTCCTTATCTAAACTGTGTTTTTGTGTCTCAAAATTGTTACAAAGTATCTTATTTGCACCTGTTAGCTGTTCTGGGCTCTCTGCTAAAAGCCAATTAAGTGAGAAACTTTGTTTCTTTTTCTGGCTGTTCAGTGCAGAGAAAAGAGGGACAAATCCAGTACAAATGAGGGACTGCGGGTTGAGCTGTCAAAAGAGGGACTGTCCCTCTGAAAAAGGGACAGTTGGGAGGTATGCCTATATGATTCACGGTGCACTCAAAAACACCATACATACAGTTAGGCCCCAATAATCTTTGGACAGAGACAACTTTTTTTTCTAATTTAGGTTCTGTACATGACCACAATGAGGTTTAAATGAAACAACTCAGATGCAGTTGACATGCAGACTTTCAGCTTTAATTCATTCGGTTGAACAAAAAAATTGCATAAAATGTGACAAACTAAAGCCTTTTTTAACACAATCACTTAATTTCAGTACATATGCAATTTAGGGCTCAGATTCAGTTTGGGGTTCAGCCGATACTAGGGTTGCCTCCCGGCCGGTAAAATACCTGCCAGGGGCCGGTATTACAAATTTACTGGCAATGTAGCTGCCGGTAATTTGTAATACCTATAACAAAAGCCCTTGGCCCTCAGTCAGAAACTTACCTCTCCTTCGTCTTCTGCCCCTCTCACGATGGGGCCCCTTTTTGTCACAACCCGCCCATTCAACCTTGACCCACCCCTTTTTTCTTCACGGCGTTACCGCTCCCCATCACTGGCCAGTAAATTTTTTTTAAAAAGTTGGCAACCCTAGCCGATACAAATACCACGGGGCACAGTGAAATAAATTGATGCAAGTGTGATGTCTACTATTTATATTTTGTGGTTATCAAATGAATGGACCAAATGTTTCCATAAACTTGCCCTTTGTATTCTCTAATGAGCAGTGAGATGAGAGTGGTGAGAGCTGTAGTTTACAAAACCTGTGATTATATTTTGATTCCCTTGTTTTGTGTACAGTCTTTCTATTGCATTTTTTAGTCCAGACGAACCCGATTAATATTCACTCACTTTGGATATTGGTTCACATCCTGCTATTTGTGATCACTCAGAATGTCAGTCTGAACAAAAGGAACAAGAGAAAGGTGGTGAGAGCAAGTTTGGCCACTTTTACAATATCCGTCCATTTGGCCCTTGAGCCATTCAGTTGGCTGGCCTGTGCATGGCTGCTTTAAGATTGTGCTTTGCAGACAGTTTTCACTAGCCAAAGCCATTAAAGGGACTCTGTCATGATTGTATGGTGTAGTTTATATTTCTAAATTACAATGTTCAGGGGCGATCCTGTCCCCCCCACCGCCTGAGGCAGCAGTTGCTGCCGCCCCCCATCCCTGTGCGCTTACCTTTGTGCGCTTACCTTTGTGCGCTTGAGTAGGTCCAGGGGAGTCCACGAGGACGCTAGCGTGGAGAGCCTAACTGCGCTCTCTGCGCAAGAAGAGCCAAATTTCCGGTGTGAAAACTGGAAATTCAGCTCTTAAAGTACCAGGAGGGACATTTTTGCCGCCTCTGGTACCTGGTGAGGCACTGCTGCCTGAGACAAGAGCCTCAACTCGCCTCATTGGCGAAGCACCCCTGACAATGTTTACATACAAATAGTTCACTCTGACACGTGAATTTATTCCTGAAGCAACAAGTGTATTTTTTGGTGTGTAGATTTCAGCCATTTCAGGTCATGCCTGGTCCTGTGGTTTCAGAAAGAGTCAACACTTCACAATGGAGCTGCTTTCAGATAAGCTATTGTCTCTCTTACTCAATGTAGCTGGAGGAGTCACTGTGGGACTTGGTTTTTTACTATTGAGTGCTATTTTCATTTCTACCAGAGAGCGCTGTTATCTGGTTACATTCCCATTGTTCTGTTGTTAGGCTGCTTGGGGGAAGGGAGGGGATGATATCACTCCAACTTGCAGTGCATACAGCAAAGAGTACAAGTCGCATGACTGAGGGCACCTGACAAACTAAGAACATGTCTAGCCCCATGTCAGATTTGAAAATGAAATAAAAAAAATCTGTTAGCTCTTTCGAAAAACTATTTTCAGTGCAGATTTCTGCTGGAGCAGCACGATTAACTGATTCGTTTTGGTAAAAAAACAAAATTTTCCTGTGACAGACGCTGTCTCATATATCTTTGGCAGGATATTCAGGGATGGAAAAATAGAGGCAACAATTCCAGCTTTTGAAAGATTTTATACTATTATTAAACAGCACTGATATGTCATAGCCTTTAATCCCATAAAGAGTCAGTGTCATTACCCAGCTATATATGGCACTTCAGGAACTTGTGCCTTTTCCCTTCTCTTGCTGCAAGCCAGGAAATCCCAATATAAAAACCCAAATATGAAGTTTTTGACTTGAGCATCTCTGATCCTGAGCAGAGATAAAGGGGAAGTTGATATGAGTCACATTCTCCCAACACAGGCGGCCCGGCTGCTTTACTGGTTAAAAGCAGATAAATGATGTCACTTGTATAGAGATCCCTTTTGGAACATTTGAGCACTTGTTTCCCGGCAGTGCTGTGATGGATTTAGCAGCAAAAAAAATCCGGGGGTTTTCAGAATGATGATCTAAATAAGGAATGCATTTGTGCCAATGAACAGACTTAATAAATATGCCTAAAACTTCTGAACTGTAGCCGTAAAGACTTATTCTTTTTTTTTTCTTCAAAAGTCCACCAAATAACTCCAAATTGATTGTAGGAGGTCTCCCATAGGCTAAAACACCAATTCGGCAGGTTTTAGATGGCGAACAGTCGAATTTGAAGGGACAGTACATGATAAATTTTGAATTTCAATTCTTTTGTAAACTTGAATCGAACTTGGTCTATTCCCTAGTCGAATTACACTAAAATAAACTCAAAATTCGAAATTTAAAAATTTGAATTTTCAATTCGACCCTTGATAAATCTGCCCCCAAGTAGAAGATTGGTTTGGAGACAACATATATTTCTTATCCTGCCTTGGAAAATATAATAGAAAAAGAAGACACTTTATTCGCCAATGTACCAAAAAAATAAAAAATTATTGGAAGATCCAAAAACTAATAGCACAAGCTTTTATGGTTACCCAAGTGAACTAATAGATGGGACAAACGTACTTCCAGATATCAAAAGCAAAAGGAACTGCCCAACCATGCGAATTCCATTACAAATCTTCAACTTATGTATCCCTACAGGGAAAGCAAAGTCCTATTGGAAGAGCAAAGTCTATGCATTATGACTCAGTCCATTTTATACAGTCATAGTCAATAATTAACTAGAAAATTAGAAACATGTTATAATTAGTAAATACACGGTGATACAAAGAGTGGTACACCCAGTTGCACAGTAAAAAGTATACATATTCTTCAAAAATTACCAGCAACCCGAGATGTTTGTGAAAATCCAAAAAAGAATATTAATTCAAGCATGTATAGCCATGCTACTATATATACACATACACTGTTTTTATTTTCACAAATAGTTCTTTATTTTTTTGTGAAAAAATGTACCCTGTTATCTGTCCTCTAATGTACTTAGGACAAGGAAACTAAAACTAAAGAAGTAGCTAGAAAAGTAGTACATGATGTTTTGTGCTTCTGTACCAGCCCAAGGCAACCACAGCCCTTTAGCAGTAAAGATCTGTCTCCAAAGATGCCCCAGTAGCTCCCCATCTTCTTTTCTGCTGATTCACTGCACATGCTCTGTGCTGCTGTCACTTACTGAGCTTAGGGACCCACTCACAATATACAGTATACATAGAATAGAAATGTCACAATATAAGGCTGATTAGTAATTAATACACATAATTACTACATGGCAGCACAGAAACCAGTGCAATTAGCATCAGAATTTAATAATCAGCAAACCTGTAGCATCAGCTTATATTACAGCCAGGGAAGCTCATTTTCTGCTGGATAATTAGTGACGACCCTAAGCTTAGCTTCTCAACAGCCAATCAGAGCCCACTGAGCATGTGAGTGTCACAGACACTTTCCAAGATGGTGACCCCCTGTGACAAGTTTGAAGTCCTGGATCATTGCTGTTGAGTTGTATAAGGAGTGTTTCTGAGAACTGCTGCACATCTGTGTTACATGGAGTCCACCAACCTCCAACAACCTGTTACGTTCCACAATTCTTCTGTATTTCTTGCTTTTGGAAGCATTTTTGATGTCACCTCACAAGATTTCTATTGGATTAAGGTCTGGGGATTGGGCTGGTCACTCCATAATATCAATCTTGTTGGTGTGGAACCAAGATGTTGCTCATTTACTGGTGAGTTTGGGGTCGTTGTCTTGTTGAATCCCCCATTTCAAGGGTATTTGCTCTTTGGCATAAGGCAACATGACCTCTTCAAATATTTTGATGTATTGAAACTGATCCATGATCCCTGGTATGAGATAAATAGTCCCAACACTATAGTATGAGAAACGTCCCCATATCATGATGCTTGTGCCCCCGGCTTCACTCTGTACTGTGACTTTAATTCAGTGTTTGGGGGCATCAGACAAACAATCTCTGGCCCCTAGACCCAAAAAGAACAATCTTGCTTTTCATCAGTCCACAAAATGTTGCACCATTTCTCTTTAGACCAGTCAATGTGTTCTTTGGCAAACTGTAAGCTCTTCAGCACGTTTTTGTTTTTTTCAGCAATGGGACTTTGCGGGGGCTTCTTGCCGATAGTTTGGCTTCACATAGTCATCTTCTAATTGTCAGGCCAGGGGGGAGGAGGGAGGGGGGGCAACACAGGGGAGGGGTTTTGCGCCCAGGGGGTTTCCTTCTCCTTTAAGATAATTTTAGCTGAGCAGCCAATCATTTTCTGCACGTCTTTATATGTTTTCCCTTTCTCCAATCAACTTTTTAATCAAAGTACTCTGTTCTTCTGAACAATGTCTGGAACGAGCCATTTTACTCAGATTATCAGAGAGAAATACACTATAACCAGCAGCACAACATTAGCTCCTTCCTTAAATAAAGGCTGTAATTGACACCTGTTTTATCACAGAATGAATGAGGCCACTAATTGAACTCCACACTGTTATTATTTGGAACAAGCCTCAATTAATGATTCAATGACAGAATCAGCAGCATTTCATGACTGTTGGTTTTCTACTCCATTACTAGTTAATTATTTACCATGTAGAAATAACTTATTATTCTGAACACAACTGTATCTTATATCTACCAATGTACATTCACTTATCAACATTGAACCTTGTTTTCCAGTTTGTTGCCCAGGTTTCAAACTCAGTCAAGTCACTCTGCAAAGTGGCAGAATCCTGCATGAAACGCATAGGGGCACATTTACTAAGCTCGAGTGAAGGATTCGAATGAAAAAAACTTCAAATTATTTTTAGTATTTTTTTGGGTACTTCGACCATCGAATAGGCTACTACGACCTTGGACTAGAACGATTGGAACTGAAAATCGTTAGACTATTCAATAGTCGAAGTACTGTCTCTTTAAAAAATACTTCGACTACATACTTCGGCAGTTTAAACCTACCGAGGTTCAATGTTAACCTGTGGGAACCTTCCCCAGCACTTTTCTAAGTTTTTTTTGATGGAATAAAAATCGTTCAATCGATCGATTAAAATCCTTCGAACGATTTTTATTCGATCGATAGAAGTATTTGCACTAAAATCCTTCAAATTCGAATCGAAGGATTTTACTTTGAGGGTCGATTTCGAGGGTTTATCGAAATTCGACCCTTGATAAATCTGCCCCTAGTTTTGCACATTTTAGTATCATGAGCAAACGTAATCACAATGCCCAGCACAAGGCCTGACAGCCCAAACAATTGAAACAGCAAAGAGTGAATAAGAACTGCGGCTGATGCACTGGTAGATATGGGGCATCTTCACACTATATTTTCAATCCTGTCTGTAGTTAAATAACTGGCCTACCCTCAAACTAAAGCCCCACAACAGTTTAGATATAATTCACCTCATTAAAAACCCACACAATCAAAATGAAAAGCCGACATTGAAAGAAATGTAGATTTTATTCAGCAAACGTATCCACATAGAAAAGCAGAATAACAAATCTTCCCCCTTCCCCAGTAATTTACAAAGTATTAGGGATGCAACAAATCCACTATTTTGGATTCGGCCAAACCCCCCAAATCCTTTGTGAAAGATTCGGCCGAATACCAAATCCTAATTTGCATATGAAAATTAGGGGTGGGAAGGGGAAAACATTTTTTTATTACCTTGTTTTGTGACAAAAAAAAAATCACACGATTTCCCTCCACGCCCCTAATTTTCATATGCAAATTAGGATTTGGTTCGGCCAGGCAGAAGGATCCGGCTGAATCCAAATCCTGCCTAAAAAGGCATTATCCTGGATTCAGTGCATCCCTACAAAGTATAAAGACTTTTTGGCACATTAGTCAAAGGGAAAGCAGAGGATAAAGAACAAATCCCTGTAAACTACTACTGTAAAGTCAGAAAAAAATCTTTGTACACGTAAAAAATAGATTCTTTATTCGACCTGGTGGTATGCTTACTGGGAGTGATTGATGGTTTGATGATATGATACCAACCAACGAGGCTAGAACTCGGTTACGCTCCCTTACGTTTTATGTAAAAAAACAGGGATTTTGCACTGGCTGGGGAATACCCCTCCTACCATTCCCTTCTGGAGAACCTTCTGGAGGCAGGTAGACGGAGCTCTACCATTAAATTAATGTATGGGCCAATCCAAGAAATTGTGCGGGTCGTGGTGCGCCCCAGATTCCTTGGAACACATACAACCTACATTTATTTGCTTTATATCCTCATTTCCACACAGGCGCTAACAACTGTTAACAATGTCAGCTATAGACATGACACTGTATCTGCGCCAACGCAAATTGTAACTATTATAATCAATCACAACTGAAAAATGTCCTGTTTTATGTTTTGGGTTGTTTTGTGTTGTTAAAAACAATAAAATTTACCTTTAAAAAAAAATTGTGAGTCTTAAAACTTAAAAACAAGTTGTGTCCAATAAAGCAACGTTTTGATAGAATTCCATTTATAAAATATTGGATTTTGCCAGTCTGTGTATCTGAAAAACAAAAGTAATGAGCTCTCCGTCATTCAAACCTGATTGCTAGGGTCATTCACACCTAGCGATGGGGAAAACAAAGGATGGAATTCCCACTTGATGGCCAACCATCTCCAAGTGTGGGGCCTATTTAATTCCCTTTAGGGCAGAGACAGATAAGAAGATTCGGGGAGATTTAGTCGCCAGCAGAATTCTGCACTGAAATCCGTTTCTCAAAAGAGTAAACAGATTTTTTTTTATATTTAATTTTGAAATCTGACATGGGGCTAGACATATTGTCAGTTTCCCAGCTGCCCCCAGTCATGTGACTTGTGCTCTGATAAACTTCAGTCACTCTTTACTGCAAGTTGGATAACAGCTGCCTAGTAGATCCAAGAACAGCACTCAATAGTGAGGGCAGAGACACATGCTGCTATTTTTGGAGATTAGTCACCCAGTGGCAGGATGGCACTCGGAACCCTTCGGTTTCCTAAGTCGCCCCAAGTTGCCTCACAAGGAAACTTCGGGCAACTACAAAAAACCGAAGCGATCCTAGTGCTGTCCCGCCAGCAATTTAAATTCTAGCCGGTGGGAAGGCAGTTCGGGGAGATTAGTCAGCCGAAGAAGAAGCAACATGTCGCTGGTTGACTAATCACCCAAAATTATGGAAGCACCGAATATTATTTTGGGTTCGACAGAACCCCCAAATCCTTCGCGAAAGTTTTGGCCGAATACTGAACTGAATCCTATTTGCATATGCAAATTAGGGCGGGAAGGGGAAAACATTTTTTACTTCCTTGTTTTGTGAAAAAAAGTCACGTGATTTCCCTCCCAGCCCCTAATTTGCATATGCAGATTCGGTTTGGCCAGGCAGAAGGATTCAGCCAAATCCAAATCCTGCTGAAAAAGTCCAAATCCCAAACTGAATCCTGGATTCGGTGCATCCATACCCAAAATAGCAGCGTGTGTCTCTGCCCTAAAATCCAGGTCCCACTGAGACACAATCAGTTACATCGAGTAGGAGAAAGAACAGCCTGCCAGAAAGCAGTTCCATCCTAAAGTGCTGGCTCTTTCTGAAAGCACATGACCAGGCAAAATGACCTGAGATGCACCTACACACCAATATTACAACTAAATACACTTGCTGGTTCAGGAATGACATTTTATATTGTACAGTGAATTATCTGCAGTGTAATTTAGAAATAAAAACATCATAAAAATCATGACAGAATCCCTTTAATTCAGCTACAAATTGTAACACCGGAGCCCCACATGGAAAAAAAGCACACAAGCAATTAAAAGGGCTGTTCACCTTTGAGTCAACTCTTAATATCATGTTCTTATTCCGTTAATTATCTGTGGTTATTTATCTTTTTATTCAGCAGTTCTCCAGTTTGCAGTTTCTGCAATATTGTTGCTAGGATTCAAGTCACCCTAGCAACAATGCATTAACAAGAGACTGCAACATAAATAGGAGAGGCCTGAGTAGGAAGACGAGTAATAAAAAATGGCAATGACATTAAATGTGTAACCTTACAGGGCATTTACTTTTTAGATGGGGTCACAGACCCCATCTAATACAGTTCTATGAAAGCTTAGCCTGCCACCAGCATTGTATTCTCCAGTTCTGAACTGTGATTGGTCTAAATGACAGTCAAATGTGTAAGCAGCCACAACCTTACTAGACAAGTACAGACAAAAGACACGTCAGTACAAGAAAATCAATATTCCAGTCTTACTCTTGTAATAATACACATACGGCTTCTGGGAACATTTAACTGGCTCTTGTTCTGCCTGAAGAAGCAAACAGCAGCCTCGCAGTGTTTTACCATGATCAATAACAGTTTATATTTATTACAAGCCAAGGAATATCATTTGGTCATAAATGTAGAAAAATAAGGCAAAGTACATACAGTACGGTTAAAAGTGGGAATGATACAGTTAAAAGTAGCTAAATGGAGTGGTTTTATATATACACAAATTAGCACAGGCAGTGGGAATGCACAGAGGCAGATAGAAGGGGTCAGGTACACTTTTTTTGATTGTCTGTGCAGTATATTCCCTGGGCAATCAATAGTTTTTCCTATTAAGGGAGAACCAAACCCAAACGTTAAAAAAACCCTACCCTACATAGACCCCCCTCCACCCCCCCCAGCCTAAGTGTTACCCCGGGCAAATGCCCCAAACTCTTTACTTACCCCTCGGTGCAGATTCAGGCATTGGAGTTCACGGGCGCCATCTTCAGCCGCTTCGGTAATCTTCAGAATGAGACCGGCGATTCTGCAATTTTAGTGAGTTTTGGTGCATGCGCAGTTGTCGCTAAACAGAAAATTGCGCCTACTGCGCATGCGCCGCTCTCATTCTGAAGATTACCGAAGAAAAGAAGATGGCTGCTGTGAAGTCCGCTGGACAGAATCTGCACGGAGGAGTAAATAAAGACTTAGGGGCATTTGTCCAGGGTAACACAGGCTGGAGGGAGGGGTTCTATGTAGGGTAGAGTTTTTTTTTTTAACTTTTGGGTTTGCTTCTCCTTTAACCACACACTCCAAAACCTCAGTACTAGGTTTTTAAGCCCTTAATAGAGACGTATACCCTACAATGTAAAATTGCTCAGCGTACTCTTCTGAAGTTTACTTTACTGAAGCATGAAGGATCTCCTGGTACTTCCTTGCTCAGTTCTATCTCTCAGTATGGTAACAGGGATAGAATAAAACTATCTCCATATCTATGCGTTTCGGGTATATATATATATATATATATATATATATATATATATATATGTATATCCCCTGTTTAAAGGGATCCTCTCTGTGAAGTGCATGTACAAATATTGTCGTGTAATCATTTCAGTAATCCAGCAGATTTTACTGTAATTAGAGGCAGAGACACACACTTCAGGCAGTATAGCCGATGGCAGTCCTTGTGATTAATTGGGTCAGGCAACAATGACTCAATACAAATTTCACCTTCTACATGAGACTCTTTTCTCTATACGACAATAAATCTGCCAGTGACACAGAGACTTTTGATTAAATGTTGAATTGTATAAAATGCACTCCCTGTATTGCAGGTGCTCCCATAGCAGTAAATTAAAACCTGAAAATGAAAAAAAAAAATAAAAAAAGAGCTGGAGATGGCATTGGGGAGGCCACTTGGTATGGATCATCTTTATTTTAATGCTAGGCTACACAGACACCAGCTTTATCATTGCTATGGAATGATTTGTGCTTTTCTACAACAAAGATAAAAGTCAGGTGCAGGTTTAGGCTTTTGGATACCAGGCACGTTAGAATATTTTTGGTTTTTCTTGCTGCAGAACGACCAGTAGATTGGGAGGGACAAAAAGGACCCAGCAACCAATAGGTTGGCAATGTGCTGCTGGTGTGTGTAATACAGAACTGAAATGTGTCCGTTTAATACACCTGTGTAGCTAAGAAGAGATTCCGACTGTAGGGAATGTGATGCTTAGGGTCTCATGGACTGTCTCACAGCCTCTTGCAAGGACTTTCTTGTCACCAGCAGCCGGACGACTTCTTCATTTTTCTTGGTGAGACGTTTCCTTGCCTGGTCGTGCGTTACCATAGTCATGTCCCATCCATTCACCTGAAATATACGTATAAATAATAAATACAATGTAATTAAATGGAGGGACAGTGCACAAGGGACCCACCCTGGCATTCAGAAGGAAAAATCTGGGATTATCAGACGCCAGGAGAACTCTCCCTGCTTGAATGTGTAGGAATTAAAGGGGTCGTTCATCTTTAAACGGGACCTGTCACCTTAAGAAATAATTCCAAATACTATTTTATAATATTAGTCAAGCAAATAAAAAAAATGTAAATCTTGTTTTATTTTTTGGTCTTGGAATTCACAATCACAGCAAGTAGGCAGCAGCCATTTAGTTTACACTGTTATTAAAGGGATCATGTCATCATGAAAACATGTTTTTTTCAAAATGGATCAGTTAATATTGCTGCTCCAGCAGAATTCTGCACTGAAATCCATTTCTCAAAAGAGCAAACAGATTTTTTTTTTTTTACATTCAATTTTGAAATCTGACATGGGGCTAGACATTTTCGTCAATTTCCCAGCTGCCCCCAGTCATGTGACTTGTGCCTGCACTTTAGGAGAGAAATGCTTTCTGGCAGGCTGCTGTTTTTCCTTCTCAGTGTAACTGAATGTGTGTCAGTGGGACATGGGTTTTTACTATAGAGTGCTGTTCTTATATCTACCAGGCAGCTGTTATCTTGTGTTAGGGAGCTGCTATCTGGTTACCTTCCCATTGTTCTTTTGTTTGGCTGCTGGGGGGGAAAAGGGAGGGGGGTGATATCACTCTAAAGGTGGCCATACATGGAGAGATCCGCTCGTTTGGCGATGTCGCCAAACAAGCGGATCTCCCTCCGATATGCCCACCTTGAGGTGGGCAATATCGGGCTGATCCGATCGTGGGCCCTAGGGCCCAACGATCAGATCCTAACGATGCCTAACGGGCGGTCGGATCGCGGGACCGCATCAACGAATAGATGCGGCCGCCATCCAACGGGATTTTTTGTCCCATCCGATCGAGATCTGCCCGACTTTCGGCCAGATCTCGATCGGTCAGCCCCATACACGGGCCAATAAGCTGCCGACACGGTCTGTCGGCAGCTTTTAATCAGGCCCGTGTATGGCTACCTTAACTTTCAGTACAGCAGTAAAGAGTGATTAAAGTTTATCAGAGCACAAGTCATATGACTGGGGGCAGCTGGGAAATTGACAAAATGTCTAGCCCCATGTCAGATTTCAAAATTGAATATAAAAAAATGTGTTTGCTCTTTTGAGAAATGGATTTCAGTGCAGAATTCTGCTGGAGCAGCACTATTAACGGATTCATTTTGAAAAAAAAAAAGGTTTTCCCATGACAGTATCCATTTAAGGCAAGCTTTGCATCATGCACCACACAGATTATTTATGTGTGGTGTGCAGTGGGGCACCCGATGCTCATGCCCTGGCTACACAATTAGATGGTGAGGAGGAAGGGAGAATGTGGGGAGAGCAGTGACATGGAATGGAAAGTGGCATAGAGGAGGGGCAGGCAATATATGATTAACAGCTGAGACTTTTAAACAAGTTTAGAATAGGTATGGATGTTTTAATAAAAAATTAATTTGGATTTCATCTTTAATTTAAAAAGGACTTTTATAATACAGATTGATATGTCTGGGTGATTAATTAATTTAAATTAACTTTTAGTATGAGGTAGAGAGTGATAAAACAAATTTCAATTGGTTTTCATTATGTGTGGTTTTTGAGTTGTTTAGCTTTTTATTCAGCAGCTCCCCAGTTTGCAATTGCAGCAATCTGGTTGCTAAGGTCCAAATTCCCCTAGCAACCATGCATTTATTTGAATAAGAAAGTGGAATATGAATAGGAGAGGCCTGAATAGAACGAGAAGTTATAGAAAATGTCTAACAATACTTTCGTAGCTATATAGAGCATTTCTTTTTTGGATGGGGTCAGTGGCCCCCATTTGAGAGCTGGAAAAAGAGTCAGAAGAGGAAGGCAAATAACTCAAAACTAAAAAAGAAAACTGAAGGCCTAATGAAAAGTTGCTTAGAGTTAGCCATTCTAAAACATACAGTTAACTTAAAGGTAAACCATACCATTTATACCCCAGGGCACATGCAATGGCCAGTTGCCAGGCATTGATTGACAGTTACCTGCATTATTTTGTCTCCAGTCTGAAGTCCTGCCACCTCTGCAGGGCCTCCCTCTGTTACTCGTGTGACATAGATACCCTGAAAGTATCAAGTAATGTTTACATGATTTTCTAGTAGACTTAAGGTATGAAGATCTAAATTACAGAAAGATCCGTTATCTAGAAACCCCAAGGTCCTGACCATTCTGGATAAGAGGTCCCATATATGTACTACAATAGGGTTTTAAAATATGGCATTTATTCTACACCTTTTTGGCGTAAAAATGCTTTATTACACATGTCCATAACATAGCTCTTTTAGGTGCTAATTTGCAACAGTACTGGTACCAGTAGCTTCCAATTTAGTAAATTATTTTTACTAAAAAGTTAAAAACTTAAAGAACTAAATCTAACTAAAGAAGTAGGTAAAAATGTTGTACATTATGTTTTGTGCCTCTGTACCAGCCCAACCACAGCCCTTTAGCAGTAAAGATCTGTGTCTCCAAAGATGCCCCAGTAGCTCCCCATCTTCTTTTCTGCTGATTCACTGCACATGCTCTGTGCTGCTGTCACTGACTGAGCTTAGGGAGCCACTCACAATATACAGTACACATAGAATAGAAATGTCACAATATAAGGCTGATTAGTAATTAATACACATAATTACTACATGGCAGCACAGAAACCAGTGCAATTAGCATCAGAATTGAATAATCAGCAAACCTGTAGCATCAGCTTATATTACAGCCAGGGAAGCTCATTTTCTGCTGGATAATTAGTGACGAGCCCTAAGCTTAGCTTCTCAACAGCCAATCAGAGCCCACTGAGCATGTGAGTGTCACAGACACTTTCCAAGATGGTGACCCCCTGTGACAAGTTTGAAGTCCTGGATCATTGCTGCTATTGACAAGCTCAAACTTTAGCCTCGTGCAATAAGTTCACTATATAAAATATGCCATATTCATTTTTAGGGTTTAGTTTTCCTTTAAGGAAACTTCGGATTGCTACAGGTAAACGCACGGACGCATATCAGCACCAATGTCAATAAATTTGCCACAAAAGATTCATACTTAAAGCAACAGCAATGCCACAAATCCATTAGTTTTCTATGCTTTTAAAGCTAATTTCTGGGGGGGGGGGGTTCTGGTTTTCAACCATTTCAGGGCCACGGATTGTAGATTCTATGACCTGAAGAGCCTCCAAGGGAAAATCACCAGCTTTTACAGCAGGTTCTCTATTTCTGCTTCTGGCCCCGACACCTAAGCTAATTAGGAGAGTAAAGGAACGCGCACCCATGGGCGTGGCCCAGCAGAAATGACATCTTTGCAACTGCCTGTACATGCTGAGCTGACTCATAAATACCATTACTAAGTCCCAAGGAGAAGTTCCAACCTTGTCTGTCTTGTCCTCCGAGAAGGGGTTCTGTCCCGAGTCCTGGTCGATTCCTCCGCCAATGCTGAAGCCAAGGATCAGATTATCCCCTTGGTGCAATTTATGGATTTCGACCCTTTGCTATAGAGAAACAGGAATGGATATAAAGTTACAAGACAAGTAGTAAAATGTAATTTATCCTTTGGGCATCCCATAAACCCAGAATAGCGGTAAAAGTCCCTTTTGGTGAGAAGGCTTATTTTCTGCTCCTGTGACTACCAGGGCCGGATTTCACCACAGGGGTGCCCACAAGCTAGTTACTAGTCGTGATTTTTATGATGTATTTTTTATTCCTAAATGACACTGTTTACACTGCAAATAATTCACTGTACAATATAAAATGTCATTCCTGAACCAGCAAGTGTATTTAGTTGTAATATTGGTGTGTAGGTGCATCTCAGGTCATTTTGCCTGGTCATGTGATTTCAGAAAGAGCCAGCACTTTAGGATGGAACTGCTTTCTGGCAGGCTGTTGTTTCTCCTACTCAATGTAACTGAATGTGTCTCAGTGGGACCTGGATTTTACTATTGAGTGCTGTTCTTAGATCTACCAGGCAGCTGTTATCTTGTGTTAGGGAGCTGCTATCTGGTTACCTTCCCATTGTTCTTTTGTTTGGCTGCTGGGGGGAAGGGAGGGGGTGATATCACTCCAACTTGCAGTACAGCAGTAAAGAGTGACTGAAGTTTATCAGAGCACAAGTCACATGACTGGGGGCAGCTGAGAAACTGACAATATGTTTAGCCCCATGTCAGATTTCAAAATTCAATATAAAAACATCTGTTTCCTCTTTTGAGAAACGGATTTCACTGCAGAATTTTGCTGGAGCAGCACTATTAACTGATGCGTTTTGAAAAACATTTTTTTCCCATGAAAATATCCCTTTAATTTATGCCGCCCTAGGCCCAGTTCTTTGTGGCCTTGCCACAAATCCAGGCCTGAGGACAAAATAGAGCAAAATAAATTGCTTGCCCGTGCTTTGGCTAAAGACCATCCCCAGAACCAGGGCTTTGGAGTCAGAACATTAATCCTTTGTCATGGGAAAACAAAATGAATCCGTTAATAGTGCTGCTCCAGCAGAATTCTGCACTGAAATCCATTTCTCAAAAGAGCAAACAGATTTTTTTATATTCAATTTTGAAATCTGACATGGGGCTAGACATATTGTCAGTTTCCCAACAGCCCCCAGTCATGTGAGTTGTGCCTGCACTTTAGGAGAGAAATGCTTTCTGGCAGGCTGCTGTTTTTCCTTCTCAATGTAACTGAATGTGTCTCAGTGGGACATGGGTTTTTACTATTAAGTGTTGTTCTTAGATCTACCAGGCAGCTGTTATCTTGTGTTAGGGAGCGGTTATCTGGTTACCTTCCCATTGTTCTTTTGTTTGGCTGCTGGGGGAAAAAAAGGGAGGGGGTGATATCACTCCAACTTGCAGTACAGCAGTAAAGAGTGATTGAAGTTTATCAGAGCACAAGTCACATGACTTGGGGCAGCTGGGAAATTGACAATATGTCTAGCCCCATGTCAGATTTCAAATTGAATATAAAAAAAATCTGTTTTAACTCTTATCCACCAATCACATGTGTACTTGAATTAACCAATCAAGAGGGTATTACAAAAGATCCTACCAATCTAAATGGTGCTTGTGTTAAAAATGGGGAAGCTAGCACTGTCTGTCCTTTTCCCTCCCCTCCCCATTTTTAACCCAAGAACCATTTAGATTGCTAGGATCTTTTGTAATACTCTCTTGATTGGTTAATTCAAGTACAAATGTGATTGGTGGATAAGAGTTGAAATATCTTGTCTGTGCAATTTACCGGTAGCCTATGTTGTGAGAACACGAAACGCGTAAGGATGTCAACCATACTTGTACTTCAATAAAGACCTTTTTACTGCCTGGAGGACTGCTCTTTTAGTGCCTAACGAGTGATGTTTGGGCCGGCCCAATACCTGCAGGACCTGTGGGTTCTGGCCGTCCTCGCACCCCTATTTGCCACCTTACACTGCCGACTTCCAGTTTTATAGCTGTGTGCCTGCTCGCCCCACCCCTTTTGTGACATCATCAGTGGGTCGGCGATGGTCTATAAAAGGAAGTCAAGCTCGGGTGGAGGGAGGGCGGATATTGGGCAGGTCGAGGAAAAACCTGACCTGTACATCACTAGCGCTTACCCTACAAACAATATAGAAAAATATAACTGCTCATTTAAAAACAGCTTGACAGCAAATTTTTTTTTGCTTTTTTATTAAATTTTTTTTTTACATAAATTTACAAAGTAACAGTACAGAAAATTATAAAGATGATGACAACCACCCAAAAAAAAAAAAAAAAAATATTATAATACCCACATCCCCCAGCAAATCTTTAAAGAATCTGCAAGGAGTTTGTGGAAGGCTGCTTTGGCCCACTGCAGTTTTGGAAAGTTCCCCAGATATGTGTTTCTTTGCACAACATGCCAGTCATGACTCATTGGTTAAACATCTCAGGATCTGGCTCAGTCCAACAGAAACTCAGATACGTCTTTATCACTTGGCCTTTAACTGGGACTGTCACACATTCCTCCTGTATCTGTGCCGTCTCTTTCAGACAGGGGCCGCATTCCTTTAAGAACTTATTCTACTCTTCTACAAGAACACTGCTAGATACAGACAAAGTAAACCAACTGCGAGTACAGTTATAACAGGTGAACATTTATAGCCATAATAAAATAATAAAAATTCAATATATACCTGCTGTGCCCAATATAAATGCCATTAAAAGTCCAGCCAACCCACAGAATTGTGATGCAATATGTTGATAATTTTTGATCCAAGAAAGCAGACCTAAAGATGCGGCCTCCTCAAAACCCTTTGGCTGCAATAGGGCGGCTATTAGGGCAAAAGTGCAGAATGGGGAAAATATGTAATTATAACAGGACTACTATAGTTTATATAAACAAGCTGCTGTGTAGCCATGGGGGCAGCCATCCAAGCACAGGATACACAGTAGATAACCGATAAGTATTACTATAGTTTATATAAACAAGCTGCTGTGTAGCCATGGGGGCAGCCATTCAAGCACAGGATACACAGTAAATAACAGATAAGTACTACTATAGTTTATATAAACAAGCTGCTGTGTAGCCATGGGGGCAGCCATTCAAGCACAGGATACACAGTAGATAACAGATAAGTACTACTATAGTTTATATAAACAAGCTGCTGTGTAGCCATGGGGGCAGCCATTCAAGCACAGGATACACAGTAGATAACAGATAAGTACTACTATAGTTTATATAAACAAGCTGCTGTGTAGCCATGGGGGCAGCCATTCAAGCACAGGATACACAGTAGATAACAGATAAGTACTACTATAGTTTATATAAACAAGCTGCTGTGTAGCCATGGGGGCAGCCATTTAAGCACAGGATACACAGTAGATAACAGATAAGTACTACTATAGTTTATATAAACAAGCTGCTGTGTAGCCATGGGGGTAGCTTCTGAACAAAAAGCGAAATAACTCAAAAACGACAAAAGATACAAAATGAAAACCAATTGCAAATTCTCTCAGAATATCACTCTGTACAGACTCAATGCAGTCTTTCAAGGTAGAGTCTTTCATGGGTCTGATTGGGGAGAACCGCGCCCAACCTAGACCTGCAACCATCACCCACAGCTAAACTCGCTAACCAAACCACACCCACAAGTGTTTACTTACCACCTGACCCAGAGAGCCACTAAGCCACACAACAGAAAGTGATGTCACCATGGACTAGATATGAGGTCAGAGGTGAATCAACCAGGTAAAGGAACAACAATTTCAGGGCAAGGGAGAGATAGACCCACAGCTGAATTGGATACTCATATAGGAAATTTCTATCCAAAACCCGACCTCTTTAGGGTGGTGGCACACGCTCAGATTTGGGGTAGATTAGACACCCAGCGACAAATCTTCTCTTCTTCGGATGACTAATCTCCCCCCGAAATGCCTTACCAAAGGCAAGAATATGAATCATCGGCGGGATGACATACAAATTACTTTGGATCTCTTAAGTCTACCGAACTTAGGGTTCGAAAATGTATGCCATCCCACCGGTGATTCACATTCTTTTCGGGGAGATTGAGTCACCCGAGATTTGTCACTGGGTGACTAATCTCCCTCAAATCTTAAAGGAAAACTATACTCCCAAAATGAATACTTAACAGTTTATATCATATTAACTGGCATATTTAAGAATCTTACCAAACTGGAATATATATTTAAGTAAATCTTGCCCTTTTACATCTCTTGTCTTGAGCCACCATTTTGTGATGGTCTGTGTGCTGCCTCAGAGATCACCTGACCAGAAATACTGCAGCTCTAACTGTAACAGGAAGAGATCACCTGACCAGAAATACTGCAGCTCTAACTGTAACAGGAAGAAGTGTGGAAGTGTGGAAGACAACTCTGTCTGTTAATTGGCTCATGTGGCCTAACATGTTTGGTATGTTTGTGTGCACTGTGAATTCTACGATCCCAGGGGGCGGCCCTTATTCTTTAAAATGGCAATTTTCTATTTATGATTACCCAATGGCACGCTACTGGAAAAGTATATTATTATGAAAATGGTTTATTTACATGCCACCACCCTTACGGGTATTTCACAGTACCCGAACCACTGCAAATCTTTACTCCAAGAGCTTCCATGGTCCAAGAGCTCAGAAAACTCTTTTGTATATGAGATAATAGACCCTCTGGGGAGAGCATTGCCTTCTCCCAGGAGATAAAGGTGTAGGTAACAGGGTGTAACCCTTAAACAAACACACAAGGGAAAGTGACACACCAGAGACCTCTGACCTGCTTTTATATGAGTCACGCAAACAATGCTAGTGTAAGGGCAGAGACAGACGCAAGGATTCTTGGAGATTCCCAGTGACTAATTGCCTCTTATTCGTGCGGCTAATCACCCCTAAAAGCCTTCTCGTCGGCTAGAATCTAAATTGACAGCGGATGGCAGTCGGATGAATTTGTTTTCCGAAGTCGCCTCACGAGGAAACTTCGGGTGATTTCAGAAAATGAAGCTCATCCAAGTGCCATAGCCTGCCAGCGATTTAGATTCTAGCCGTCAGGAAGGCTTTTAGGGGGAGATTAGTCGCCCAAAGAAGAGGCAAGTAGTTGCCGGGCGACTAAATCTCCCCGAATCTTCACGTCTGTCTCTGCCCTAAGAGTGCACATGCTATGGCGCTAATCTGTGCAAATATTTGGTAAGGACAAAGGATACAAATTGTAGCAAAAATACACCTCCCCGCCAGCCATTTTTCTAAGATTTTCACACTGCTCTATTCATAATCTCACCAAACAGTTTTTAAAAATAATCTAGGCAGGAAAAAATGTAACCAAGAAATATGCAGGGGAAAAAATCATACGTGAAACAAAATTGATTTTTTTAATTCTCCTTAAAGCGGTGGTTCACCTTTAATTTAACTTTTAGTGTGCTGAATGGCCAATTCTAGAAACCTTTTCCATTGGTCTGCATTATTTATTTTTTTGTTGTTTTTTTTTTTTTTTTTTTTAATTATTTGCCTTCTTATAACTCTTTACAGCTTTCAAATGGGGGTCACTGACCCCATCTAACAATAAAATGCTCTGAAAGGCTACAAATTGTTATTGCTACTTCCTATTACTCGTCTTTCTATTCAGGCCTCTCCTATTCATAGTCCAGTCACTTATTCAAATCAATGCATCGTTGCTAGGGTAATTTGGACTCTAGCAACTAGATTGCTGCAATTGCAAACTGGAGAGCTGCTGAATAAAAAGCTAAATAACCCAAAAAAAAAAAAAATGAATAGCAACTGCAACATTGCTTCAGAATAACACTATCTACAACATACTAAAAGTTTAAGGTGAACAACCCGTTTAAAAGATATGGATTTACATTTAATGAATGTTTTTCTTGGCCTTTGTGACCTTAAGGTTATTATATACACAAAGGCTAATAAAGAACCGTATAGCTGTAGAGCTCACAACAATGCCTATAATTACAGGCCGAAGGCCCGAGGATATATGTTACCCCTATCTGACCAAATAGTAGTAAAGTGGATAATGAGCATTGCCCATCATTAACAAACCTGGGGCTTAGCTCGGCTTCTGATTTGCTGAAATCTGCAGGTCTCTGAGCAACACCCCAAACCAAGAGCATTGCTACCTATTTCCATCGACCCCGGGGATATGTATTTAGTGTAAGTTACTTTGCCATTAGCACAAAATTGGGACCCTCACTGGGACAAGACAAAACACATTCAAAGCCCTTCACTCCTCTGCTCCTCACTACTCCTCACTACATTTCTTCTCCTGTCTGACTATATGTTCCTGGTTGTCTTCTCCGCTCTTCTCAGAGCCCCTTCTCTTCACACCATCCACATCCACTGCCCACTCTCGTCTTAAATCCTTCTATCTTGCTGCTCCTTTCCTCTGGAATTCCATCCCTCAATTCCTCCGTAAGGAATCCTCTCTCAATCTCTTCAAGAGAAAACTAAGAGCCTACCTTTTGGACCACTAGAACATTAGCCTAGCATGTGTGAGGGCTCCAGACGGCTCCTTCCGATCGATATCAGGCCAAAAATCGTCCAGATATCGGTCAAGTTTGATTTTTTTTGTACGATCCAGGACCACATTGGCTAGTTGATGCGGTCCTGCGACCTGTCGGAGCCCATTAGTTGTATTGTAATCCGATCGTTCAGATTCATCCCATATTGCAATTAGATATTGTATATCTAATTGCATATAATATATGGATTTTTTTTTTTTTGCCTGACTATGAAGTAGGTGGAGTTATGCCCCAGGGTGGGTTATCACATCACTTTCAATGTTGTAAACTGGAATGTTGGAATTGGACAGAAAGTTTTGATGTCTAGTTCTAAACCACACTGGTGGCAACACTCTCTCTTATCTATATTCTGCCTGTTGAGTAAGCCCAATCCTTTAATTACAGATATGGGATCCATTATACAGAAATCAGCTATCCAGAAAGCTCTGAAATACAGCAATGCTAATTTAGAAAAACAATTTCTTATTTTTGATTGATTTGCTTTTTTATTTTTGTTTCTGTAATAAGACAATAACCAAACTTAATAATTCCTTTATTGGTCAGATTAGTGTTCAGGTTTCACAAGGCTGGAAACCGAATAGAAACTTGACCCGAACAGGCCTCAGAAAAACGGAAGTGGATCAAAACCGAATAGGCGGCCACACTAATTACACTACAGTACAGGGGAGCAGGGGGGATTGAGGCGGGAGACTCAGTCCTACAGTAGAAAGAACATTGAGGCTCATTTATAAACACTGGGCAAATGTGCCCATGGGCAGTTACCTATAGCAACCAATCAGATTGCTGCATTCACTGTTCTTCTTGCAGCTGGCCTTAAAGGGGAAGGAAACCTAGTCGGTGCAAACCCCCCACCCCCCCTCCCGTTTGTTGCCCACCCTCCCTCCTCCCCCCTGGCCTACCCGTCCCGCTGGGCAAATGCCCCTAACTTGTTACTTACCCTTCTGCTCAGGTCCAGTCCAGGGAGTTCACAGACGACATCTTCTTCCACGCGATCTTCTTCCTGCTGTGAACGGCGTTTTGGCGCATGCACAGTAGGATCATTTCGCCGGTACGATCTACTGCGCATGCGCGTGACTTTTGGCGCATGCGCAGTAGATCCGTACCGGCGAAATGATCCTACTGCGCATGCGCCAAAACGCCGTTCACAGCAGGAAGAAGATCGCGTGGAAGAAGATGTCGTCGGTGAACTCCCTGGACTGGACCTGAGCAGAAGGGTAAGTAACAAGTTAGGGGCATTTGCCCAGTGGGACGGGTAGGCCAGGGGGGAGGAGGGAGGGTGGGCAACAAACAGGAGGGGGGGTGGGGGGTTTGCGCCGACTAGGTTTCCTTCCCCTAAAAAGCTAATCACTGATAGGTTGCTATAGGTAACAGCCCATGGGCAAATTTGTGTGTTAATAAAGGAGCCCCAGTGTGTTTTGCAGCTCAGGAAAGTTACAGGACAATGAGGAAAGCGCTGGAGTATAAAATACAGCGGAAAGACTTGGGGTTGGTGAAGTTTAGCGGCTGAGGGACAGAACACAAAGTCTGAATCCAGAAATAAAAGGTAGGAAGGGAGTGTGAGCTCATAGCGCAGGGAAAGTGGAAAAAAAAGCAGGTATAGACCGCGCTAAAGCAGAAATGGGCCTCAGAGAGCAGCACTTCCCCGATAATAAAGCCAAACTCACCACCACAGCTGAAACCGGCTGCCCCGGGATGTAAGACATGGCTCCGACCTCACTCCGGAAACACCCGAGCAGCACAAACTATCGCCGGGCCTCAGCCACGCCCATTCCTGAAGGATAAAGGCTCCTCCCTCAGACTAAACTTCACGCGTCAGGCCACGCCTCCTTATTAATATTAAACACACACACCCACTTACTCCCCTCCCAGCAATGCTCTCAGTACAATACCGCAGCGCTGACCCGCCACTAATAGAACTTTGTATAGAACATCCGATACGGCTCGAACAACTGCCACATTCTCTGTGCCCTTCAGTTATAGGAATGCTGGGAAATGTAGTCCGTAAAGATTAGTTGCAGAGTAAGGTCACGTGATTTATTGTGGCAGGGAGAGTGAATTTATTGGTTCATTGTGTTGTGTTTGAGACTTCCCACTGACTCACTCACCTGATGTTACACTGGGCTCCTCCCCAGGGGCTTCTGTGATCATCTGCTTCTATTTTACTGTAGGACTGACATTCCTCACTGTGTTGTACTTGTACACTTACTATATGTACACTTACTATATGTACACTTATTATATGTACACTTACTATATGTACACTTATTATATGTACACTTACTATATGTACACTTACTATATTTACACTTATTATATGTACACTTACTATATGGTCTGTAAAGTGATACATTTGTGATTGTAAACTCCAGCTCTCATATCATCTGTCTGTCTATTTGTCTGTCTGTGTTTGTCTGTCTGTGTCTATCTATCCGTATCTATCTGTCTGTCTCTCGTCTAACTGTTTGTCTATCTAACTGTCTGTCTAACTGTCTATCTAACTGTCTGTCTGTCTATCTGTCTATCTGTCTGTCTAACTGTCTATCTAACTGTCTGTCTGTCTATCTAACTGTCTGTCTGTCTATCTAACTGTCTGTCTAACTGTCTGTCTGTCTATCTGTCTATCTGTCTGTCTAACAGTCTATCTAACTGTCTGTCTGTCTGTCTATCTGTCTATCTGTCTGTCTAACTGTCTATCTAACTGTCTGTCTGTCTATCTAACTGTCTGTGTAACTGTCTATCTAACTGTCTGTCTAACTGTCTATCTGTCTGTCTGTCTAACTGTCTACCTGTCTAACTGTCTATCTAACCGTCTGTCTATCTATCTGTCTGTCTAACTGTCTATCTAACTATCTATCTATCTAACTGTTTGTCTGTCTAACAGTCTATCTAACTGTCTTGTCTATCTATCTGTCTAACTGTCTGTCTATCTGTCTGTCTGTCTGTCTGTCTAACTGTCTATCTAACTGTCTGTCTAACAGTCTGTCTGTCTGTCTGTGTATCTATCTAACTGTCTGTCTATCTGTCTAACAGTCTGTCTGTCTAACTGTGTGTCTGTCTAACTGTCTGTCAGTCTGTCTGTCTAACAGTCTGTCTGTCTAACAGTCTGTCTGTCTCAGGGCCGGAACCAGGGGTAGGCCCTGAGGGCACAAAGCAGGGGGGGCACCAGGCACACACCTTCTCTGCGTGTCCTACCCCCTAGTCTGGTCCCCGCTCGCTGCTCTGGCCAGTGTGTGCGATCTGTCCCCATCTTTGTTTTGCACGCGCACGTCTTTTTCTCGAATGCGCCTCGTGGTGTTTCACTCATGCACGCGTTGTTGGGCGCTATGTCCAGAAAGGCTGCCTAGGTCACATGGCCGAGTTGGCCCAGCGCTGTTCTATCATCTATCCACCCATCCATCATCCTTTATCTATTATCTATCTATATCTAGTCATCCATCTATCAATCGTCTAACAATCTATCTAGTAATATCTATGTACCTATTATATATCTCTGTCATCAATCTACCCTTATCAATTTCTATCATTTATCGAATGTACTCTATTATCTATATATAATATATCCATACACTGTCAATCTAATCAATTATCTATTTAACCCTTTCCCTGCCAGCCGTTTTGTCCTAGATGCGAACATCTACTGCCAAGCAGTTTTTAGATATTTTGCACTCTTTCACTTTAAGGGCCTTTCCTGGGGTGGTCTTTTAGTTAACCCAGGAAAACAATATATTGTTTTTTTCAGGACAACCTGAACATTCACAATATGCAAGAATTTTGGTGTAATTCTACTTCTCTAAAAAAATATTGGATTCTAAGTGTCAAATAAAATGAAAAAAATCATGTTGCACGAAGAACAATCACATATATCAGAAACATCATTCATTTTATGTACGAGAACACAGCCGATTTAGAAAGGTCTATGTCTCCTGAACGCGACAATACCAAATATATATCGTTTTATGGAGATTTCTCACTTGTATAGCTCAAAATCTACAAGCAGTACACAACCAAATTTCCAAAGCAACACTCCCCAAACGGCATACTTTTGATTTCAAGGCCAAACATTCCGCTAACAGTAGGTTTACCCTAGAAAACTACCCATTACTAGAAAGAACAGATTCTGGTGAATCAAAAATGGGTAGAAATATCTTTGTACTCCAAACCACTAAGTTGCAATTGTTTCCTAAAGTTATAATGTTTTATAGAAATTGGTGAATTTTTTGAAAAATGACCTCAAAGCTTCCACTCTACAGCAACATATCTCCCACACATCATTAGGTATCAATGTAAAACACCCCCAATATAAAATCCTGGGTCAAATGAACAGTTTGATGCCCAATATGAATAGATGTACCCAAGCACGTGGCATAGGAGGCCCCAAAAGGAAGACCCCCCGTTTGTTCTGTCATTTCAGATACTGCAAAATCAACACATTTACATCGTTTTGGGGGGCGGCAAAGGTAGAAAAAAGTACGTTCACCCCAGAAAACCATATATTTTCGGAAAGTACACATTCCCCTGAATCCAATTTGGGTATGCATGTCTTTCTACACCAAAGTACCAAGCCGCAAATCATTCCTAAATTTGGTGATTTTGGTGACATTTCCAAAAATCACCTCAAAATATCTACCCTGCAGCATCGTATTACCCACATACTTTTAGGTATCAAGAGAAATCACCCCAAATATGAAAGCCTAGGGTCCTCTGAACAGTTTGATGCCCGATATGTATAGGTGTACCCAAGCACGTGGCATACAGGGGCCCCAAAAGGAAGACCCCCATATAGTCTGTCATTTCAGGTACTGCAAAATCAACACATTTACATTGTTTTGGGGGGGGGGCAAAAGTAGAAAACAGTAAGTTCACCCCAGAAAACCATATATTTTCGGAAAGTACACATTCCAACGAATCCAAATTGGGTATGCATGTCTTTCTACGCCAAAGTACCAAGCCGCAAATCATTCCTAAATTTGGTGATTTAGGTGACATTTCCAAAAATCACCTCAAAATATCTACTCTGCAGCATCGTATTACCCACATACTTTTAGGTATCAAGACAAATCACCCCAAATATGAAAGCCTAGGGTCCTCTGAACAGTTTG
Source organism: Xenopus petersii (assembly GCA_038501925.1). Classification (NCBI taxonomy): domain Eukaryota; kingdom Metazoa; phylum Chordata; class Amphibia; order Anura; family Pipidae; genus Xenopus; species Xenopus petersii. The sequence goes on along the minus strand of CM076675.1, from coordinate 7,725,583 downwards.
ATGCCCAATATGTATAGGTGTACCCAAGCATGTGGCATATAGAGGCCCTAAAAGGAAGACCCCCATATAGTCTGACATTTCAGGTACTGCAAAATCAACACATTTACATTGTTTTGGGGGGGCAAAAGTAGAAAACAGTAAGTTCACCCCAGAAAACCATATATTTTCGGAAAGTACACATTCCCACGAATTCAAATTGGGTATGCATGTCTTTCTACGCCAAAGTACCAAGCCGCAAATCATTCCTAAATTTGGTGATTTAGGTGAATTTTCCAAAAATCACCTCAAAATATCTACCCTGCAGCATCATTTACCCACATACTTTTAGGTATCAAGAGAAATCACCCCAAATATGAAAGCCTAGGGTCCTCTGAACAGTTTGATGCCCAATATGTATAGGTGTACCCAAGCACGTGGCATACAGGGGCCCCAAAAGGAAGACCCCCATATAGTCTGTCATTTCAGGTACTGCAAAATCAACACATTTACATCGTTTTGGGGGGGGCAAAAGTAGAAAACAGTAAGTTCACCCCAGAAAACCATATATTTTCGGAAAGTACACATTCCAACGAATCCAAATTGGGTATGCATGTCTTTCTACGCCAAAGTACCAAGCCGCAAATCATTCCTAAATTTGGTGATTTAGGTGACATTTCCAAAAATCACCTCAAAATATCTACTCTGCAGCATCGTATTACCCACATACTTTTAGGTATCAAGACAAATCACCCCAAATATGAAAGCCTAGGGTCCTCTGAACAGTTTGATGCCCAATATGTATAGGTGTACCCAAGCATGTGGCATATAGAGGCCCTAAAAGGAAGACCCCCATATAGTCTGACATTTCAGGTACTGCAAAATCAACACATTTACATTGTTTTGGGGGGGCAAAAGTAGAAAACAGTAAGTTCACCCCAGAAAACCATATATTTTCGGAAAGTACACATTCCAACGAATCCAAATTGGGTATGCATGTCTTTCTACGCCAAAGTACCAAGCCGCAAATCATTCCTAAATTTGGTGCTTTAGGTGATATTTCCAAAAATCACCTCAAAATATCTACCCTGCAGCATCGTATTACACACATACTTTTAGGTATCAAGACAAATCACCCCAAATATGAAAGCCTAGGGTCCTCTGAACAGTTTGATGCCCAATATGTATAGGTGTACCCAAGCATGTGGCATATAGAGGCCCTAAAAGGAAGACCCCCATATAGTCTGACATTTCGGGTACTGCAAAATCAACACATTTACATTGTTTTGGGGGGGCAAAAGTAGAAAACAGTAAGTTCACCCCAGAAAACCATATATTTTCGGAAAGTACACATTCCAACGAATCCAAATTGGGTATGCATGTCTTTCTACGCCACAGTACCAAGCCGCAAATCATTCCTAAATTTGGTGCTTTAGGTGATATTTCCAAAAATCACCTCAAAATATCTACCCTGCAGCATCGTATTACACACATACTTTTAGGTATCAAGACAAATCACCCCAAATATGAAAGCCTAGGGTCCTCTGAACAGTTTGATGCCCAATATGTATAGGTGTACCCAAGCATGTGGCATATAGAGGCCCTAAAAGGAAGACCCCCATATAGTCTGACATTTCAGGTACTGCAAAATCAACACATTTACATTGTTTTGGGGGGGCAAAAGTAGAAAACAGTAAGTTCACCCCAGAAAACCATATATTTTCGGAAAGTACACATTCCAACGAATCCATATTGGGTATGCATGTCTTTCTACGCCAAAGTACCAAGCCGCAAATCATTCCTAAATTTGGTGCTTTAGGTGATATTTCCAAAAATCACCTCAAAATATCTACCCTGCAGCATCGTATTACACACATACTTTTAGGTATCAAGACAAATCACCCCAAATATGAAAGCCTAGGGTCCTCTGAACAGTTTGATGCCCAATATGTATAGGTGTACCCAAGCATGTGGCATATAGAGGCCCTAAAAGGAAGACCCCCATATAGTCTGACATTTCAGGTACTGCAAAATCAACACATTTACATTGTTTTGGGGGGGCAAAAGTAGAAAACAGTAAGTTCACCCCAGAAAACCATATATTTTCGGAAAGTACACATTCCAACGAATCCAAATTGGGTATGCATGTCTTTCTACGCCAAAGTACCAAGCCGCAAATCATTCCTAAATTTGGTGCTTTAGGTGATATTTCCAAAAATCACCTCAAAATATCTACCCTGCAGCATCGTATTACACACATACTTTTAGGTATCAAGACAAATCACCCCAAATATGAAAGCCTAGGGTCCTCTGAACAGTTTGATGCCCAATATGTATAGGTGTACCCAAGCATGTGGCATATAGAGGCCCTAAAAGGAAGACCCCCATATAGTCTGACATTTCAGGTACTGCAAAATCAACACATTTACATTGTTTTGGGGGGGCAAAAGTAGAAAACAGTAAGTTCACCCCAGAAAACCATATATTTTCGGAAAGTACACATTCCAACAAATCCAAATTGGGTATGCATGTCTTTCTACGCCAAAGTACCAAGCCGCAAATCATTCCTAAATTTGGTGCTTTAGGTGATATTTCCAAAAATCACCTCAAAATATCTACCCTGCAGCATCGTATTACACACATACTTTTAGGTATCAAGACAAATCACCCCAAATATGAAAGCCTAGGGTCCTCTGAACAGTTTGATGCCCAATATGTATAGGTGTACCCAAGCATGTGGCATATAGAGGCCCTAAAAGGAAGACCCCCATATAGTCTGACATTTCAGGTACTGCAAAATCAACACATTTACATTGTTTTGGGGGGGCAAAAGTAGAAAACAGTAAGTTCACCCCAGAAAACCATATATTTTCGGAAAGTACACATTCCAACGAATCCAAATTGGGTATGCATGTCTTTCTACGCCAAAGTACCAAGCCGCAAATCATTCCTAAATTTGGTGCTTTAGGTGATATTTCCAAAAATCACCTCAAAATATCTACCCTGCAGCATCGTATTACACACATACTTTTAGGTATCAAGACAAATCACCCCAAATATGAAAGCCTAGGGTCCTCTGAACAGTTTGATGCCCAATATGTATAGGTGTACCCAAGCATGTGGCATATAGAGGCCCTAAAAGGAAGACCCCCATATAGTCTGACATTTCAGGTACTGCAAAATCAACACATTTACATTGTTTTGGGGGGGCAAAAGTAGAAAACAGTAAGTTCACCCCAGAAAACCATATATTTTCGGAAAGTACACATTCCAACGAATCCAAATTGGGTATGCATGTCTTTCTACGCCAAAGTACCAAGCCGCAAATCATTCCTAAATTTGGTGCTTTAGGTGATATTTCCAAAAATCACCTCAAAATATCTACCCTGCAGCATCGTATTACACACATACTTTTAGGTATCAAGACAAATCACCCCAAATATGAAAGCCTAGGGTCCTCTGAACAGTTTGATGCCCAATATGTATAGGTGTACCCAAGCATGTGGCATATAGAGGCCCTAAAAGGAAGACCCCCATATAGTCTGACATTTCAGGTACTGCAAAATCAACACATTTACATTGTTTTGGGGGGGCAAAAGTAGAAAACAGTAAGTTCACCCCAGAAAACCATATATTTTCGGAAAGTACACATTCCAACGAATCCAAATTGGGTATGCATGTCTTTCTACGCCAAAGTACCAAGCCGCAAATCATTCCTAAATTTGGTGCTTTAGGTGATATTTCCAAAAATCACCTCAAAATATCTACCCTGCAGCATCGTATTACACACATACTTTTAGGTATCAAGACAAATCACCCCAAATATGAAAGCCTAGGGTCCTCTGAACAGTTTGATGCCCAATATGTATAGGTGTACCCAAGCATGTGGCATATAGGGGCCCTAAAATGAAGACCCCCCCTTGTATGTTCTGTCATTTCAGGTACTGCAAAATCAACACATTTACATCGTTTTGGGGGGGGCAAAGGTAGAAAAAAGTAAGTTCACCAAAAAAAACCCATATATTTTCGGAAAGTACACATTCCCACGAATCTAAATTGGGTATGCATGTCTTTGTACTCCAAAGTACCAAGCCGCAAACCATTCCTAAATTTGGTGATTTTGGGGACATTTCCAAAAATGACTTCAAAATTTCGACCCTGCAGCATCGTATTACCCACATACTTTTAGGTATCAAGACAAATCACCCCAAATATGAAAGCCTGGGGTCCTCTGAACAGTTTGATGCCCAATATGTATAGGTGTACCCAAGCACGTGGCGTATAGGGGCCCCAAAACGAAGACCCCCATATGGTCTGTCATTTCAGGTACTGCAAAATCAACACATTTACATTGTTTTGAGGGGGGCAAATGTAGAAAAAAGTAAGTTCACCCCAGAAAACCATATATTTTCGGAAACTACACATTCCCATGGATCTAAATTGGGTATGCATGTCTTTGTAATCCAAAGTACCAAGCCGCAAACCATTCCTAAATTTGGTGATTTTGTGGACATTTCCAAAAATGACTTCAAAATTTCGACCCTGCAGCATCGTATTACCCACATACTTTTAGGTATCAAGACAAATCACCCCAAATATGAAAGCCTGGGGTCCTCTGAACAGTTTGATGCCCAATATGTATAGGTGTACCCAAGCACGTGGCGTATAGGGGCCCCAAAACAAAGACCCCCATATGGTCTGTCATTTCAGGTACTGCAAAATCAACACATTTACATTGTTTTGGGGGGGCAAAAGTAGAAAACAGTAAGTTCACCCCAGAAAACCATATATTTTCGGAAAGTACACATTCCAACGAATCCAAATTGGGTATGCATGTCTTTCTACGCCAAAGTACCAAGCCGCAAATCATTCCTAAATTTGGTGCTTTAGGTGATATTTCCAAAAATCACCTCAAAATATCTACCCTGCAGCATCGTATTACACACATACTTTTAGGTATCAAGACAAATCACCCCAAATATGAAAGCCTGGGGTCCTCTGAACAGTTTGATGCCCAATATGTATAGGTGTACCCAAGCACGTGGCGTATAGGGGCCCCAAAACGAAGACCCCCATATGGTCTGTCATTTCAGGTACTGCAAAATCAACACATTTACATTGTTTTGAGGGGGGCAAATGTAGAAAAAAGTAAGTTCACCCCAGAAAACCATATATTTTCGGAAAGTACACATTCCAACGAATCCAAATTGGGTATGCATGTCTTTCTACGCCAAAGTACCAAGCCGCAAATCATTCCTAAATTTGGTGCTTTAGGTGATATTTCCAAAAATCACCTCAAAATATCTACCCTGCAGCATCGTATTACACACATACTTTTAGGTATCAAGACAAATCACCCCAAATATGAAAGCCTGGGGTCCTCTGAACAGTTTGATGCCCAATATGTATAGGTGTACCCAAGCACGTGGCGTATAGGGGCCCCAAAACGAAGACCCCCATATGGTCTGTCATTTCAGGTACTGCAAAATCAACACATTTACATTGTTTTGAGGGGGGCAAATGTAGAAAAAAGTAAGTTCACCCCAGAAAACCATATATTTTCGGAAAGTACACATTCCCACGGATCTAAATTGGGTATGCATGTCTTTGTACTCCAAAGAACCAAGCCGCAAACCATTCCTAAATTTGGGGATTTTGGGGACATTTCCAAAAATGACTTCAAAATATCTACCCTGCAGCATCGTATTACCCACATACTTTTAGGTATCAAGAGAAATCACCCCAAATATGAAAGCCTAGGGTCCCCTGAACAGTTTGATGCCCAATATGTATAGGTGTACCCAAGCACGTGGCATACAGGGGCCCCAAAAGAAAGACCCCCATATGGTCTGTCATTTCAGGTACTGCAAAATCAACACATTTACATTGTTTTGGGGGGGCAAAAGTAGAAAACAGTAAGTTCACCCCAGAAAACCATATATTTTCGGAAAGTACACATTCCATCGAATCCAAATTGGGTATGCATGTCTTTCTACGCCAAAGTACCAAGCCGCAAATCATTCCTAAATTTGGTGCTTTAGGTGATATTTCCAAAAATCACCTCAAAATATCTACCCTGCAGCATCGTATTACACACATACTTTTAGGTATCAAGACAAATCACACCAAATATGAAAGCCTGGGGTCCTCTGAACAGTTTGATGCCCAATATGTATAGGTGTACCCAAGCACGTGGCGTATAGGGGACCCAAAACGAAGACCCCCATATGGTCTGTCATTTCAGGTACTGCAAAATCAACACATTTACATTGTTTTGAGGGGGGCAAATGTAGAAAAAAGTAAGTTCACCCCAGAAAACCATATATTTTCGGAAAGTACACATTCCCACGGATCTAAATTGGGTATGCATGTCTTTGTACTCCAAAGAACCAAGCCGCAAACCATTCCTAAATTTGGGGATTTTGGGGACATTTCCAAAAATGACTTCAAAATATCTACCCTGCAGCATCGTATTACCCACATACTTTTAGGTATCAAGAGAAATCACCCCAAATATGAAAGCCTAGGGTCCCCTGAACAGTTTGATGCCCAATATGTATAGGTGTACCCAAGCACGTGGCATACAGGGGCCCCAAAAGAAAGACCCCCATATGGTCTGTCATTTCAGGTACTGCAAAATCAACACATTTACATTGTTTTTGGGGGGGGGCAAAGGTAGAAAAAAGTAAGTTCACCCCATAAAACCATATATTTTCGGAAAGTACACATTCCTGCGAATCCAAATCGGGTATGGATGTCTTTGTACTCCAAAGTACCAAGCCGCAAACCATTTCTAAATTTGGTGATTTTGGGGACATTTCCAAAAATCACCTCAAAATTTTCACCCTCTAGCATCGTAGTTCCCACATACTTTTAGGTATCAAGAGAAATCACCCCAAATATGAAAGCCTGGGGTCCTCTGAACAGTTTGATGCCCAATATGTATAGGTGTACCCAAGCACGTGGCATATAGGGCCCCAAAACAAAGACCCTCAAATGGTCTGTCATTTCAGGTACTGCAAAATCAACACATTTACATTGTTTTGGGGGGGGCAAAGGTAGAAAAAAGTGCGTTCACCCCATAAAACCATATATTTTTGGAAAGTACACATTCCTGCGAATCCAAATTGGGTATGCATGTCTTTGTACTCCAAAGTACCAAGTCGCAAGCCTTTCCTAAATTTGGCGATAAAAGCAACTGTTTTTACATTTCTGAAAATCGCCTAAAAATATTGCAATTGGCCGCATTTATCTCACCCAATTTCTTACATACAATTGTAAAACACCATAAATATTGATGCCAAGGGTCTACTGAACAGTTTGATGCCCAATATGCATAGATATACCAAGGCAGCTGGCATGTGCGGACCCCAAATAAAAATAGTGAATATGAGTTTTCTCCGCTGCCGATTCGCCTTCTGTGAACATAGACCCTTGACTTCATATTATTTGCCTCAAGACCCTCCTAACAGCAATGACCCCCCAAAACCATACATTTTTGGAAAGTACACATTCTGCCGATTCCAACAAAGATAACGACGTCTTTCTACACGAAACTACCAAACTGCAAAGCTTTTCTAAACATATAGGTTTTTACAACAATTCTGAAAATCGCCTAAAAATGTTGCAGTTTGCCGCATTTATCACACACAATGTTTTACGTACAAAGAAAAATCTCTCTAAATATGGACGTCAGAGGTCTAATAAATAGTTTGATGCCCAATATGTATAGATTTACCAAAGTATGTGTTGTGTATGGACCCCAAATGAAAAACGTGCCTATGAATTTTCACGCTAGCCAACTAAGCTGCAGAAAAGAGAACCCTAACTGTACGTTATGTGCCGTAAGACCCCCAAACTGTAAAAATACCCCCAGAAACCCATATATTTTTGGAAAGCACATATTTTGGCGGATCAAACTAAGTAAAATCTATCTTTCTATACCAAAGCACCAAACAGCAAAACGATACTAAAGATACATAAGGAACAATAATGCAGGGATAAAATTGCAATAAAACCACAAAAATAGCGTAAATCAATGAAATAACAAAATAATTGTTCTGACAGCGTAATTAGTGGCCGAAATCGATTATCCAATAGTCACGCTGCCAAAATAACACGTTTTTAGGCAAAAAAACCAAAAGATAACAGTATAATGAATTCGTAAAAAAAAAAAACACCTGTTTTTGTATACATATTTGTGCACTAATAAAAGTTATCTGAGTGTGCAAATACATGTAAATAAGTGTAAATAAGTGTAAATAACTGTACAAAAGGGACCAAGTGTGCTAAAATTAAAAAAAATTTTTTTTAAAAAATTCCAATCTTTACTAAAATGCATAAATGTACTGTAAGTATGTGTAGGTGCAGGTAAGTGTGTAAAAAAAACGTGCACTTACCGTTTTTGGAGCAGGAGAATCGCTGTCTTCTTTGGAGGAGTCCTGGCAGCGTGTCTGCAGAGTTGCTGCGCAGCAGGAAGTGCGTGGGCGGCTCTGCAGGCAGGAAGAAGGGTGAGTGTAGTAGCAGACGCTCCATGCGATGCGTCTGCTACTTTGAAGTCGGATCTGCGACAATCGAGTCGCAGATCCGACTTGACAGCCCCCCAGCCACGTTGCCTAGGGGGCTGTCTTCTGTCCCCACTCTCTGCGGAGGCGGCAAAAGCCGCCGAAGCAGAGAGAGAGCTCAGCTGCCAAAGAACGTACAATGTACGTTCTTGGCAGCCTGAGCATTGGCCTGCCAGCACGTACGCCGTACGTGCTTGGCAGGCAAAGGGTTAATGTACCAATCCTCTACCTAATGCATCAATTATCTTGTTATCTCTAATGTATCTATTATCTATCAAATGTATCTTCTTTATCTATTGTTTTTGTCATCTATCTTTTTAAAATATATCAACCCAAAAAATATTGTTTAACCCAATAAAACAAAACATAATTCTAATCAACTTTGCAATATACATTCATTACACATTTTTTATGTTTTTTGTGTTATTGGTATGTGTATTGCTATTGAAAGCAGTGTCTGTCCCTTTCTATGCCCAGGTGACTTTCGAAACAATGTAACACAAGTCAACGGATTAATAGACAGACCTGTTTTGCAACACTGCTTAAAAAGTAACAAGCAGGAGTTAAAGGGGTTGTTCACCTTTGAGATCACTTTTAATATTCTGAGACAATTTGCAATTTATTTTCATTTTTTATTATTTGTGTTTTTTGAGTTATTTAGCTTTTTATTCAGCAGCTTTTCAATTTGCATCTTAAGCAATCTGGTAACTAGGGTCCAAATTACCCTAGCAACCATGCAGAGACTGGAATATGAATAGAAGGATCAGTAATAAAAAGTAACAATAACAATACATGTGTAGCCTTACAGAGCATTTGTTTCTTTTAGAAGGGGTCAGTAACGCCCATTTGAAAGCTGCAAAGAGTCAGAAGAAAAAGGCAAATAACTATAAAACTATAAAAAATAAATAATGAAACCCAATTAAAAAGCTGCTTAGAATTTGTCGTTCTATAGCATAATAAAAGTTACCTTAAAGGTGAACCACCCCTTTTAGCAAATACTGCTTTCAGCAGCAATTACATTTACAAATAACTTGTAAAGCACTAACAATTTTTGATAATTGTTTTGTAAAGTTGCTTATAATTGTTTTGTTTTTTTGTTACGCAAAACACATTTATTGGGTTGACATGTCCTTTAATGCATCTATTTATTTAATGTATCTATTATCTATCTAAGCTATCACCTACCCCAATCTAGGTCATCGATCTACCAACTCTTTAGTTGTCTAATGTATCTATCTATTATCTAAAATGTCTATTATATATCATGTATATATATTCTATTATCTATCTATTGCATATATTATCTATATTATCTTTTTAATGTACAACTATCTGTCAAAAAGCCTACATAGTACATTTATTAGCTTCTAAGCACATACAAGCCAAGTTCTTCACTGCTGAAATGAAAGCTTGTTGGACATATCACTGAGCCAATAGAGCTTACATTTTTGCTGACAAATCATCTTCCATTCTTCATCTCATATTTTGGTTGCACAGTTGTCCTAAATCATGGTGGAATGCTGCATCTGTTAGGTTTAAGGACAACGTGTAGTGGTCTCCTTTTAAAATAAGGATTGAGAATTTAATATAAGTTTCAAAGAAAAACATTCTAAATCTAACCAGTTTAATATTCTGGGCCATTTCTGGAATAACCAAGTTACTCTTCTTTATCCCTCTCTCAGCAATGTCTCTCTACGAGTAGCTTTCTGTTAGAATCAGTTATTTTGAAAGAAAGAGTAACTATTATAATTAGAAAATGTCATATTAAATTTTCATTTTCTCCATTAAGAAAATGCTCAACTCTACACAAATTCATTTTTATGGTATTTCGCTTTAATCCTGATGTTAAGGTGGCCATACATGGATAGATCCGCTCGTTTGGCGATGTCGCCAAACGAGCGGATCTCCCTCCGATATGCCCACCTTGAGGTGGTCAATATCGGGCAGATCCGATCGTGGGCCCTAGGGCCCAATGATCGGATCCTAGCATTCGCAAACGGGGGTCGGATCGCGGGACCGCATCAACGAACAGATGCGGCCGCGATCCGACGGGATTTTTAAACCCATCCGATCGAGATCTGGCCGACTTTCGGCCAGATCTCGATCGGGGAAGCCCATCGGGGGCCCCCATACACGGGCCAATAAGCTGCCGACAGTCTGTCGGCAGCATTTATCGGTCCGTGTATGGCCACCTTTAGTATCCCTACAGAATTGACAAATCGAATAAGAACATCATTGGCAACAGGTCTCAAATCATATTTATTCACATTTCTGTTGTATGGACAATTTTAAACAATTGCTTAAATGTTTAATACCATGGATTTTACATCAAATATAACAGGGCAAAAGGAGAGAGCAGTGGTGTCACTTAATTCCAAAACAAAGACTACAATAAACAAACTGAACAACAAAATATATAAATTCTGGCCAGTAGCGACTTTGAGCTTGGCTACTGCTGAACTAGTGAGTTCTAGGGTTTTATTTATTAAAGCCGAATGCTAAAAACTCAACAACAAAAAAACTCAAATATTTCGATATTTATTATACCCCAAGGCTGTAAAAAGTCATCATCCAAAAATACTCGATCTTCAACCTGTTGAGGTCCTGTAGAAGACAATGGCAGAGGTCCTACTTGGAATTTGAAGATATTATTGTCTGCGCTGGGTTTTGTAAATAATGCAAACATTTTCGGCTTTTCCGACTATTAAATAAAATTAATCTTTTTTTTTGCTCAACGATCTGAAAAAGTCACGGTTTTTGCAGATCGGATTCTTTCGTGGTTCTTTATTCCTAAATAAGGGTAGATCGTGGATTCTAGTTTGGTTGGATTTTTTTAGTTAAAGGGGTTGTTCACCTTTGAGGTAACTTTTAATATGATGTAGAGATTGATATTCTGAGACAATTTGCAAATGGTTTTCATTTTCTATTATTAAAGGTTTTTGAGTTATTTAGCTTTTTATTCAGCAACTCTTCAATTTACAATTTAAGCAATCTGGTTGCTAGGGTGCAAATTCCCCTACCAACCATGCATTGCAAGAGACTGGAATATGAATAGGAGAGGAGCTGAATAGAAAGATGAGGAATACCGAGTAACAATAACAATACATTTGTAGCTTTACAGAGATTTGCTTTTTAGAATGGAGTCAGCAACGCCCATGAAAGCTGCAAAAGTCAGTAGAAAAAGGCAAATAACTATAAAAAATAATGAAAACCAACCAATTGTTCATTCTATAACATATTAAAGGTTACCTTTAAGGTGAACCACCCCTTTAAAAAATTAAAGAAATTCGGATTTTGATAAATAACCCCCCCCCCTTGTGTTAGCTTCTGGTGAATGTACTTATATGTCTGTGCCTACAACAGGCAGACTCTGTGGTGCCGAAAAACCACAGTAAGAAATCCCAGAGGTTCTTGGGTAATACAATGTCACACCATAGGCATTTGCTTTCACCAAAGAAGCCGATTTGCTAGAGCTAGTATTAATGCTGCAGCATTTCTGCAAATTATAAAGTGGAAGTAAACCTTTTATTCAACATTAGGTCAATGACTAGGGCTTGTGCTCAACATCCGTTTGCCTTTTGTTTGTTATCGTGTATTTATGGTTTGTGTTATTTATTGCACTAAACAGAGCAGACATTGAAATCATAAGTAAAGGAACCTTCTCAGGTGAGCACAATCTGGGCTTCTCGGTGGAACGATGACATGTTTGTGCTTATATGAACAGGAAGTAGAGTATGACTTTAATCCATTGAAACAAATATCGACCCGTTTAGTGCAGGACATAAAATCACACAAATGTCCGAATTAAAACTACAAGCAAAAAGTATGTTCAACAGATTGTGTTACTGTTCCTTTAAAGGAGAAGGAAAGGTTAAAACTAAGTAAGCCTTATCAGAAAGGTCCATCTAAATATACCAGTAAACCCCCAAAGTAATGTTGCTCTGAGTCCCCTGTCAAAAGAAACACTGCATTTCTTTCCTTCTATTGTGTACTCATGGGCTTCTGTATCAGACTTCCTGTTTTCATCTTAAACCTCCAGGGCTAGGGCTTGAGCATGCTCAGTTTGCTCCTCTCCCCCCACCCCTCCCTTCTCTACTGTAATCTGAGCCCAGAGCAGGGAGAGACTCAGGCAGGAAGTGATGTCACACCACATTAATACTGCAGCTCCTATTCTAAACAAACAGAGAGTTTCTAGAGCTTTTTACTCAGGTATGGTAAAACATTCTACAGAATAAATATAGCATTCTAGCTTGCACTATTGCAGCTAATCTATTGGCAATAAAATGCCTCCGTAGCTTTCCTTCTCCTTTAACAGGTGCAAACTGTAACATCTTTGAAGTCAATGCAAACAATGTTTTCTTTTCAGCCACCCATGACGTGTAAATATAAAGGGGGAAAAAAAAGGAAAATACATGAAATACAAAGTGGACCTGTGATGAATGCATAGCTTTTGTATACATAGGCCAATATGTTCTATCGCTTAGCCCAAAATACACATCAATCCCGGGATCTTAATTATATCCGCTCATCAGTATGGGCAGATTGAATTGATTATTTACGCCAGCTATACTGGATTGGAAGATATATACGTGCTCAATTACTTCTTTCATTAACTGCAAGCATTCTAGATGTTGACAAGATGTTTAATTAGAGAACATATACAAATATGATCTATATAAGTTACTAACAGGAACCAAGCAAAGCAGCCGGTTCAGTATTTTAAAAACTAGATCGTCATGTTCAGTGTAGGTCCTTGTAATCCATTAAAAAGATCGATTCCAAGTGACAGGACCACGCAGCAGGCTTCAATACACATGCACCATGCCGTAAAGGAAAGTCCAGAAAAGCACGTAAGTGAACAGGCCACCGACGAGACCGCCTGTAAACAGTGGCTTCCTGGATTTAAAATATTTGTTCCACTTCCGTCCAGACTTTAATACTAACAGAAGTGACAGCAGGAAAGAGGCGAGGAAGTAAAAGATGAAGCCGTATAAACTGGTTAAACCGAGAATCCCAGCAGTGGCTCCAGACAGGGCAGACACAGAGGTTCGGCAATAGTCAAGCACCGCAGCGTTCCCTCGCACTGCAGCTTCACTGATGAACTGAGGTCCTTCTCTCTTCAATGCAACTCCAGCCATGGCTACTAGAGGTTTTCAGCTAGACCTGAAGAAACAGGGCGATACACAAAGAAGTAGCATGTTAGCACAAACTAGAATACTTCAACATAATCTCTGTGTGTTCTGGAAGAGGTGGGTCACCTTTCAGTTAACTTTTACCCCCAAATGTAATAAATGGCGCTAAGATTGCCCAAGGGCAGTAACCCATAGCAGCCAATAAGATGCTTGCTTTTAAACATGTGACTGGTAAATTCTACCTGCTGATTGGTTGCTCTGGGTTACTGCTCCTGGGCAAACTTAGTGCCTTTTATTACATAACCCCCCTAGTATGTTATAAAATGACTAATTCTAAGCAACTTTTCAATGGGCCTTCGTTTTTCTTTATTTTAGTTTTTGAATTATTTGCCTTCTTCTTTTGACTCTTTCCAGCTTTCAAATGGCCCCATCTAAAAACAAATGCGCTGTAAAACTGTTATTGCTACTTTTTATTATGCATCTTTCTATTCAGGCCACTCCTATTCATATCCAAGTCTCTTATTCAAATCAATGCATGGTTGCTAGGCTAATTCATACTGTAGCAACCAGATGGCTGAAATTGCAAACTGGAGAGCTGCTAAATAAAAAGCAGAATAACTCAAAAAAGCACAAATAATTAAAAAACAAACCAATTGCAAACTCAGAATATCCCTCTCTACATCATACTAAAGGTTAATTTAAAGGTGGACAACCCCTTTAAGGTGGCCATACACAGGCAGATTAATGCTGCCAATATTGGCCCTTAAAGGTGGCCATAGACGTAGATCGCCAAACAAGCGGATCTCTTCATTGAAGTGGGCGATATCGGGCTGATCTGACTGTGGGCCCATTAATAAGGCATCCGATACAGGCGGTTGGATCGTGGGACCAAATAAAACACAGATGCGGCCGCGATCCGATAGGATTTTTTTATCCTGCCCGATTGAGATCGATTGGGGAAGCCCATCAGATGGCCCCACACACGGGCCAATGAGGTGCTGAGTTGGTCTGTCGGCAGCTTTTATCGGCCCCTGCATGGAGGCTTCCACGGGTCTCCCCGACCATTATTAGCACAAAAATTGGCCTGATATTGATTGGGCAGGTTTGATTTTTTTCTGTGATCGAGGACCACATCGGATAGTTGATAAAGTCCTATGACCCGTGAAGACTGACATAGAGAAGCTTAAAAGCTAAATATCTTGGTGACAACCAAGGGAGAAAAAAACCCAGCAACAATTACAAAAACGTTTTTCATTGCATGGGCTGCTCACTTTTGGATATCTGACACAAGCATCTAAGAACCAATAATTGTGTGCAACTTCAATCACATGGTATGGAGGGTAGCAGGTATATTTTCATAACAGGCAGCTGGTAGAATTGATACAATAGTTGCTAATACTCCAAAGATGCGAAATGTTTCAACAAATTGTATCAAGTAAATGTAGCAAATTGTAACAGTTCAGATGCTCCTGGATCAATGGGCTGCCAGACTGAAACCCCAGAGACAAAACTTTAAAGGGGAACTCCACAAAAAAACATAATTTAAGATAGAAAAGTAAACATAATTCCAAGCAACTTTGCAATATACATCATTTAAAAAAATGCAGACTTTTTATGATTTTTAATGGTTTCTGACAGTTCCCTAAGCCTAGCCCCCTGCTGATCTGTCTGACTACTTTGCTGAGCTGACAGACTACTGTTACTTTGTATCAACAGCCACCTCAGCCTGCATCCTCCAAACCCCGCAATTCCCTGCACATGTGATTTCAATAAGGAAAGGAACATCCCAGTGCAATGCATTGTGGGTCATGTAGTTCCTGCATGCTGTCTGTAAGCTGTGGAGAAGTTGTTACAATTTGTAACATCAGTGTTTAGTCCCTCCTTCCCTGCCAGGATTTTAAATGATGCAGAAAGAGATTTCAGCATAGAAAATGCCATTTATTTATACTTTTTGTAGAAACAGGTAACTGTGATGGGTTTTTTTGGGTCATGTGGCCTCTTTATCAAAATTTGATTTAGAAGTCGGAGTTCCCCTTTAATTTTGGGAAACCAGTAAAAAATAAAAGGTGGAAAGCAATTACAAAAAAAATCTTTGTTTGTAGTGAACAAGCAGAAAACAATAAAACTAAAAATATATATATTTAAGAGAGTGAACACCCCCTTTAAAATGGTCGAATCCGAATCAAAGAGAAAAGGCCTCACAGCGCGCGCCCAGACAAATAAAACCCCAAACGTATAAATTCTATTACATCCCTACCGCACAACAGTCTGGCTTTTCCCGGGCCGGTAGCAAATTTCTTACACACGCAGAAGCCCTGTTGTTTTTTTTTTTTTTTAATTCCCGCAGCACCGGTAACATTCAGCTCCTTCTGTTCTTCCGGACAGCTAATCCAGAAATCACAAGTCTCATCTCGCGGGAACGTGACGTCACACGCACGTCGTCTATCAGCGCGTGGACGCTCAACGTAAGTCGCATTGAGAAGGTGGCGGAAGTACAGTGTTGTCGTAGCGGGGCAAGCTGATTAGTGTGTGCTGGGGGCGTATTGTCTGGGTTATAACAAGTCTTTTTCTTTTGTGGTGGTTGTCCCTGTCCCTGTCAAAGACTCCACTTCCAATGTTTAGTCATGAGACTAAGTCACATTGTTTTCTCTGCTGACTGGAGCTTTACCTGAAGTAATTTATTGTTTATTCTTGTGCCAGGGACAAAAACACATCTCTGTGGCTGCCTATTCGCCAATATTACCCGCCGCCCTCAATTCCTTCTCTTCCAATTCACAGGGAAGAGTTGTTGTACAAACAAGGGCCTGGTTTTCATTTGTACACAAAACAACTTCTTCAGAAAAGGATCATGTGTGAAATTAAGGACAATTTTGTTTCCTCTGGTCCCAGCAGTGAAGTGAGTGGGTTCCCTCAGTTCTGCAGCAGAAAGTCTTTGGGCCCCCAAAGTGCCTCAGAGACGGCGCAGAATATATTGGGTTAAAGCGATACGGACACGTTCCTATCAAAATCATAGGAACGTGTCAGTATTAAAGGGATCCTGTCACCGGAAAACATGTTTTTTTCAAAACGCATCAGTTAATAGTGCTGCTCCAGCAGAATTCTGCACTGAAATCCGTTTCTCAAAAGAGCAAACAGGTTTTTTTATATTCAATTTTGAAATCTGACATGGGGCTAGACATATTGTCAATTTCCCAGCTGCCCCTGGTCATGTGACTTGTGCCTGCACTTTAGGAGAGAAATGCTTTCTGGCAGGCTGCTGTTTTTCCTTCTCAATGTAACTGAATGTGTCTCAGTGGGACATGGGTTTTTACTATTGCATACCTCCCAACTGTCCCTTTTTCGGAGGGACAGTCCCTCTTTTGACAGCTCAACCCGCAGTCCCTCATTTGTACTGGAAAGTCCCTCTTTTCTCTGCACAGAACAGCCAGAAAAAGAAACAAAGTTTCTCACTTAATTGGCTTTTAGCAGAGAGCCCAGAACAGCTAACAGGTGCAAATAAGATACTTTGTAACAATTTTGAGACACAAAAACACAGTTTAGATAAGGAGAAATATTTTCAAACTTTCATAACCTGCCAAATTTTGTAAATCAAACATGGTAATTAGGGGGTGTGGCCACAGAAAGGGGTGTGGTCAAAAATTGCTGCGCTACGTGCGGGAAAATTTTTTTTGTCCCTCTTTTTACTTCCAAAATGTTGGGAGGTATGCTATTGAGTGTTGTTCTTAGATCTACCAGGCAGCTGTTATCTTGTGTTAGGGAGCTGCTATCTGGTTACCTTCCCATTGTTCTTTTGTTTGGCTGCTGGGGGAAAAGGGAGGGGGTGATATCACTCCAACTTGCAGTACAGCAGTAAAGAGTGATTGAAGTTTATCAGAGAACAAGTCACATGACCAGGGGCAGCTGGGAAATTGACAATATGTCTAGCCCCATATCAGATTTCTAAATTGAATATAAAAAAATCTGTTTGCTCTTTTGAGAAATGGATTTCAGTGCAGAATTCTGCTGGAGCAGCACTATTAACTGATTCATTTTGAAAAAGTTCTTTTTCCCATGACAGTATCCCTTTAACCTCACTAAATACTTCCTAACTGTAACAGTTAGAGATCACCAGAAAATACTGCAGCTGTAACTGTAATAGGAAGAGATCACCTGACCAGAAATACTGCAGCTCTAACTAACAGGAAGAAGCAAAAGACTGAACTGTCTGTTAATTGGCTCATGTGACCTAACATGTATGGTTTGTTGGTATGCTTGTGTGCACCATGAATCGTATGATCCTAGGGGGCCCTTATTTTTTAAAATGGCAATTTTCTATTTACGATTACCCAATGGCACATACTACTAAAAAAAGTATATTATTATGAAAATGGTTTATTTACATGAAGCAGGGTTTTATATTTATGCAATATATTTTTATAGAGACCGACATTGTTTGGGGGGTATAGTTTTCCTTTAAATGGCATACTTATTCTAAGGCTAATGACGAGATCAACCAACCTCAGCAATGCTCTTGTTGCCAATGTCTAGTGGGGAGGCCTTCCTAGATGAGTAGAGGCTGCTATAGCAGCAAAGGGAGAACCAAATTCATATTAATAATCTCGGTTTGGGAAAACTGAAATATGTCCAGAATGTTTTGGGCATATAGGGTATATGTGTGTGGTGTATTGAAATTCACACCATGGCAAAGCGACATAAAATATGATATCTAATCCTCAGGTAATGAAGCTACAGAAGGGGTTCAGGTTTCCAGCATCTTCAGCAAGCCAGCTCACTGGGGATTCTAGGAACTGCAGTTTATTAAGGCTGGAGAGCTCTGGGTCTGATATCCCTAATTTACACATTTGCAGTCAGAATGTAAGCGCTGATATCCCCCACCTTTGTTACAGAGCTGCCATTACTACTGCTTATAATAAATGGCTCAGTGTGAAGGGACAGTGAGCAACTTTGCCCATATAATCTTGATTCTTGATTTTCCTGGGCCACTTTTGCTGCTGTGGTAACAACAAACAATTAGAAGTTGATATGGTGGTTAAGGCATTGGATGCTGTGGTGCATTCCAATATGTTCAATCATGGGTAGGACAGTCAGGGCTAGTCTTGCTATCATGCCCATACTATAACAAACAGTGTGTATGTACTAAGGGTACATATTAATCTTTTGTGGGAGTGTGAAGCTGGTACACAAATTTCACTGTGATGAACATGGTCCCACCATTTACCAACTGTCCACCCACATTGCAGTAAAAACTAAATGGCAGTTTGTGCATACACTGGATGTGTTGAAAGGTGTCAAATGTATCAAGTTAAATTGAGAATGGTCTGTGTGTTTCCTTAAAGGAAAACTATACCCCCCAAACAATGTAGGTCTCTATTAAAAGATACTGAGTAAAACAGCTCATGTGTAAAACCCTGCTTCATGTAAATAAACCATTATCATAATAATATACTTTTTTAGTAGTATGTGCCATTGGGTAATCATAAATAGAAAATTGCCATTTTAAAAAATAAGGGCCGCCCCCTGAGATCGTAAGATTCACTGTGCACACATACAAACCACATGTAAGGTCACATGAGCCAATTAACAGACAGAGTTCTGCCTTTTGCTTCCTCACTTCTTCCTGTTACAGTTAGTGTTGTAGTATTTCTGGTCAGGTGATCTCTGAGGCAGCACAGATAGAGTCACGAAATGGTGGTTCAAGGCAAGAGATGTAAAAGGGCAATATTTATGTAAATATATATTGCAGTTTGATAAGATTCATATGTCATTCAATTTGATATAAACTATCTGTTGCTTAAGTATTCATTTTGGGGGTATAGTTTTCCTTTAAGGACTGCTCTGGCCATGGGAGACGTTGCAGCAAGTATAAAACACAACCTAAACCTCATCTTTCCTCTTTATAACATTTTTTTGAGCTTACCCTTCCCACCTCCCAGCGTGCAGCCATTTTTCTGATTGGAATCCACCAATGATGTTACTGGCGGGGGGGGGGGGTAAAATATGGATAGCAACTAAGGGGGAAACATTTTCCAGGGTAGTCTGTTTATTCTCAATGCAAATCCACAATGGATCCTTCAACTTGGAACCCAAAGCCAGCAACTCTGCTCTGCACTTTAGGGTGTTAATTATGCAACACCATTTATTGGCTTTACTGTATCAAGCCTTTTGGGTTTTTGAAAGATGTCAAACTTTTAAGACCCTAATGGTGTGAGGTTCTCCCAAACAATGCCCCAATCGTACCCTGTTGCACTACAACCATAACCCTTGCTCAGCCTCAGCT
This sequence comes from Xenopus petersii, assembly GCA_038501925.1. Lineage (NCBI taxonomy): Eukaryota > Metazoa > Chordata > Amphibia > Anura > Pipidae > Xenopus > Xenopus petersii. Next base: position 7,705,634 of record CM076675.1, on the reverse strand, counting down.
ATTCTACAAAACTGTGTCCCCCCAAAAAATCCAGGATGGTTAAAAAAGGTCATCAAACATTATATTATATTAATTTTCCACATTAATCAGTTAGCCAACAGATGGCACCATGTGACCAAAGAAAACCTCCCCTGTCCCACTGACAATCAGGGTTCAATTTTTTGGTCCAGTCTAAATGATCAATATCAAGTGAATCCAACTGTTCACTCTCAAGTGAAATCCCATCCATTGACGGCTACTAAAATGGGTTTCTATGACATTTGGCTGTCAAACTATGGAGGCTCACAGGGGACATTATGCCCTCACTACTGTTCTTATTACCTGGTGGAGTGCTCTTGTATAAATAATCCTTCTATATCCTCGTGGTATCCAGTGTCCTCCCCTAACATAAAAAAGTAGTAGAGAAACAGAGAAGACTGTCCATTCTGTTTGGTGTCATTATATGATCATCCCCTGGCCCACCCCATGTCTGTAGTCCATCCAATTTGCTGACCTCCAAGAGAACAGCAGAAGACCGTTTCAGAACTTATCAGAAGACATTGGTGCAGATGCCAGTACAAAGTCCAACACTACAGTATGAGTGTGTATTGCACTGCACCAGCAGATGGTGGAAAAAGTCATTAATGCAAATGAAGAAGTTCCCAAGTGTAAGTGTGGAAATATTCTGTTGTTCCAGATCCCTTTTTCCTTCATTCTAGTTCCATAGATAGAATGACTTTTTGTTGCTTGGGATGTTTAGGCCTCAAGGGGCTGCAGTCTAACCTGGTCCAAGTCATTTTGGCTCTTCGATTTTGGTTGTCCGTTGACTTTGACATTCAGGGACATCTTTGAAGCTGATCTGCAAGAGAAAAGTGTCAGCGTATAGTGAAGAAGTTGTCAGACTCTTTTCAATTCAAGCCCCCCTTTAAGGTCCAAGCTATGACCTATCCTTAATATATGGATAATGGGTTGAGTGCAGAGGACCTTTTGTATTTGTCTCTATGTATTTTGTGGTCACAGCCTCATTGCACCCCCGCTTAATGTTTTTAAAAATTAGTGGTGAGCACAACTTTCCCTTGTTTGTTATAGTTTATACAGGAGCAGTGACCAGCTCCATGTTGTAGCTCCCACCCTTCCCAGCTATAGTCAGGTGATCCCACTGGTTTGAGAGTTTTAATTTAAAAGCAACAAGTAAGTTCCAGGTAAAACTTAGTCCCTTTATAAAATGTTTGATGAAACAATAGAATTCTTAATGAATCAGATGCAAGTTGAGTGTAGGAACTGGCCACACCAGGGATAACTTTGACATAGTTGGCCAACATAAATTATTGCAATGTATGGACAAAGAATCCCTGTTTTTTTAAAGTGTAAGGCATTTTTAGTAGCTTAAGGCACAACATGTTTCAATGTCCTTAAAGGAGAAGGAAAGGTTAAAACTAAGTAAGCCTTATCAGAAAGGTCTATATAAATACACCAGTAAACCCTCAAAGTAATGTTGCTCTGAGTCCTCTGTCAAAAGAAACAGCACATTTCTTTCCTTCTATTGTGTACTCATGGGCTTCTGTATCAGACTTCCTGTTTTCAGCTTAAACCTCCTTGCCCTGGGCGTGAGCATGCTCAGTTTGCTCCTCTCTCCCTCCTCCCCAACCTGCTGTTATCTGAGCCCAGAGCTATGAGTGAGCAGGAAGAGACTCAGGCAGGAAATCATGTCACACCAAGCTGATATGGCAGCTGCTATCCTAAACAAACAGAGAGCTTCTGGAGCTTTTTAATCAGGTATGGTAAAAGATTCTACAGAATAAAGATAGCATTCTAGCTTGCACTATTGCAGCTAAACTATTGGCAATAAAATGCTTCTGTAGCTTTGCTTCTCCTTTAATATACTGATAATGGGTTGAGTGCAGAGGACTCTTATATTTGTCTGTGTAAATTTTATGGTCACAATCTCTTTGCACCCCCGCTTAATGTTTTTAAAAATTAGTGGTGAGCACAACTCTTCCTTTTCTGGGCTCCCTTAGCTCACAACATACAGTAGCTACAGGTACTATAAAAATACTGGTGCATCAGTCATCACTGACCTTGAAGCTGGGCTTTCAGGTGTATCTTGTTTTCATTCTCCCCAAATCTAACACTGATTGGCCTTCAGGTGAACCCCCTTATCCACTGCTTCAAGCTCCCCAGAGTGTGCAGACGCAGAAAATGACCTGGGCCTATGGCAGCACAAAGTGGACTTGTCACCCAGATAGGGTTGCCACCTTTTGAAACAGTGGAGACCGGGCGGGGGGGTGGGCTGTGATGTAAATGGGAGTGTCTGTGACATCAGGGGCGGGGCTATGACAGGTCAAATACCGGGCTGTCCGGGTCTAAACCGGACAGGGTGGCAACCCTACACCCAGACATAAAAAGCTGTATAATAAAAGTCCTTTTTAAATTAAACATGAAATCCAAATTCTTTTTTTTATTAAATGATTCATAGCTGTTGTAAACTCATTTTAAAATCTCGGCTGTCAATCAAATATTGTTTGCCTTAGTCATAGAGGCGGGGCAGACAATTACTTTCACTTTCCATTCACCACTTCCTAGATGTCACTGCTCTCCCCACATTCCCCCCATTCTCTTCACCATTTAATTGTGTAACCAGGACATGGGGATGGACATCAGGTCCCCCATTCTGGTGCACAAACAAGATTCTGAGATGATACAAGACTTGTCTTAATAACAGTGTCCACAAAATGGCTCCTGCCTGCTTGTTATAATTATGAGTTCCTAGACCGAGGCAAAGGATTAAAATAATTTCTACAGTGTAATAAAATTTCATTTTGCTTGACTAACGTGATAAAAATAGGGTTTGGAATAATTTTTTTGGATGACGGGGCGCCCTTAAGGGGTGGCATGCCACCCAGCCGCACCTTAGGTTTGCACGGCACAGGCGCACAGGCGATCTCCTATGGGTCCCCTCCAGTTTTAAAACGATCGCGTTTGGGGGAGGGGTATCAGCAGGGGCGGCCTCTGGGCACCGTTGAAGGAAATCCAGTCCTGAGGGCATGCACCAGTTCTCCAGGATGAGAACTCTGGATAAGCCAAAAGAATAGATGAAAATATTGTCTCAGTTCATAGTCTAGAGACACTTGACCAAACAATCTTACCGCTGCCCATAGAGCCACAGGTGCTGCGAGTCCTAAATACACAAACAGCGTGTTTCAAAATATATTTGCTGATAATAGAAATATAATTTGGCAATCTGTGCTGAATGAATAAAAAGGTTATCTTTGCATACATCGATTTATTCTCTCTTATAAATAACATGTATTATTATGTGGGAATAGGAGTCCTGAACTGCAGGCTTTGACCACCAGAGGGGGCAGTTGTTCCCTTAGCCTGTCACAATGTAAAGAGTAGGGTAACCTTGTGAGCAGTAATCCTTAGGGGGTTATTTATTAAAGGAACAGTTAGGTGTAAAAATAAAAACTGGGTAAATAGGCTGTGCAAAATAAAATATGTTTTTAATATAGTTAGCCAAAAATATAATGTATAAAGGCTGCAGTGACTGGATGTGTAACATAACAGAATACAACTTCCTGCTTTTCAGCTCTCTAACTCGGAGTTAGTCAGTGACTATAAGGGGGGCCACATGGGACATAAGTGTTCAGTGAGTTTGTAATTGATCCTCAGCATTCAGTTCAGATTCAAAAGCAACAGTTATGACCCATGTGCCCTCCCTCAAGTCACTGATTGGTTACTGCCTGGTAACCAATCAATGGAAACCAAGAGAGCTGAAAAGCAGGAAGTAGTGTTCTGGCTATTATGTTACACATCCAGTCACTCCAGCCTTTATACATTACATTTTTTCCTAACTAACTATATTAGATACATTTTTTATTTTGGACAGTCTCTATATCCAGTTTTTATTTTTATACTGAACAATTCCTTTAAGCTCCAAATTTTTCTAGTCGGACAAGGGAAAAAAACAACTAGATTTATTAAAAGTTCTATGGTGTTATGGTATTTATATAAACTATAGTAGTACATATCTGTTATCTACTGTGTATCCTGTGCTTGAATGGCTGCCCCCATGGCTACACAGCAGATTGTTTATATAAACTATAGTAGTACTTATCTGTTATCTACTGTGTATCCTGTGCTTGAATGGCTGCCCCCATGGCTACACAGCAGATTGTTTATATAAACTATAGTAGTACTTATCTGTTATCTACTGTGTATCCTGTGCTTGAATGGCTGCCATGTCAGATTTCAAAATTGAATATAAAAAATCTGTTTGCTCTTTTGAGAAATGGATTTTAGTGCAGAATTCTGCTGGAGCAGCACTATTAACTGATTCATTTTGAAAAAAAATTTTTTTTCCCATGACAGTATCCCTTTAAACTTTGAGAAAGGCTTTAGGATAGGCCGAAACTTCAGTCCTTACCTTTTAAAAAATAAATAATGTTGAATTTTTAAAACCTGTGAGTGCGGATGATTTTTTTATGGACATATATGCAATTTTGACTCTGCACCCAGGCATAATAATGATTTATTCAGGAGTGCTGGCTCTTCACTGAACTATATAGCTTGGCTGGCTTTTATTTCAAACACAATGAACAGGTTCAGCTTCATTATAAGCATTAACAATCCCTCTTTAACACCCTCACCGGTGTTCACATAAAACTCACGTTTCCAGCCCTCACTGTCATGGATTTACACAAGTCCCTTAATCCTCTCTGGGGCTCACTCTCTCTTCCACTCTCCAGACATTTTGGAGCTCTCTCCAAATCTTTAAACTCCATGGGGAATCACAATCTCATTCCCAGCTACACACAAATCTCTTCCTCCACTCAAGGAGGTTTTAACGACCCCTTACCATCCTCCATCCAAGGAGGTCTGAAGGGGGAAGCATTGAGGTGTAGTCTCGCACCTCCTTTTAATTTCTGCTCACCTGCAGTCTAATTATTTAGCTACCTCTAGTTTGGCAGCTGCAAAACACCTAATGGAGCAAGGAATGGAAGACCCACACTGCTCTCCTCCATTCACTCCAGGGACCCATTATCCAGCTTTTCCTAAGCCGGTGCACACATTCAGCAATGCTTGTTTCAACAACACATATTTCCCTGTTCTCTCAGGGGAAATGGGGCAGTGCCCGGGAGACCCACTATGGCAGCTGGACATTTCCACTAGATAATCTGTTACTGGGAGATGCAGAGAGCTGTGCTCAGTAGCGTTCGTTGAGGGGGGCGGGCCCTGGTGCGTGACGCGCAGCCGGGCCCCGCCCCCTCCGTACGGCCGCATTTTGAATGGCGAACGGACTGCCGGGGGGCCCTGCGGGGGTGCGGGCCCTGGCCCGCTCGCACCCCCTGCTCCCCCGGTAGTTCCGCCACTGGCTGTGCTTTAGTATAGACTAAGGCAATGGTTCCCAACCAGTGGCTCATGAGTAACATGTTTGTAATAAAATTACCTGGTGTGCGGCGGCATGGACGGCCGCCACGCTGCCGCTCTCCTGGTCCGGCGCCATCTTGATTCTTCTAGGGCGCGCCTCTTAAAGGTACAGGCGCGCTGGCGTGATTGCGCCAGCGCGTATTGACGCTCGTTTTTGCGCCAATTTCGAATGTATATAAAGCCCATTCTGACCCTCAGCCAGTTCCCATGATAGAATCTTGATTCTGGTGGTTCTTGAAGCCTTGTGCTGTCTGTTCCTGTGTATTTTATATCTGCTATTCTGGTTTTGATCCCTGCCTGTTCCTGACTATTCTGATATCCGAATCCTGACCTTTGCCTGCATCTTGACTACTCTTTCTGCCTGACCCCATCTGTTTGATTACCCGGTTTTGACCCTTGCCTGCCTGACGATTCTTGATATCTGCCTGCCTCGACCCTGCCTGTCTGACGATTCTCTTGTCTGCTCCATTTGTACCGTGACCTTCGGCCTAAAAGACTACCTACCTGCCGTGCCCCTTTGCCAGCCAGAACATCTCGCCTTGTACCCCTCGTTAAGTCCAGGTGGCACCCAAGTAAGCTGAGGGCTCCTCCCAAAGCCCAACGGTGGTCACACTACTGGTGAAGCCGAGCCAAGACCAGGGTACTTGGCACCTGTTCTGGTATTGGGTGCCGGTCGTGACAATGTTGCTCTCCAACCCCTTAGAAGTTGCTCCCAGTGGCATCAAAGCAGGTGCTTATTTTTTAATTCCTGGTTTGGAGGTAAGTTTTGGTTGTATAAAAACAGATTCACTGCCAAAAAGAACCTCCTGTAGGCTAACTGTCCATATAGGGGCTACCAATCAAACAATCATAGTCCTTATTTGGCACACAGTGGAACGTTTTTGATGCTTGTGTTGCTCTCCAATTCTTTTTATATTTTTTACACGGTTAAAAAAAGGTTGGGGACCCCTGGACTGATGAAGGGTGGGTCTTCCCCCCCGAGACGTTGATCCCCCCCGAGACGTTAATGTTTGGTGGCTGAATAAAAGGGGATATTCCCCGACTGCATTCATCAGTGTGTGTGCCGATCCGTTTCTTATACCCCTGGACTAAGGGCACCCTTGTCCCAAATGTAGTCACACAACACTGCATAGTCAGTTACACAGCCAGCATTAAATACAAAGTCTATGACTGTTCCAGAAACAAGAAATGCAAGAGAACTTTCCATTATCCTCCACTTACTTCACATCCTCAAACTTCTTATCTCTGTAAAAGTTGCTCTTTTTAATTAAATACAGTAGTACGAGATCACAGAAGAATGCCCCCTAGAAATGAAAGAAAGTACAATTTAATGACTCTACTTGAGTATTGGAACGATAAAAATAAGTTTTTTTTTCCAGCACAGAATACATAACACAGAGAACAAGACATAAGACCTACAGCAGAGAGTTGTGGAACTTGGGGTGGTTGTTGTGGAAAGTCTGCAATGTTGTCTAGCTTTCCATTGCAGGGTAATATAATGTAAAGTACAAAGTTCGATTTGATGGAAAACCCTTCCAGTCTGCTAAGGCTAAGGAATGGTAGTCATACAAAATCCCAAGATGGTTGGGAAAAGGCAATGGAAAACAAATACATCTGCCTGGATATGTTAGACTGATACTATATAAAACCCTTCACCCCTGACAGGTTTACGTTAAATGAGAAGAATCCCAGATAATCTCTTCCCCAAGCACCCACAGCTGATTTTTTCCTCCTGATCTGGGAATGCCACACATCCTTAATTTCTGTACCCAATTAAACTACTTACTTGAATTCCCTAGGGTAATTGCACCCTTCACTTGCCTCTTGGTGGTCCTAGTTGGTTTAGTACCCTCCAAACATGCTAAATTGAGGTCTTACATTCTGAAAATATACGCCAAGAAATCAGTAACTATGCACTGGATGGGTACCTCTCTTCCTAATGGTTAAAGGAGAAGGAAACCCAGTGGGCGCAAAAACCCTCCCCCCTCCCCTGTGTTGCCCCCCCTCCCTCCTCCCCCCTGGCCTACCTGTCCCGCTGGGCAAATGCCCCTAACTTTTTACTTACCCTTCTGCACAGGTCCAGTCTACGGAGTTCACAGACGCCATCTTCTTCCAAGAGATCTTCTTCACAAAGTGAAATCGGAAAACTTTGTGACTTTTGGCGCATGCGCAGTAGATCCGTACCGGCGAAATGCTCCTACTGCGCATGCGCCAAAACGCCGGTCAAAGCAGGAAGAAGATCGTGTGGAAGAAGATGGCATCTGTGAACTCCGTGGACTGGACCTGCGCAGAAGGGTAAGTAACAAGTTAGGGGCATTTGCCCAGCGGGACAGGTAGGCCAGGGGGGGAGGAGGGAGGGGAAGCAACACAGGGGAGGGTTTCCTTCTCCTTTAAAGCCTAGCTTGAACTGGTCAATAATGCAACCCCACTCTTTAAAATAACCTATGAGATTAGAGATTGACTAACACATTTGGGGTCCATGGTGCAATGTAGTTCCATTGCCAGTTCAGTCTGCTGATGCCCAGGCCTGGACTGGCAATCTGTGGATTGTGGCAAATGCCAGAAGGGCTACTGTAAGATGCCATAGACAGTCACTATTTATTGGGCTTGTGGGGAGCTGATTGGGCCTCTGTGCAGTTAAAATGCCAGGGCCTATTGTGACTCCCAGTCCAGACCTGCTAATGACTAACCCTATACCTGCCATATTCCTACAGCCTGTTGCATACCTCCCAACATTTTGGAAGTAAAAAGAGGGACAAAAACTTTTTTCCCGCACGTAGCGCAGCAATTTTTTTGACCACACCCCTTTCTGTGGCCACACCTCCTAATTACCATGTTTGTTTTACAAAATTTGGCAGGTTATGAAAGTTTGAAAATATTTCTCCTTATCTAAACTGTGTTTTTGTGTCTCAAAATTGTTACAAAGTATCTTATTTGCACCTGTTAGCTGTTCTGGGCTCTCTGCTAAAAGCCAATTAAGTGAGAAACTTTTTTTCTTTTTCTGGCTGTTCAGTGCAGAGAAAAGAGGGACTTTCCAGAACAAATGAGGGACTGCGGGTTGAGCTGTCAAAAGAGGGACTGTCCCTCAGAAAAAGGGAGAGTTGGGAGGTATACTGTTGTCCCATATATGCCCAGTCCCCACAATGTTCTCACCCCCTGCAAACACTTCATGGTCTTAGTTCCTGGCAACTCACTACTGCCTTCTACTATCATGATTATATAATAACCTCCTAATGCTTATCCTACCCTGCATTTGCAAATAATAACTTCATTATTGCTTGTTTATTGCTTGTAGTTTAGTCTTGTTTGTTATATGTTCGAAACAATAATGTACATTTAAACATGCAATGGTGCAATGTTTGCTACAGGTCCAGTCACCTATAACAACCAATCAGCAGGCATCTTTTACGGGTCATGCAAATTTGTTCTTGGTTGCTATGGGTTACTAGACCTGTTGTTACATTCCCCTTAAAATGCAGACTCACTCTGTTTATACTTGATGCCATATGAACAAATGTGATGTTGTCAGTGCATATGAGGATCCCAAGCTGAATGATAAGATTGTACAGAGCGACAGGGAGATACTAGTGAGAGAACAGTTGTTCAGTTACAAAACAGGAAGCAAATATTGGCTAATCATTTCATTTTGTAATGTTGCTATCGTGTTTTCTGCTTTCCCTGATATGCATTGTGGTTTATGGTCCTATGATTTTGGGTATGACTGGTCATTTGAAAAAAACAATGATATTAATCTACCACTGCAATTTATCTATAATTTCAGCACTGCAAGTTAATTTAAAGGAGAAGGAAAGGCTAAAAGTAAGTAAGCTTTATCAGAAAGATCTATATAAATACACCAGTAACCCCTCAAAGTAATGCTGCTCTGAGTCCTCTGTCAAAAGAAACAGCACATTTCTTTCCTTCTATTGTGTACTCATGGGCTTCTGTATCAGACTAACTGTTTTCAGCTTAAACCTCTAGGGCAGGGCTTGAGCATGCTCAGTTTGTTCCTCTCTTCCTCTCCCCTCCCTGCTGTAATCTGAGCCCTGAGCTATGAGTGAGCAGGGAAACTCAGGCAGGAAGTGATGTCATGCCAAGAAAATATGGCAGCTGCTATCCTAAACAAACAGAGAGAGCTTCTAGAGCTGTTTACTCCAGTATAGGTAAGCATTCTACAGAATAAATAGTGTTATAGCTTGCACTATTGTGGCTAATCTATTGGCAATAAACTGCTTTGCTAGCTTTCCTTCTCCTTTAAAATACAGAGCCAAGCCGAAGAGCTTTGGTACCATAGAGAGGGTGCCTATTGCATCTCCCAATGCTGCCTTCATACCATGACTGAGTTAGTGGCGGTCTGATTAAAGGTGCCAGAGGAAGGGAGAGAAAAGACAAAGGGGGGAATTTACTAAAGGTGCCAGAGGAAGGAAGAGAAAAGACAAAGGGGGGAATTCACTAAAGGGCAAATTTTCACCTCTGAAGGCTCCGCCACACTTGCACAACTTCATCAGCACATACGCTTAATAATCAAAATGGGAAGTTAAGTCTCGGCCGAAAAATGCTGGTGAAGCTTCGTAGAGCCACTTTGCTTTTTTTTTTTTTTTTTTTTGTAGGTTTTTATTTTGCATTTCAATTTTCCAACAGTACAGAGGAGAGGCCCCCTTGGTTAAGAGAGGAAAATAGGAGGAAAGGATAGAAGAAGAGAAGAAAGGAAGAAAAAGGAGCGAGCTGGGGGGGGGGGTAGGTTACCAAGCTGAGTACATTCTACATTCTACTGCATTCACCATAATTCTTTTTTTGTTTCTGTTTCCCTGTTTCTTAGGGTACTGCCACCCCAAGTACCCTAGTTGATGTTGGAAGGCTTATTGGGATTCTAAAAAACATAAATATAAAAATAAACAGGTTGCACTAAATAATGAACTCTAGTTAGTCCTGGCGAATGGTACTATAACAATGCTTTTGTGTAATATACCAATGCTCCTTACCGCGCCCATCAGTGCCAGCCCGGAACCAATGTTGATAATGGTTGGAATGATGTTAAATTTTCCAGCCTGTGGGACAGTAACAGTAACAAGTCATATTATCTAAACAGTGTAGTTTTTTTTTATCTGTCCTCTACTAGAGGAATTTACTTATACTGCAATTTACCAATAATAAGGGTTAAAGTGATATGCGACTAGTCTTTGAAGGGATACTGTCATGGGAAAAATAAAAATTCAAAATTAATCAGTTAATAGTGCTGCTCCAGCAGAATTCTGCACTGAAATCCATTTCTCAAAAGAGCAAACAGCTTTTTTTATATTCAATTTTGAAATCTGACATGGGGCTAGACATATTGTCAATTTCCCAGCTGCCCCCAGTCATGTGACTTGTGCTCTGATAAACTTCAATCACTCTTTACTGCTGTACTGCAAGTTGCAGTGATATCACCCCCCTCCCTTTTCCCCCCAGCAGCCAAACAAAAAAACAATGGGAAGGTAACCAGATAGCAGCTCCCTAACACAAGATAACAGCTGCCTGGTAGATCTAAGAACAACACTCAATAGTATAAACCCATGTCCCACTGAGACACATTCAGTTACATTGAGAAGGAAAAACAGCAGCCTGCCAGAAAGCATTTCTCTCCTAAAGTGCAGGCACAAGTCACATGACCAGGGGCAGCTGGGAATGTCAGATGTCAGATTTCAAAATTAAATATAAAAAAAATCTGTTTGCTCTTTTGAGAAATGGATTTCAGTGCAGAATTCTGCTGGAGTAACACTATTAACTGGTGTGTTTTGAAAAAAACATGTTTTCCCATGACAGGATCCCTTAAAGTGACAGCTGCTGTGTTATACTGGTTCAGTCAGTGCTAGAGATCAGAATCTTGACAGTCAATAAGAACAACTGTAAGAAACACATTGTCACCCTGATTGTCTTGGGTTCTGTTGGTTTCTTTACTCCATTGCGGACCAAGTATATAGAGATTTGGCCCACAGCTCTCACACAACTTCAGGCCACAGGTCACATTCACAATGTCTCTATTCATTCTGTGGCACTAGGCACACAACACAACATACAACGCAACACACAAACAAGTAGTGTATAATGTGAGAAGACGTGGGTGGTGGGCGAAATGGCAAAAATTCGCCAAAATGCAAAAGACTATGGGCAACAATTTTTTTTTGACCCGCAACAATTTTTTTTCATTCATTGAAGTCTATGGGGCAATTTTTGAGGCAAAACTCAAAATTTCGCTCATCACTAGTGGATATGGGTTTGGCACGGGTCCTACAATAGCAACATTATGGGTTAGGGTTGTGTGTGGGTAAAGGTATTGTGGGTTAGGCTCGGGTTGAGTTGTTTTGACCCCCACACCACTAAGGGGAAGGACCCCCCTCCTACCCACTGACCATCCCATAACTCAGATATGTGAGTTAGGGAGCGGCAGCAAACACATACCCATAAGGGGTGTTTTCAGAGCTCATGCACTTCTTTCCGTATATATATATATATATATACACACATACACTACAGTATTAGGGGGTTATGTAAAGAAAGGTGCACAACTTGCGCTTGGTAACCCAATATAAACAGGTAGCATTTGAAAACAAACATCTGGGTAGTTGCTATAGGTTACTAGACCTGGTGCAGACTTCACAAATTGTATCCCATTACCCTGTGACACTGCCACCAGTAGATAACAAAGGGCATCGCTCATACCTTTCCATTCACCATAATATCAAAGCGGATTCCGTAAGCTTTAATCATTGTTCTATAATCATTCCCCTTAGCGTCTCTGTAATATTTGGCAAACCTGTAATTAAAAGCAAAGGTAACAGTTAAATAAAGGAACATTAACACCAAAAACTGAAAGTGTATCAAAGTGATTAAAATATAATGTACTGTTGCTCTGCACTGGTAAAAGTTGTGTGTTTGCTTCAGAAAGACTAATAAAATGTATATAAACAAGCTGCTGTGTAGTCATGGGGGCAGCCATTCAAGCACAGGATACACAGTAGATAACAGATAAGTACTACTATAGTTTATATAAACAAGCTGCTGTGTAGTCATGGGGGCAGCCATTCAAGCACAGGCTACATAGTAGATAACAGATAAGTACTACTATAGTTTATATAAACAAGCTGCTGTGTAGCCATGGGGGCAGCCATTCAAGCACAGGATACACAGTAGATAACAGATAAGTACTATTATAGTTTATATAAACAAGCTGCTGTGTAGTCATGGGGGCAGTCATTCAAGCACAGGAAACACAGTAGATAACAGATAAGTACTACTATAGTTTATATAAACAAGCTGCTGTGTAGTCATGGGGGCAGCCATTCAAGCACAGGATACACAGTAGATAACAGATAAGTACTACTATAGTTTATATAAACAAGCTGCTGTGTAGCCATGGGGGCAGCCATTCAAGCACAGGATACACAGTAGATAACAGATAAGTACTACTATAGTTTATATAAACAAGCTGCTGTGTAGCCATGGGGGCCGCCAATTAAGCACAGGATACACAGTAGATAACAGACAAGTACTACTATAGTTTATATAAACAAGCTGCTGTGTAGCCATGGGGGCAGCCATTCAAGCACAGGATACACAGTAGATAACAGATAAGTACTACTATAGTTTATATACACAAGCTGCTGTGTAGCCATGGGGGCAGCCATTCAAGCACAGGATACACAGTAGATAACAGATAAGTACAACTATAGTTTATATAAACAAGCTGCTGTGTAGCCATGGGGGCAGCCATTCAAGCTGTAAAAAAAGGAGAAAAGGCACAGGGATTTCCAGATGATCCCAAAATTATAGCAACATATAAAAACCGGTTAAATATTTCTTAACTGTCTATATTTGGCATTGGTTGCCGTCTGTGGAGATTTAGTGAACAGCAAAAGCAGCACCACCAGCAGTTGCAGGGGGGCCGGGGGAAAAGTCGGGGCCCGGACTGCCAGGTCTGCTTTCTCTATAGTTAACAAGAACCCCCCCTTCCCCAGCCGCTCTCTTACCTCCAGGGGGAAGCAGAGACACGGGGCAGAGAGTGGGTGGAGTCTGGGTGGGTGGTAAGCAGGTGGGGTCAGGGTGGAGAGTGGGCAGAGTCAGGGTGGGAGGATGGGGATTGGAGTGAGCTGGGTCCCTCTGAAGATTTTTTTGCAGGGGGGCCCGGCGCATTCTAGTTACGCCACTGACCACCACAGTGAGACTTTGACTACAAGGAGCCCCAGAAAAATTATCTTTCAATTCCCCCTCCCTGTGCAGACAGTCTTTTAGTTGCCTTGAGCCTATTTAGTAGCCTAATAATAATTATGTGTTGGTCAAGAATTGCTCTGCATGGGAACCCTTTAATTGGAGGAACTGTGGTCTGAAAGAAGCCCTGACCCCGACATGATAAACACTACAGGCCCCTGTGGATTTAATAAAACAGCACTGGACTGGACTGAATGTAGTGAGTACCAACGTCTAGTTTTCAGTGGGTAGAGATCGATGTTGACCATTTTTGGTTCAATGTGAGGCAACCCCTATTGTTATATTACAAAGGACGAGTTAATAAAGGGATCCCCAACCTTTTGAACCCGTGAGCAACATTCAGAAGTAAAAGCAGTTGGGGAGCAACACAAACATGAAAAATGTTCTTGGGGTGCCAAATAAGTGCTGTGATTGGCCATTTAGTAGCCCCTATGTGGATTGTCAACCTACATTGAGGCTCTGTTTGGCAGTACATCTGGTTTTTATACAACCAAAACTTGCCTCCAAGCCTGGAATTCAAAAATAAGCTCCTGCTTTGAGGCCACTGGGAGCAACATCCAAGGGGTCGGAGAGCAACATGTTACTCACGAGCTACTGGTTGGGGATCACTGGTTAATACCTGAAGTTGTATCCGGAGGAGACTGATCTCTCCTTGTTATCCAGACGGGCGAAGGAATAATGTGGGTGACATTCTGACGCTGGCTTGTCGAGGTTACAGTTCCACTCTATCTGAATGCCAATCACTGCACCCTGATAATCATAACACAGTTACTACAAGGAGATGTTTAACCCAATGATGCACCACAATGTTTCCATTTGAGCAAATACTAAATCATTCAAAAAAAGATGGGCAGTCAAATCAATATTGTAGTTGGGGGCAGAGCAGCAGTTCAGCTAACATGATATAATAATAATGCTGATCACTGTGTAGCTATTTGTGCCACATTATTACTGCCCCCGGCCCGCCCCATCACCACTACCACTGTGTAAAGCATAAAATGGGCTTAAAGGGATTCCGGCACAATTTTTATGGTGTCGTTTTTATTTCTAAATCACACTGTTTACACTGCAAATAATTCACTCTACAATATAAAATGTCATTCCTGAACCAGCAAGTGTATTTAGACCTGGATTTTACTATTGAGTGCTGTTCTTAGATCTACCAGGCAGCTGTTATCTTGTGTTAGGGAGCTGATATCTGGTTACCTTCCCATTGTTCTGCTGCTGGGAGGAGGAAGGGGTGATATCACTTTTCAAAACACATCAGTTAATAGTGCTGCTCCAGCAGAATTCTGCACTGAAGTTTGTTTCTCAAAAGAGCAAACAGATTTTTTTTTTTATATTTAATTTTGAAATCTGACATGGGGCTAGACATATTGTCAGTTTCCCAGCTGCCCCCAGTCATGTGACTTGTGCTCTGATAATCTTCAGTCACTCTTTACTGCTGTACTGCAAATTGGAGGGATATCACCCCCTCCCTCCCCCCACCAGCAGCCTAACAACAGAACAATGGGAAGGTAACCAGATAACAGCTCCCTAACACAAGATAACAGCTCCCTGGTAGATCTAAGAATCAATAGTAAAGTCCAGGTCCCACTGAGACACATTCAGTTACATTGAGTAGGAGAAACAACCACCTGCCAGAAAGCAGTTCCATCCTAAAGTGCTGGCTCTTTCTGAAAGCACATGACCAGGCAAAATGACCTGAGATGCACCTACACACCAATATTACAACTAAAAAATACACTTGCTGCTTCAGGAATGACATTTATTGAATTATTTGCAGTGAAAACAGTGTCATTTAGAAATAAAAACTACATTATAAAATCATAACAGAATCCCTTTAATATATATTTATATCTTGAATAGTAGTTTTTCAGTGTCATTATCCCTTTAAGGAGGGTTAAGATATTGTACTCATGGAACTCGCTGCCCATTTATAGGGTGTATATTTTGCATGTAAAACATACAGTAAAAGTGGAAGGATAACCTCAATGGCCATGCTCTGGAACTCACTGCCGGCCCATGATACAATCTTTCCCAAGTGAAAAATGGGGCAGTAATGGTCATCCTTGCTGTAGCGGCAACTCTTTAGGTAGGACTTGTTGTCAGTTTCTAGAATATTAGTCCTAGAAAGGGAAAGGACAGTTGTGAGGCATTTTGCATAGTTATATAAACTCAAATCAAATAAATCGTAATGTTCGTATTAAATCTGAAGTCTAACCATATGTTCTGGGGAATTATAAGTGGATTGGCTCTGTATTTATCTTGCTGTGTGTTCTAGGGACAGTATAAGTGAACACTGTATTTATCTAACTACAGGGTCAGACAGGGCCATCGGGAAAAAACCTGGTGGGCACCGCAAGCCTTAACACTAGTGATGTGCGGGCTGGCATGATACTCGGGTTCGGGCCGACCTTGCGCTTCTCTTCCCGGGCGGGTGCAGGTTGTGCTGTTCTTCAGTTCTCCCCACCTGCCAACGTCAAATGCCGGCTTCCGGCTTTCAAGCCGCATTCCTGCTCGCCCCACCCCTTTTGTGACGTCATCGGCAGGGACGGTTGGCGCGGGTCTATAAAAGGAGCCCGGAAGTCGGATGCAGGCGGGTGCAGGCTGAGGGAGGACGGGTTAGGCTCGGGAAAAACCCGACCCGCACATCACTACCAGACACCATCCCCACGGCTGCCAGAGCAATCGCAACTTCTTGACCTTTCCCCAATGCATGAAGAAATAATGCGATTGACAGAAGTACGTGCTGGCGGGGGGAGGGGGACCGAGGGGAGGGCCTGTGGGGGTGACGGAGGGGGGCTGGGGAGGGTGTACGGGTCCTTCACGTGGCAGCTGTGGTTGGCCCAGACCCCCCAGTCCAATGATCTCTTACCATGTATTCGAGGACATTATACAGTACATTGGATTGCCCCGGTATTTATCTTACTGTGTGTTCCTGGTGCATTGGCACATTGAAGAATGTATTATAAATGAAATAGGTCCTGTATCTTGCAGTTTGTTCTAGAGTATTATTAATGGAACCGACTTTGGTAATATGAAGGGATTTGTGTAGGAAACCTACTGTATGCCGGTATTTTCAGTGTTTTCTTACTTGCCTTTATTCTGCTACAAAACTGCTACAAATAGAACATTTATGTAAATTGCTAAACTAATCATCATTAACAACGCTAACAGGTGAAATAGGACAGATATGTAAAAGACGAGGTAGAGAAGCAGCACAATTAACTTGTTCAGTCTCAAGTCTGTAACCTAAGCTAGAGTCCTGCGCGGAATCAGTTTGTTAAATCCGACCCGTAACCCGGACCTGTAACCCACATTCTTACCCGCGTGACCAGAAAAAAGAAGTGAAACTCACTATTGAGAAGACCCGCG
The DNA here is from genome assembly GCA_038501925.1 of Xenopus petersii. Taxonomy (NCBI): domain Eukaryota; kingdom Metazoa; phylum Chordata; class Amphibia; order Anura; family Pipidae; genus Xenopus; species Xenopus petersii. The sequence continues at coordinate 7,688,603 of CM076675.1, read as the reverse complement.
ACCCTACCCGCAAACCCACAGAACCACCGACTCGCGTCTATACCCGAACCCAAAACTTCTATCCGAAACCTGCAGGTTACCCGCTTTTTTCCGTTTACCCAACCCGCTGAAGGACTCTAACCTAAACTATATCTCCCATAGGAATTTCCAATTACATTTTACAATTCAGAGAGAACATGCAGTATAGCAAAAGAGAGTCTTCTAGGCATGTTTACATCTTGTCACTATATTTATGTCTCGTGCCTCTGTGTGCAGAATAGCCACAATAAAAAGGGAAACCCTGTATAGCAATGCTACACACACTTACTTGGAGAACTCAAACTTTGGAAAGCGTATTGAGTTCTTAATGTAGACTGTGAAGTTCTCTGCTTTGCCCAGTAGGGGAATCCTGTAGATAAACAGGAAAAAGAAACACAGAAACACCTTAAACAAGAGAATCATGAAAATGAGTCATTCATTTAATTGACCTGTATTTCTATGGGGCACTTTTTAAAGGAGAACTAAAGCTTAACTAAAGAAGTAGGTAGAAATGTTGTACATGATGTTTTGTGCTTCTGTACCAGCCCAAGGCAACCACAGCCCTTTAGCAGTAAAGATCTGTGTCTCCAAAGATGCCCCAGTAGCTCCCCATCTTCTTTTCTGCTGATTCACTGATTCACATGCTCTGTGCTGCTGTCACTTACTGAGCTTAGGGAGCCACTCACAATATACAGTACACATAGAATAGAAATGTCACAATATAAGGCTGATTAGTAATTAATACACATAATTACTACATGGCAGCACAGAAACCAGTGCAATTAGCATCAGAATTGAATAATCAGCAAACCTGTAGCATCAGCTTATATTACAGCCAGGGAAGCTCATTTTCTGCTGGATAATTAGTGACGAGCCCTAAGCTTAGCTTCTCAACAGCCAATCAGAGCCCACTGAGCATGTGAGTGTCACAGACACTTTCCAAGATGGTGACCCCCTGTGACAAGTTTGAAGTCCTGGATCATTGCTGCTATTGACAAGCTCAAACTTTAGCCTCGTGCAATAAGTTCACTGTATAAAATATGGCATTTTTAGACATATTCATTTTTAGGGTTTAGTTCTCCTTTAAATGATCTGCGTTATAGAGCAGCTGATATATGTTGGGAGCTGGCATATGTTCTTTCTAATGAACACCTCCATTCCTTTTTGACTACAGGAGGGATAAGCTGTAGCTCAAAATGCTTTGGAGAGATAATGATTGGACAGTAGTGATTTCTCCCGTTTTGATTCACCAAAAAATTAGTGAATTTCCCGCAAAATTCACAAAACTGCGAAAAATTCACGAAAAAAATTTGAAACATAAAAATTGACGCCTGCGTCAATTTTAACGTCGGTGTTAAAGTCAGCGGGCGCCGAGTAGTGTTGACACGAGGCGATTGTGACGGAATCGACTTTTAGGACGCGTGTTTTTTGACGCCGGACAAATTTTTGTGGGAGTTTCACAAAACGTGGAAATTCACCAGAAATTCGCACCAGGCAAATTTATTCGCCCATCACTATTGGATATTCTCCCATGCAATTGTGATAGACCTTTCTGCGTGAGCGTCTATTAAAAAGGACACTATACGACTTCACTAGAAATCTTGGTAGGCACATAAATATTTGCACATTATAATCCACATAAAATTTTGCATGTTGAGCACATTTAAAGACTTTTAGTAAGGGTACAACTGATGGAGAAGCCTTCTACAGTCACTGCAATATACAAATACAGCCTGAATCTTTCAAGCATTGCCGTGAGTAAATGTTTGTATGTTATTAACAACAGGTTGCACCTACTTTGGCTTCTTCCTCTTCTCTATGGGACACCAAGCGAATATCTCACACGTGCCTGTTGCATTAACTGCTCCCGTCTTCAGGCAACGTCCAGTCTTTACACCTGAAAACAAATAAAGATGTCTGCACGCAAACGTTCCCGCTATACAAGGAGTGTGTGCCAAAGCTTTGTACACTTCTTTGCTACACGTTAAAGGGATACTGTCATGGGAAACATTTTTTTTTCAAAATGAATCAGTTAATAGTGCTGCTCCAGCAGAATTCTGCACTGAAATCCATTTCTCAAAAGAGCAAACAGATTTTTTTATATTCAATTTTGAAATCTGACATGGGGCTAGACATTTTGTCAATTTCCCAGCTGCCCCTGGTCATGTAACTTTTGCCTGCACTTTAGGAGAGAAATGCTTTCTGGCAGGCTGCTGTTTTTCCTTCTCCATGTAACCGAATGTGTCTTAGTGAGACATGAGTTTTTGCTATTGAGTGCTGTTCTTAGATCTACCAGGCAGCTGTTATCTTGTGTTAGGGAGCTGTTATCTGGTTACCTTCCCATTGTTCTTTTGTTTGGCTGCTGAGGGGAAAAGGGAGGGGGTGATATCACTCCAACTTGCAGTACAGCAGTAAAGAGTGATTGAAGTTTATCAGAGCACAAGTCACATGTCTTGGGGCAGCTGGGAAATTGACAAAATGTCTAGCCCCATGTCGGATTTCAAAATTGAATATAAAAAAATCTGTTTGCTCTTTTGAGAAATGGATTTCAGTGCAGAATTCTGCTGGAGCAGCACTATTAACTGATTCATTTTGGAAAAAAATTTTTTCACCATGGCAGTATCCCTTTAACGTAATTAAGATAATCTACATCTATTCTTCAGTATATTGCCACATGCCTCAAAAGCTTCTATACGTTCAGATCTAGTAAGTTTTAATGCATATTCAGTGGCTGATTGAGAACATCTTGGACTCTGAAGACAAAAGCTCTATGTGCACCAGAATAGGAAATAACCCTCCCAGTACAATTTATTAGGGATGCACCAAATCCAGGATTCTGTTCGGGATTCAGCCTTTTTCAGCAGGATTCGGCTGAATCCTTCTGCCCGGCCGAACCAAATCCTAATTTGCTTGAAAAATGTTTTCCCCTTCCCACCCCTAATTTGCATATGCAAATTAGGATTCGGTTCAGTATGCGGCCGAATCTTTCGCGAAGGATTCGGGGGTTCGGCCGAATCCAAAATAGTCGATTCGGTGCATCCCTACAATTTATTAATTACTACACAGGTATGAAAGCTCCTTGCCAATTAAATTTAACACAAAGTCCCGCGTAGGTCCAATTTTTGAAACCCAGACCCATCCCGGACCCACATCCCGCATTTTTACATCCTTGAACCCATTATCCGACCTGCAATTGCCTGACCTGCAGCCTGCTGACCGCTATTAAACAGGAGGTGCTATTGCTGCAAAATGGAAATGACATCCTCTGGAGTGGACGGGGTAGAAAAAATCTTTTAATGTGTAAAGGTGTAAAGCTTTTTATAGACCTACAACCCAACCTAGAGTCCTGCGCGGAACCAATTTCTAAAACCCAAACCCGCGACCCGAACCGCAACCCGCATATTTAGCCACTTTGATCCACTACCCAACCCGCAACTGCCTTATCTGCAACCCAACCCTCAACCCGCCGACCACCATCAAACAAAAAGTGATGATGCTGCAAACCAGAAGTGACATCATCAAAAGTGGGCGGGACAGAAACAAGTTTTGTAAAAGGAGTAAAATATAGACAATATTACATAAGATTTTAATGATTTAAATTTAGATGAGACCGCAAACCGACCCACAGACCCGCATCTATACCCGCACCTGAAAATGCTCCCTTCATTCCGCAGGGTGCCCACTTTTTTCTGGATAACCCGCTGCAGGACTCTAACCCAACCCACAGACCAGCAAACCCACATCTATGGCTGCATCCAAAATGCAGGTTGCTCCAATTTTTCCGGGCAACCCTTAGATACCTGGGCCAACGCAGGGCTCTACTATGCATGCTTCTAGAAAGGCGCACAAAGTACAGGTATGGGATCCATTATATGGAAACCCGTTATCCAGAAATTATGGAAAGGCCGTCTCCCATAGACTCCATTATAATCAAATAAACCAGATTTTAAAAATGTATTTCCTTTTTCTCTATAATAATAAAACAGTAGCTTGTACTTGATCCCAACTAAGATATAATTAATCCTTATTGGAAGCAAAACCAGCCTATTGGCTTTATTTAATGTTTACTTGATTTTTTTAGTAGACTTAAGGTATGAAGATCCAAATTATGGAAGGATTCGTTATCTAGACATCCCCAGGTCCCGAGCATTCTGGATAACAGGTCCCATACCTGTAGAACCATATGGTCTAGGCACTAGAGCTTAGGCCATTGTGCTTTATGCGGGGGGGGGGGTTGTACACCCCTAAGGTCTCCTGCACTTGTGCATAACCTTCTATAAATAAGGGCTCATAAGTCATTCCCTGGTCAGGGCCAATAAGTAATTTCAGTCTTTATATGTATATTTGGCTCATTAAATAAATACAATATCGTCTTCAATTGCTCTGCTCTCCTATTTTCAGTTGCTGAGTTTCTGCACCTCTGCTAATCAGCGGCAGCCCATGTTTCCCTTTGCATTGCAACCTTATAATCCAATACCATTTTTTTATTTGATTGCAGGCTGGCACAAACTGGACTTCACTCCAATAGATGATGCAGTTTTATAGTGATTTATTCAAAGGAGAAGGAAAGCTACGGAGGCAAATAGATTAGCTGCAATAGTGCAAGCTAGAATGCTATATTTATTCTGTAGAATGATTTACCATACCTGAATAAAACGCTCTAGAAACTCTCTGTTTGTTTAGGATAGCAGCTGCCATATTAGCTTGATGTGACATCACTTCCTGCCGGAGTCTCTCGCTGCTTACTCATAGCTCTGTGCTCAGATTACAGCAGAGAAGGGGGAGGGAGAGGAGCACACTGAGCATGCTCAAGCCCTAGCCCTGGAGGTTTAAGCTGAAAACAGTTAGTCTGATACAGAAGCCCATGAGTACACAATAGAAGGAAAGAAATGTGCTGTTTCTTTTGACAGAGGACTCAGAGCAGCATTACTTCTGATAAAGCTTACTTTAACCTTTCCTTCTCCTATAAGAGAAAAACATCTCCATGTTATTTTTATATGTTATAATTTTTTCTCTTTACATCGTAACATAGTAAGTTAGGTTGTAAAAAGACACATGTCCATCAAGTTTAACCTTTTAACGCTATATATAACCTGCCTGACTGCTAAATAAATCACTTTTTCACTGCATCAACTATTGGAGTAAAGTCCAGTTTGTGCCATTCTGTAATCAAATGAAAAAATGTGTCTCACCTTCCAAAACGGAAGGTCTGGGGCATGAGCTCCTGGACCCCCAAAAACATTGGTAAGTTAAACCTGCTGAGATCAACACTGGATGCCTTCCTCACAAAAATCTATTAATCTAATACCATTGCCTGCAACAACGGGTTCTCCCTCTGGACAGTCACTGTTTTTCAAACATTCTGCATCAGGGATCCCGAAACTCTGTTGAAAAAAAAATGAAAGGAATCAGATATACGATATAAATACGATAAATACAGAATACGATATAATTTGCAATTGGTTTTCGTTTTTTTAAATTATTTATTTAGCTTTTTATTCAGCAGCATCTCCAGTTTGAAATTTCAAATAATCCTAGCAACCCTGCATTGATTTAAATGACAGACTGGAACATGAATAGGAGAGGAACTAAATATAAAGAGGAGGAATAAAAAGTATCAATAACAATTAGGGATGCACCGAATCCAGGATTCGGTTCGGGATTTGGCCAGGAATTGGCCTTTTTCAGCAGGATTCGGCTGAATACTTTTGCCTGGCCGAACCAAGTCCTAATTTGCATATGCAAATTAGAGGCGGGGAAGGTAATCAAGTGACTTTTTGTCAAAAAAACAAGGAATTAAAAAACGTTTTCCCCTTCCCACCCCTTATTTCCAAATGAAATTAGGATTCAGTTCGGTATTCGGCTTAATCTTTCATGAAGGATTTGGGGGTTCGGCCGAATCCAAAATAGGTGCATCCCTAATAACAATACATTTTGTAGCCTTTCAGAGCATTTGTTGTTTAAATGGGGTCAATGACCTCCATTTGAAAGCTGGAGAGAGTAAGAAGAAAAAGGTTTTTTTCATTAATTTAGATACGATAAAAAATTAAATAATGAAGACCATTTGAAAAGTTGCTTAGAATTGGCCATTCTATAACATTCTAACTTGAAGGTGAGCCACCTCTTTAACTCAACTCTATGTTTCCAATAGGGATGCACCGAATCCAGGATTCGGCCAGGATTCGGCCTTTTTCAGCAGGATTCGGATTCGGCCGAATCCTTCTGCCCGGCCGAACTGAATCCGAATCCTAATTTGCATATGTAAATTAGGGGCGGGGAGGGAAATCACGTGACTTTTTGTCACAAAACATGGAAGTAAAAAATGTTTTCCCCTTCGGATTCGGTTCGGTATTCGGCCGAATCTTTTGCAAAGGATTCGGGGGTTCGGCCAAATCCAAAAAAGTGGATTCGGTGCATCCCTAGTTTCCAATAATGAATTATTAATGCACCTTAAAATATAGCAAAAACCAGACTGTAAACCAGACCTGCTGGGCATGGCTCATCAATTAAGTTGTTGACCCTCTGGCCTACAAATATTATATTTCACCAGCACTGCAGTGCGTATCTTGACAGCGCTATATAAATAAATGATCATGATGATGTGTCTAATTAATAGGATCGGATCCTACTGAATGCGTTCCGTTGAAGTGAGAGCTCTCTTGGCAGCCAGTGAAAACTGATCAGTGATATCACCTGAATACTAATCGACTCAATTGTGGCAAACACATTAAAAATAATCAGAAAACGAGAGAGCATCATTTAGCTCCGTGTCAGAGACATGCCCAATAAGGAGGTTATTGTGATCTTCAAGCTAAAGAAGATATATAACTAAGTCATGTACCTCCAGCCCTTACCGTCTCACTGTTATATGCCCAGTATCTACCAACAGCTGAATATCTACTTACTAGGGCTACAACGGGATAAACCAAAGCAGCTTCTAGTGGAAGGTTTTGCCCCAATAGTGGGGTCAGTTGAAAAAGCCTTAGTAAATTATTTTGGGTCATTTACAGCCTTGGCCGTCATTAGGTTGTAAGAATTTCTACACGTTATTAATACAACACAGTCCCCAAAACCTATAGCCCATTTTAAAAGAGAAGGGAAGGTATAATCACTTCCAAAATGTGTCACTCCCCAGGCATAATAATTGCTCACCTAAGACCCTGGGTTGGTGGCTCTATTTCCTTGAAAGCTGCACCAGCCCCAGGCACTTCTGTAGGAGTTTGTCGTCTTCTTCTTCCCCGTCTTTTTTCTTCTTTTCAAAACCGGTCTGGGTGTCCGTGTGCATTAGGGTGAAATTCTGAACTTAGAAGCAAAATTCCAGGGGTGAAGAGAAGAATGAAGAAGTAGAGGAATATCACAACTTGGTTCTTCTCCAGAGGTTCCCTGGGCTGGTGCAGTTTTCAATGAACAGAAGTACCAGCCTTGAGTCTGTTGTAAGAGATTATAATCACTGGGTGGGGGGATGTCTGACATTTGGCACCCACCAGTCATTATACCTTTCTATCCTGTGTAAGTATTGCCCCTTTGTCTGTAATAATAAAACAGTTCATTTTACTTGATCCCAACTAAGATACAGTCATTTGAAAAAGTTTGGGAACCCCTCTTAATTCTTTTGGAGTTTTGTTTATCATTGGCTGAGCTTTCAAAGTAGCAACTTTCTTTTAATATTTAACATGCCTAATGGAAACAGTAGTATTTCAGCAGTGATATAAAGTTTATTGGATTAACAGACAATATACAATATGCATCATAACTAAATTAGACAGGTGCATAAATTTGGGCACCGCAACAGAGATATTACATCAATACTAAGTTGGGCTACTTTTGACCATTGGTCCATACAAAATCTCTCCAGTTCAGTTAAATTTAATGGCTGCCGAGCATGGACAGTCTGCTTCTAATCATCCCATAGATTTTCCATGATATTCAAGTCGGGGGACTCCAGAATATTGTACTTGTCCCTCTGCATAAATGTCTTTGTAGATTTCCAAGTGAGTTTAGGGTCATTGTCTTGTTGGAATATCCGACCCCTGCAGCGTAACTTTAACTTTGTGACTGATGCTTGAACATTATCCTGAAGAATTTGTTGATATTGGGTTGAATTCATCCGACCCTCGACTTTAACAAGGGCCCCAGTAGCCCCTGAACTAGTCACACAGCCCCACAGCATGATGGGACCTCCACCAAATGTGACAGTCGGTAGCAGGTGTTTTTCTTGGAATGCGGTGTTCTTCTTCCGCCATGCAAAGTGCTTTTTGTTATGAGCAAATAACTCAATTTTTGTCTTATCAGTCCAAAGCACTTTGCTCCAAAATGACTGTGTCTTGTCTAAATGAGCTTTTCCATACAACAAGCGACTCTGTTTGTGGTGTGAGTGCAGAAAGGGCTTCTTTCTCATCCCCCTGCCATACACATGTTCTTTGAGCAAATTGTGCTGAATTGTAGAACGATGTACAGACACACCTGCATCTGCAGCAAGATGTTCTTGCAGGTCTTTGGAGGTGATCTTTGGGTTGTCTGTAACCATTCTCACAATCCTCTCCTGCCAGACCTGGGTTTTTCTATGGCCTTTCATTTCCTAATAAAATTCCTCGCTTTTTGTAGCCTTTCCCTAAACCATAATACTGAACAACCCTTGTTTTCAGATGAGAGTTGCTTTGAGGATCCCATGCTGTCACTCTTCAGAGGAGAGTCAAACAGAAGCACATCTTGCAATTGGTCACCTTAAATACCTTTTCTCATGATTGGACACACCTATGAAGTTCAAGGCTTATAAAACTAATCCAACCAATTTGGTGTTGCCAGTAATCAGTATTGAGCAGTTCCATGCATTCAAATTACAAGGGTACCCAAATTCCTGCACAGCCAGTTTTTCACATTTGATTTCATTTCAAACAACTGAATACTTCTTCACTAACAATCTTTGTTCAGAAAACACCCCAATACTCAGATGTTCCTGGGAAATGAAAGACCATTGTTATCTTTTTTGTTGAAAGTGGAATCAATTATTATGCAGGCTGAGAGGGGTTCCCAAACTTTTTCATATGACTGTATAATTAATAGGGATGCACCGAATCCAGGATTCGGTTCGGGATTCGGCCAGGATTCGGCCTTTTTCAGCAGGATTCGGATTCGGCCGAATCCTTCTGCCCGGCCGAACCGAATCCGAACCCTAATTTACATATGCAAATTAGGGGCGGAGAGGGAAATTGAGTGACTTTTTGTCACAAAACAAGGAAGTTAAAAATGTTTTCCCCTTCCCACCCCTAATTTACATATGCAAATTAGGGTTCGGATTCGGTTCGGTATTCGGCCAAATCCTTCGCCAAGGATTCGGGGGTTCGGCCGAATCCAAAATAGTGGATTCGGTGCATCCCTAATAATTAATCCATATTGGAAGCAAAAGTAGCCTATTGGGTTTATTTCCTATAAAATTATTATACTTAAAGGGATACTGTCATGAGAAATTTTTTTTTTCAAAATGCATCAGTTAATAGTGCTGCTCCAGCCGAATTCTGCACTGAAATCCATTTCACAAAAGAGCAAACAGATTTTTTTATATTCAATTTTGAAATCTGACATGGGGCTAGACATTTCCCAGCTGCCCCTGGTCATGTGACTTGTGCTCTGATAAACTTCAATTACTCTTTACTGCTGCCTGGTAGATCTAAGAACAACACTCAATAGTAAATACCCATGTCCCACTGAGACACATTCAGTTACATTGAGAAGGAAAAACAGCAGCCTGCCAAAAAGCATTTCTCTCCTAAAGTGCAGGCACAAGTCACATGACCGGGGCAGCTGGGAAATTGACAATATGTCTAGCCCCATGTCAGATTTCAAAATTGAATATAAAAAAATCTGTCTGCTCTTTTGAGAAATGGATTTCAGTGCAGAATTCTGCTGGAGTAGCACTATTAACTGATGTGTTTTGAAAAAAAACATGTTTTCCGATGACAGGATCCCTTTAAGGCAGTGATCCCCAACCAGTAGCTCATGAGTAACATGTTGCTCTCCAAACCCCTTGGATGTTGCTCCCAATGGCCTCAAAGCAGGAGCTTATTTTTCAATTCCAGGCTTGGAGCAAGTTTTGGTTGTATAAAAACCAGGTGTACTGCCAAACAGAGTCTCAATGTAGGTTGACAATCCTAATAGGGGCTACTAAATGGCCAATCACAGCACTTATTTGTCACCCAAGAACATTTTTCATGCTTGTGTTGCTCCCCAACTCCTTTTATATCTGAATGTTGCTCAGGGGTTCAAAAGGTTGGGGATCCCTGCCTTTAAGGTATAGTGATGCCTTATCTTGAAATCCCCAGGTACAAAGCTTTCTGAAAAGAGACCACATACTTGTGCAACAAAATAACAGACCAATTGAATGTATTATTAATCTACCCCTACAAAAGCTAAATTGCTTTTCTATATACTGACATTCCAGATTGATTGTAAGGCACGTTTGCTATTCCAGATCCAGATCCAGGTTTCTAATAAATTCAAGACAAGTCGAGTGCTGTTTTTAACAAGTCAGTTTATAGTAAGTCATTTAATTTTCTTACCTCGGGACACGTACCCTGTCTCTGGTTAGGAGTGACAATCAAATTTGTAACTACGAAAAATACATTTTCACCCTGGGAAGAAGATTAAAAAAAAAAAAAAACAATGAATGAATCTTTCTTATATTATTTTTGTTCCTCTCTAGTTTCAATCCACTACTGACCTGAGGGGGAATAACATAATCGACCACATCCCATAGTCTCTCGCCAAGTTCAGAAGTGTTAGTGAAAGCAACTCCCTTCAGCTTGGTGATGATGGAACTTTGTATGGAAGTGTCTGTTTCTTGGTATCCTTTCTTAACCACAAATACCCAACTGCGAAACAAAAGGATATTTCTAAATATGGGAATTCTTCAGCCCTTTCAGTGTTCAATAACGACATAAAATTTGTGAGAAATGTAATGTCATGCTAAGGCATGTTAACAAAGAGAAACTGTGCCTTCTCCCCCTGGAGATCATAATACCATAGACATGAAAGGAATCACAATGGTTACGGTGCAGGTTTAACCAATTTATTCCTCCATCTGTAATGAACACATGAACAAATGGAAGTCATCACCCCTAAAAAAAAAAAAGGAATTGGGGGGTAGGCATGGCTGAATAATTTGGTTAAACTCCAGCATTGTAGCTGGTGTGCTCCATTTACTTCTATATTATTAGTATTGAAAGCAGCTGGGCATCCAAGAGTGGCACCAACTGGGCATCCAGGAGTTACCAAAGAAGAAATTATACTAAAAATGCTTTGAGAATGTGTCTATACAGGGGGGGACCCAGGAGGTATAGGGGGCCCCACGAGACCCAAACAATAAGCAATTTGCAATTTGGTAAAATTTGGTAAAATTAATTTGCTGTAGGTATGCACACTTTGTGGATGAATTGATCCTGAATCGTTCAGTGGGTTCACCTTCAGAGTAAGGCACCGCCAGGCCTTCCAAATATTGACAAATAGTAGAGAGCACTCTGGAGAATCCATTTCTGTAGTTAAAAAGTTACTTTATTTAAATACACAACGGGGCAAATTCATCAAGGGTCGAATATCGAGGGTTATTCGACTGGGAATGAAAATCCTTCGACTTCGAATATCGATTGCGCAGAAACTACGATCAAACGATCGAAGGAATAATCGTTCGATCGAACGATTAAATCCTTCGAATCGCACGATTCGAAGGATTTTAATCCAACGATCGAAGGATTATCCTTCGAGCAAAAAAACGTAGCCAAGCCTATGGGGACCTTCCCCATAGGCTAACATTGGTTTCGTTAGCTTTTAGGTGGCGAACTAGGGGGTCGAAGTTTTTTCTTAAAGAGACAGTACTTCGACTATCGAATGGTCAAATAGTTGAACGATTTTTAGTTCGAATCCTTCGATTTGAAGTCGTAGTCGAAGTAGCCCGTTCTTCCGTTAAATCCCTCGAAATTCGACTAGGGAATAGAATCGAATAGGGAATTCGGGCGAATTTACGCGCTGGCGAATAGTCGAATGGGCGAATATTCGCCCGGCGAATAGTCGCACAATCGAATTTTGATCGAAGGATTTTCATTCGATCGAATGATCGATCGAATGCCTTTTCATTCGATTAAAAACTTAGAAAACAAGCCTATGGGACTTTCCCATAGGCTTTTAAAGCAACTCGGTAGGTTTAATCTGGCGAAGTAGGCAGTCTAATGATTTTTAAAAGAGACAGTACTTCGACTATCGAATGGGCGAATATTCACAGCGTTTTTGCGCTCGATCTATTGGAATCATTCGACTCAGGCAAATTTACGCCAATTCAATAGTCGAGGAGCACAAAAAATGACTCGAAATTCGAGTTTTTTTCCCTCTATTCATTCACCCGAGCTTAGGGGCCGATTCACTATGGGTCGAATATCGAGGGTTAATTAACCCTCGATATTCGACTAGGAACTAAAATCCTTCGACTTCGAATATCGAAGTCGAAGGATTTAGCGCAGATAGTTCGATCGAATGATCGAAGGATAATTCCTTCGATCGAACGTTTAAATCCTTCGAATCGAACGATTCGAAGGATTTAAATCCAACGATCGAAGGAATATCCTTCGATCAAAAAAAGTTAGCCAAGCCTATGGGGACCTTCCCCATAGGCTAACATTGACTTCGGTAGCTTTTAGATGGCGAACTAGGGGGTCAAAGTTTTTTTAAAGAGACAGTACTTCGACTATCGAATGGTCGAATAGTCGATCGATTTTTACTTCGAATCCTTCGATAGTCATAGTCGAAGGTCGAAGTAGCCCATTTGATGGTCGAAGTAGCCCAAAAAAACTTCGAAATTCAAAGTTTTTTAACTTCGAATCCTTCGAAGTTCGAAGTTAGTGAATCGGCCCCTTAGTGAATGTGCCCCTTAGTATAAACGCTTATGAATATATGAGCTCGTACCTATAGTTTATGCTATTACCCAGTTTGTTTTACACGGAAACAGAAACACAACTTTAACATTTTTGAAAGATCAGAATATGACAGACAGCAAGAGGGATACTGTTTGTAGCCTCATACATTTCATACACTCACTTTGTAAAAGAAGTTGACACTCCGCAAATGTTGTTGCTTCCCTCATTCTCCTTTACTAGTAAGCAGCAACCTGACTTGACTGTTTGTCTTTAGTGAATCAGACATAGAAGTTCTGGTGAATATACTTGAAAAAAAAACCCTTTGTTTTTAACAAGCAGAAAGAAACAGAAAAGTAATTAATTCTCTAGGAAACAGACCAAACAACGGGTGTAATTTTTTTTATATGTGCCAGTCAGTATTCTGAGAAAGATTCATATTTGTATAGGGAAGGGTAGGGTTAACCAGAAAATTAATTTTCCCAGGGTTGTACCCGCCCTTTTTAGATTAAACAATGTTTATAAGTGAGATTTACAGGTTGTGAATGTGATTTAATTTCATTGTAATTAGCAGGTATGTGAGTGATGTACAACATTAACGTACAGTAGAAGGAGCCGCACACATGCACTTATATGTAGTTGGGGAGCTTCATTAATTCAACCAACAAAGCACCAATGTTTCGGGGGGCTACACCCTCCCTTTGTCAGGATGCCACCTTCTCCTGTCCCCCTTTACAGACAATTGGTTGCAGCGTCAATTCATGGGAATCCTGTCCGGTTTTACTAATTTAATTAACCAGGTAGGCAGTTTTGACACTGAGCATCTCTTCTGAAAACTGGGCTGTGCTGGTCATAGTCGGACGGGTGCTAACCCTAATACAAAGTCCAGTGCACAACCACCTGTAGGGACCCATAGGGTTAATGTGCCCCTATGACTTTAAATCCCTACACTTCCTGATCTTCCTAGTTGCTGGGCAGATGCCAATGTAGCTAGTTGCAATTGACATATCCCAGGCTTTCTGACCACTTCCTGTCACACTTTGGTATAGTAAGTGAGAAGGGGTGGATCTTCCTGTTTGGTTTCTGGTGTCTGACGCAGCTGGATGTTTCCAGGGAGCCTGGGTACAACAAGGCACAATAAAGACAGTTTGTCCTAGAAGGACCTGAACCTGTTGTTTGGAAGTCGGGGAGAGGGACCCCATGAATGAGGCTAGTGAGTGGCACGAATCAGGGCCGGAACTAGGGATAGGCAGAGTAGGCACGTACCTAGGGCACAAAGCTGAGGGGGCGCCAGGCACGTACCTGCTCTGTCTCCTACCCCATGTCCGGTCCTGTGTCTCCCTGACTGGCGCTGGTAATTTCTGTTTCAAATGCGCTTACGCGCATGCGCATAGTTTCGCGCATGCGTGCTGTTGCTTAGTTTTGCGCATGCGCGCCATTTCGTGCATGTGCACCAGCACATAGTTTCACACATGCGCACCGGTGCGTAGTTTCGCACATGCGCGCCAGCACATAGTTTCGCGCATGCGCGATTGAGCGCACACTAAGCCGGCGCCAGGTTGCCTAGGGCGCCTGGCTGGGTTGGCCTGGCTCTGGCAGGAATATAATGTTATAGACTCTCTAGGAGAGTGAGGGAAGAGAGAAAGAGCAGCTTTGTGCTCCATCAAGGAAGTTTAGCAGGGAGTAACTTCCCAGGCTGTAAGATTTACCTACGGTGATGGGGTATTCAGTTCACTGGGTGCTAGTCTGGTGTGACTACTGATGCAACCCATTGTGAAGCTGCCACCAAGTCCAGGGTGATGCCAACTCCCTGGTTCTCAGTATCAAAAGGCCACAGTTGGGCACCATCCATCAAAAAGGGCAATACAAATACATTGGAACCTTTTAGAAGGCCAGGAGTGTGTTTGGACCTTAAAGTGGACCTGTCACCCAGACTCAAAAATCTGTATAATAATAATAATAATTTATTTTGGGTGACTGGTCCCCTTTCATGAGTTCCATCCATTTTAGCAGCCATACTTGTGGGTGCATTACTAAATGAGCCATTTTTGCACCTCGGGTTCTATACTTAGGCTACTATTCACTCTTTTAGTATGTTATAAAATGTCCTATTCAAAGCAACTTTCCAGTTGATCTTTTTTATTTCTTACAGTTTTTTACAGTATTCTGCCACTTTCCGGATTTCTTACTGCCTTGTTGCTAGGGTAAATTGGACCCTAGCAACCAGATAGCTGCTGAAAAGAGCCGTTGATGAAAAAGCTCAGAAAAATTAAAAAAACCCACAAAAAAATAAAATAAAAATGAAAACCAAATGTAAATTGTATCAGAATATCACTGTCTAAATCAAACTAAAAGTTTCTTTTAAGCTGAACTACCCATTTAAAGGTTTATGTCAATATGCACTTATTTCAGAACACTTGTATCTGTGGGTGCCTTTGTCACCTAGGACTTGGCCCCCGGGCTGGACTTTGGACATGCCTGAATTAAGGAAAACATGGGGCACATGCCAGTTAGTGGCAAGTCCACTTATACTGCAATTGTCAGCGAAAAATATTCGCAAAACGCCCGCGAAAATTTGCGGAAAAAATTCGCCATTCACGTCAAAAACGGACGCCGGCATCAAAAACGAGACGCCGGCGCAGTTTCGGAAATTTTTCGCCATTTCGCGAATTTTTCGCGTTTCACGCAAAATTCACAAATTTTTCGGCGAAACGGCGCAAATTCGCCCATCACGCTGCATTACCAGCATCATCTATTCAATGGACTTTTATTAAATTACCCAATTCACTGAATTCACTAAAGGTCTCAGTAAGACCAATATGTATCTTAAATATATTGCAACAGAGATATTATTAGATATAGACAGATAGATAGTCAGCCAGACTTATAGATAGAGATACCTATAAACAGATAGACAATTGGATATAAGACAGATGAGTTGGGTATGATTGTTAGATAACTGACTGGTTGATCTATACAGGCTATAAAGTCAAGGAGAAAGAGACAGAGAGATGTTGCTTCTTTACATAGTTAACACATTTAGAAGGAATGAATAGGAAATTGTACAATAAAGCCTACATCCTGTTACCAGACTCGACCATACATATAGTAAGCATATAGTACGTGTATACAGTATATACAGTAGGCATAGCATAAGCATATACAGGAAGCATATAAAACATTTATACAGTATATACAGTAAGCATAAAGTAAGTATATACAGTAAGCATATAAAACGTTTATACAGTATATATAGTAAGCATATACATAGTAAGTTTATACAGTATATATAGTAAGCATTTAGTAAGTATATACAGTATATACAGTAAGCATATAAAACATTTATACAGTATATACAGTAAGCATAAAGTATATATAGTAGGCATACCATAAGTATATACAGTACATACAGTAAGCATATAGTAAGTATATACAGTATATACTGTAAGCATATAGTAAGTATATACAGTATATACAATAAGCATATAGTAAGTGTATATAGTAGGCATACCATAAGCATATACAGTACATATAGTAAGCATATAATAAGTATATACAGTATATACAGTAAGCATATAAGTATATACAGTACATACAGTAAGCATATCGTAAGTATATATGGTACATACAGTAAGCATATATTAAGTATATACGGTAGGCATATAGTACATGTCACTACCTCACTAAAAACAGAAGGCACAGAACCTGTATATATATATATATATATATATATATATATATATTTATAGTAAGCATATAAAACATTTATACAGTATATACAGTAAGCATATAGTAAGTATATAAAGTATATACAGTAAGCATATAGTAAGTATATACAGTACATACAGTAAGCATATAGTAAGTATATACAGGATATACAGTAAGCATATAGTAAGTATATATAGTATTCATACCATAAGCATATACAGTACATATAGTAAGCATATAATAAGTATATACAGTACATACAGTAAGCATATAGTAAGTATATACGGTATATACAGTAAGCATATAGTAAGTATATACAGGATATACAGTAAGCATATAGTAAGTATATACGGTATATACAGTAAGCCTATAGTAAGTATATACGGTATATATAGTAAGCCTATAGTAAGTATATACGGTATATACAGTAGGCATATAGTACATGTCTCTTGCTCACTACAAACAGAAGGCATAGAACCTGTACAAGTGCTCAGCCAACTCAGCACAATATAAAGAATACATGAAAGAGAAGAGTCCTTACCCTACTAGATAAGCCAGAAGTGACAGCTGTACAACACGGAATAAAATCCCCACCTTTTTGTTCTTGGCTATGACATATTTTTCAGTTTTATAGTCAAAGAAAGACAGGAACAAGCCTTTCCAAGCGACCTGCCCCATTCTCCCCGCTCACATTGCAGCAGAGCAGAAGCCGGGGAAGAGACTGCAGCTCTGAGACAGACACACGTGCTCTACCCTGAAACATGAGCAGCTCTCACTTCCTCAGCTCCTCTCACTGCTCAGCTCTTGGGAGCTCACTGGAAGCTGCTTGGGGGACAGCAGGGAACTGCGAATGGGACCCAGTATTTTCCAATGAAGCCCAACCACAGGCTCTGGATGTCTGATCAGTGCCATGTGCTGCAATGCTCACTGGATCCCTGTACTTAGCCCGACACTGTCTCAATGGCAGGTGCAATATGGACCAAAGATTTGCAGTAATAGAATAATATAGATACTGGATATATAAGTATATAAGTATAACACATGAAGGCAGGATTCATAGGTTGATCATCCATTAGAGTAAATAAATATATATTTATAGGGACACAGTTCGCAATGCTTGGAATGCATATACTGTATGTATGGCTTATGGTGCATGGTCTGGAGGGGGTAACTGTACTGTAGTTGGGTTCAGAGCTGCTGCACTTAAAGGGGACCTGTCACCCAGACATAAAAAGCAGAATAATAAAAGTCCTTTTCAAATTAAACTTGAAATCCAAATTCTTTTTTTTATTAAATCGTTCATAGCTGTTGTAAACTCATTTAAACATCTCAGCTGTCAATCAAATATTGTCTGCCCCTCCTCTATGCCTGAGACAATTACTTTCACTTTCCATTCAGCACTTCCTACATGTCACTGCTCTCCCCACATTCCCCCCGTTCTCTTCACCATTTAATTGTGTAACCAGGACATGGGGATGGACATCAGGTCCCCCATTCTCTTCATCATTTAATTGTGTAACCAGGACATGGGGATGGACATCAGGTCCCCCATTCTGGTGCACAAACAAGATTCTGAGATGATACAAGGCTTGTCTTAATAACAGTGTCCACAAAATGGCTCCTGCCTGCTTGTTATAATTATGAATTCCCAGACTGAAGGAAACAAGATTCAAATAATTTATACAGTGTAATTAAAGTTCATTTTGATTGACTAACGTGATAAAATAGGATTTGTAAGAATTTTTTCGGGTGCCAAGTCTTCTTTAAGGCAATACATATATGTAAGATCATATTAGCAGATCATACACAGGTATAGACAGTGCTATGCAATATGTTGGCGCTATATAAATACATGTTAATAATAATAATAATAGTGTTTCCTTGGTGCCACTTGATACATCAGGGATAATTAGAGTCAGTTCATGTGTTTATCTAAGTCACTGCGTGAAGCTCACACTCTGAGCGTTGACTGTTATAAGAACTGATTCTGTGCAATCCTATAGACAGGGCTGCTGCTTCTGGGCACCTCTATGGTAAGACCTGACAATGTAAACTCCAACAATGTAACGATCCCGCCCCTCATTGCTGCTAATTACACAGCAAACAGCTCATGCAAACTGGCCCATCTAGTTTCTGCTTGACTCTCAATAATGACATATTATTATACGTGGCATCTACACAAATCCCCAGTCACACAAGAATGCTGTTGCTTTAAAGGGATGGTTCACCTTTATATTTACTTTAAAGGGATACTGTCATGGGAAAAAAAATTTTTTTCCAAAATGAATCAGTTAATAGTGCTGCTCCAGCAGAATTCTGCACTGAAATCCATTTTTCAAAAGAGCAAACTGATTTTTTTATAATCAATTTTGAAATCTGACATGGGGCTAGACATATTGTCAGTTTCCCAGCTGCCCCCAGTCATGTGACTTGTGCCTGCACCTTAGGAGAAAAATGCTTTCTGGGAGGCTGCTGTTTTTCCTTCTTAATGTAACTGAATGTGTCTCAGTGGGACATGGGTTTTTACTATTGAGTGTTGTTCTTAGATCTACCAGGCAGCTGTTATCTTGTGTTAGGGAACTGTTATCTGGTTACCTTCCCATTGTTCTTTTGTTTGGCTGCTGGGGGGGAAGGGAGGGGGTGATATCACTCCAACTTGCAGTACAGTAGTAAAGAGTGATTGAAGTTTATCAGAGCACAAGTCACATGACTTGGGGCAGCTGGGAAATTGACAATATGTCTAGCCCCATGTCAGATTTCAAAATTGAATATAAAAAAATCTGTTTACTCTTTTGAGAAATAGATTTCAGGGCAAAATTCTGCTGGAGCAGCACTATCAACCGATTAATTTTAAAAACATTTTTTTCCCCATGACAGTATCCCTTTAAACTGTTTTTTGCGCATTGCCGACTTTTAAAGGAGAAGGAAAGCTCCAAGACAGTTTATTGCCAATAGAATAGCCACAATAGTGCAAGCTAGAATGCTATATTTATTCTGCAGAATGCTTTACCATACCTGAGTAAACAGCTCTAGACACTGTCTCTGTTTGTTTAGGATAGAAGCTGCCATTTAAGCTTGGTGTGACATCACTTCCTGCCTGAGTCTCTCCCTGCTTACTAACAGCTCTGAGCTCAGATTACAGTATGGATGGGAGGAGGGAGGGGGAGAGGAGCAAACTGAGCATGCTCTAGGCCGTGCCCTGGAGGTTAAGCTGAAAACAGTTAGTCTGATACAGAAGCCCATGAGTACACAATAGAAGGAAAGAAATGTGATGTTTCTTTTGACAGAGGACTCAGAGCAGCATTACTTTGAGGGATTACTGGTGTATTTATATAGACCTTTCTGATAAAGCTTACTTAGTTTTAGCCTTTCCTTCTCCTTTAAGAAGAGCTTGAAGGTGCCATAATCTTTTGGAGCAAACATAACAACTTTCTCAGTAAGAAGTTTTATTATATACACTGCGCACTGGCGAAACTAGAAAATTCTCAAACCTTCTGCCACTGTCTAAAGAGGTTGCTAAACAGTTTCCGGGTTTGCTCTATTGAGCTAAATTAAATTTGCGCAAAAGAAAATGTGTCTGTTACCAACTTTTATCACATTCCCCCATAAATTCCGTATCACTGTACAAACAGATTGTTGGAAATATGTGGCACAAAAGCAGCTGATGTTAGTCCAGCTAGGGAAGCCTAAAATGACATTGAAGCCTATTTCATGGTCATTCCTTATTTCTATAAGAAGAAAGAGGCTAAATAGATGGAATCAATTCAGATGTCCAGTAAACAGATGTCTCGTTTTATCTATTCTATAGAGAATGTACTATTACCTGGCATACAGCACTGATCCTCAAGCCTTTGAGTGGTTTTCATATATTTAAATTTGTGGAATAATCTATAGTTGAGTTATGGTCACTCAACATCACACATGTTCAGCTGTCAGGGTTTTCAAAAACCCAGGTGTAGCTTCAGATACTGACAGTTTTGCATTATAGTTTAATGGTAACAGCAACCTCAAATCAAATCTCAACCTCAAACCAGCAAAATAAATACCCGAGCCCTTTTTGGGGACTTGGATCTTCTGCAGCAATACAGAAACCCTTCTCCCCAAGAGGAGGCAGGGGAACTGGGAAGGGAATGAGAGAGAAAGTCCAAAAGTCTGGATGAGCAGCGAATATATGTGAGTCAGAACAATCAACACAAGCAAGCGTCATTCAGTGTTCCAAAATACAGAGAACACCAGTCCAACACAAGGGATCAAACAAGGAACACTCAAGAGTATAAAAAGAAACAACCCAGTAAGAATAGTCTTACTTGGTCCATTTATTGAATATCAATACACAGTTTATATTCCCAACATACAGCCACCCTGAGTATTCTGGGTTTGAACTTTTGTTGGAAAATATAGTGGCCTTTATATCTCTGTTCTTTCTTCCATTAATAACATTGCCATTTTCCAAGCTCGCACAGTTAAAAATTGTGTCTGTTGCTTGTCTTACTTAATAAGACCCCAACCCTGGGTATGTGACGTGTGTGGAATGGCACTGTAAGGCTTTATTTAGTCTTCTATAAACTTATAAACTTATAACTGAATGTGTCTCAGTGGGACATGGGTTTTTACTATTGAGTGTTGTTCTTAGATCTACCAGGCAGCTGTTATCTTGTGTTAGGGAGCTGCTATCTGGTTACCTTCCCATTGTTCTTTTGTTAGGCTGCTGAGGGGGGGGGGGAGGGGGTGATATCACTCCAACTTGCAGTACAGCAGTAAAGAGTGATTGAAGTTTATCAGAGCACAAGTCAGATGACTTGGGGCAGCTGGGAAATTGACAATATGTCTAGCCCCATGTCAGATTTCAAAACTGAATATAAAAAAAAATCTGTTTGCTCTTTTGAGAAATGGATTTCAATGCAGAATTCTGCTGGAGCAGTACTATTAACTGATTCATTTTGAAATATTTTTCCCCATGACAGTATCCCTTTAAATGTGCACCACTCTGGAGGCAAGGGCATGGTAGCACTGAAGCTACTGATGTTACTAACACTGGCTATTACTCTCTCCAAACAAAATTTTAATGTTGAAATGTATTATCTCATAGAGACCCTTTCATTGGCTGTATGCAGGAGCAGTGCTTAGTGGGGCACAGCCTAAAGGCCAATTAGGGAGAGATTTGGGGAGAGAATGTGTATTTGCTCTTCTAGAGTCTCCTTGAAGCCTAATATGAGATGTGGGGCTGAAAACTAATTTGTTGTTCTATATATTCTTGGGAAAATAGACAAATGTCTAATACACCAATGTTTTCCTATATCTGTAACCTTGTTATAAGTTAAGGGGTCCCTCACAAATGGCCCAACCGACCGGAATTTGAACAAAAACGGGAAATTAATTAATTAATTAATTAATTAATTAATTAATTAACTTTTCATTATTGCTAAGGTTGATTTTCTAAGACAATCAATAGTGGCCATTTTGGTATATTTGCGTGTGGAAGGGAACACAAAATATTTTTCTGTTTTGCATTTTTCAGGACTGACCGTTATATTACAGGTATGGGACCTATTATCCAGAATAACCTGGGGTTTTCTGGATAATGGATCTTTCCGCAGTTTGGATCTTCATACCTTAAATCAACTACAAAACCATGTGAACATTAAATAAAACCAATAGGCTGGTTCTGCTTCCAATAAGGATTAATTATATCTTAGTTGGGATCATGAACAAGCTACTGTTTTATTATTACACAGACAAAATTGTAATAAAATGGGAGTCTATGGGAGATGGCCTTCATGTAATTCGAGCTTTCTGGATAATGGGTTTACGGACAGATCCAATACCTGTATTATGTGGTTGCTAGCAGCTCTGCTCACTGACATTAGAGACCAGGCAATGGATTGAAGTATAGATCAGTAGATGGAGCCAAGATTGTGTAAGGAAGTAATAGGATTATTATTGATAATGATATACTGTTCCAGGCATAGGGACAAGAGTATAAATTCCTGGTTAGAGAGTGTAAGGATAGAAAAGTAACACACAAGGGCATCTCATGTTCCTGGACCACACTGAAGAAGAACAAGTACGAATGCAGTGACAGAACCTGGATGAAGAGGGGGTCCACCGAGGGCCCAGAAAATTGATGCCACCTTCAATCTCAAAGCAGCTGAAAAAGTGAAGAGACATCTCAGCCTCTAATGAAAAAGTGGCTTAGAAAAATGTTGCATTGTCTCCATTTGCTGGACATGTTTGGAAGTTCAGATTATTATAACTGAGATGTCCATAAAAATGGATCGTTGTATTTGTCAGCCATCCTTAGTGTGTTAGCTGGATAGAAACATATCTGTTACGTATTCTCAACTTGATATTTCTGTTTTCCTAAATTATGACCCACGTGCTCATCTCTTGTTATTCACACACTTCTCATTGTGCACTGCCCCATTTAATATGGTTTATGCAAATGGATATTTATCAGTGTACTATATGTGTATGGAATTATAATACAGTAAAGAACAATATTTGGTAAAATATAACTTTATATTTGCCAGTCTCTGACATTGACATAAGATACATTTCCCCATTAGGTTATAATGTATCTGTTGGATACTGTACAGTTCTCCTTTATGGCAATTATCAGACCAAATATAATTGGTCGTATGTTGGCTTAAGGTGACCATAGACGTAACAATTACGATCTTTCTTGGAAAAGATGTTTCCAAGAAAGATCGTTGGTTTCAATACACACGTGTAGAGCTGAATGGTCAGATATACATATAGAAACAATAGAATTCTACCTGTATCTGATAATTCAGCACTAACAATGGCCGATGTTCGGGTGCCTTCAAAGACACCCAATCAAAATCTTCCGCCCAGCCTGATCGACGAGCCGTCCAATATCCAAGTCTTCTGCCGATATCGGTCGGCTCTTTTTCCACCATACACATACCGAATATCGTACTAAAATTTGTTTCGTATGATATTATCCGTGCGTCTATGGCCACCTTTAGTTACAATCAAGAAGCAAGTATTGTCTTGCAAGCTTGGTGTCTGATTTGCTCGTCTTCTGTACTTAATCCATGGGAAATGGAATTTCTGTATAAATTATTCTTTCTGGGCAACTTGCTTCAAGGAAAAAGGTCCTATACCTCCTATTATATCCTGTATTATATTCTTGTTTTCTTTTGCACTGCGTTTCATGCTGTTCCTTTATGGCAATAGAATTCTCTAAAACAACAGAATTCTCTGTTTCATATGACACATGCATGTTGAACACAAATATATAGCATTTTTCAGATAGCTTAATTTATTAAAAATATTCTTTGTTGTGGTAAAATACATCCAAACTAAAAAGCTTCCTCTGCAGTTGTTTTGAGTCACAAGGATATTTTTTTTTCGGATCAAAAAAAACTGAGGTCTAAGCAAAGTGAAGGCAGAGAAAATGTAACTTTCCGTGAATTTTCAGCAGATGTGCTCAAAGTCCGTTATTAGGTAAAGGCCACCTCCTACCCAAGTGATGAGCAAGATCTTGGAATGTCCCAGGTTCAGATGATGAAAAGAACCTCGGACAATCCCAGGTTTAGCCTGCAATGAGGTTGTCAGACAATCCCTGTAATGAGACAGTCCCAGTGATTGATTTCATTAGACCTTTGTGATGTCCTAGATTTAAGCAGTGAGGAGATTACACAATCTAGGAATTGGGTGGACATGAAATGTGAGTGAAGTTTTGCTGAAGAGGAATCCCTCAGAAATCCCATATTAAGTGTAGGACACCTCCTACCCAGTGATGAGCAGGTGCTTGAAAAGTCTCCAATTCAGTTGGTGATAAGAATCTCAAAAAATCGAATGAAGTTGATATCTAGGAGTTTTGTAGTTCACTTTCTCAGCCGGTTCCTAGTATCCCTTCTCCTTCGGATATATCAGTCAATATATATGGAAGTTGACCAACGCTTACAGCAAGGGAAGTGCTCTTTTTTTTCTTTCACCCTTTGGGTTTATGTGCCTTATAGGCAAACTTCAAACCGTAGGGCCTTGGGTTTTCTTTCTGTAGATAGGTACTTCCAAATGTGTAATTAGTATTGCGGACCGTAGAATGGTATTGGTGTTCCGATCTCCAGGTGTCTCCGTCTTAAATATATTGATAATGGGTTGAGTGCAGAGGACTCTTGTATATGTCTATATGTATTTTGTGGTCACAGCCTCATTGCAGCCCCGCCTAATGGTTTTAAAAAATAGTGGTGAGCACAACTTTCCCTTGTTTGTTATAGTTTATACAGGAGCAGTGACCAGCTCCATGTTGTAGCTCCCACCCTTCCCAGCTATAGTCAGGTGATCCCACTGGTGTCTAATAAAAGGGCAGCCAAGTTTGGGAGTTTTACTTTGAAAGCAGCGAGTAAGTTGCAGGTAAAACTTAGTCCCTTTGTAAAATGTATAATGAAGCAATTGAATTCTTAATGAATCAGATAAAATTGAGCGTAGGACTGGCCAGATATGGGATGACTTTGACGTAGTTGTTCATCTTAAATATATTGCAATATATGGACAAACAATCCCTGTTTTGTTTAAAGGGTAAGGCATTTTTCAGTAGCAGTATGCACAAATTGTCTCAATGTCTTAAATATATTGATAATGGGTTGAGTGCAGAGGACTCTTGTATTTGCCGATCTCCAGATTCCCAGTAGCTCTACAAGATACGCTTAAAATAGCATAAAACAATTTTAAGGCTAAAAATTGCACTCACTTTCTCATAAGTCTAAATTGCGCATGTATAATTGTCTCCACAATGCTGTGTCCTGGACTGCTAGTTAATTCATACTGCCGGCGTTCAGATTCTGACATAGCGTGTGATCCTGGATGCATGCAGATGACGTCACTGCCTGACGCGTTTCGTCTTACGACTTCTCATGAAGCCTTTGAGGAAGTCGTAACATGAAATGCGTCAGGCAGTAACATCATCCGCATGCAAACAAAAGGGTAGCGCTTTCCTTGTAGAGTGTGAGTTCATGTAAAGGGACACCAACAAGGTTTAAACCTACTACCCCATAATTGGCATTTATTTTTGCTGTCTAGCCTTAAGCTGTAAGCGCTGGTCCACTTCCATATACTATAAGAATCTCAGACAACCTCAGGTTTGACATGTAATAAGGTTTTCAGATAGCAATTAGACAGTCTGACAGTCTACGGAATGGCTTATCATGAGATCTTCATACTGTCCTGGTTTTGGTAGCCATGTGCACATCAAACAATCCAAGGCATGGGCTGGGTGGTCATGAGTTAAAGTGCCAGGTTCTTGCTGAGGAGGAGTCCTTTAGAAAGTCCTCTGTTAGGTGGTGGCCACCTCCTACCTAAATGTTGAGCAGCTCTTTGCGTTTGGGCAGTTTCAGGTATGGATGCTCATGAGACCTTCAGACTATTCTGGGTTTGAGTGGTGAGGAGACAAGAATGTCCTTTGCTTGGGCAGTGATGAGACCATAAAAGACTCCTTGGTATGGGTAGCCCTATGTTTTTGGAGGTTTTGAGCCCATCTGCCAGTCCTGGAACTGAATGGCAATAATGTAAAGTGCATTTCAGTGAGGAAGAGTCTTTTAGAAAGTTCCTTCTTCTAGCAGTGATATGTCTGCAGAATGTCTCAGATTTGGGGGCAGGTAATACAACAAAAAACAAGGTCTGGGGATTCAAATTATTGGAAAAACATGTGGGATAACATCACCTGGAAAGCTTGGTATGATACAGTTTGTGGCAGACTACAAAATGAAGGAACAAGCTTCATGTATCTAATTTGCTAAGACAGTCTAGGGAAGGTTTGCTAAGCTGAAGATCTAGATTGGCAGAAGGAAGCATATTTCTTGGCACAGTCATTCAAAGACCTGCCATGATATTACAGCTAAGGTTCTGACAAAAGAATATATGCAAAGGCTTGTGCACTTATGAGGTTGTGTGATCGTCCCTCATATGAAAAAGTGCAATTTCAGATAATTACACAATTTCCAACCTCCAGTGCAAACTGTATCAACTAGATATCTCCAAAAGCTGTAGAAGGAAGAGTAAAAGTGTGATGAGTAACTGGAACTAGCCTTCCAAAATGGCAGGAGCCTGGGAAGACACATCAGGGCATACCCTCTTCAGAGGTGGAGCTCCAGACTCATCTAGCCCCCCTGCCTGCATTTAAAGAAAATATATAAGTTAGTAGAGTAAAAGACAATTGTGCTTATATACTAAAACAGAGAAAAAGTAAATATATCATAGTAAACAATAAGCAGAAAACCCCTCACCCTCATTTCCATATTGAAATTTGAGTAGAATCACCAAAATATACATCACTGTGGAGTAAAAAAACTGACACCTACTCTTGTCTGGAGATCTAAAATCACACGGCAGAAGGGGCACTTGGGGAGGCACATGTCAAAAGTTGAATTAACTCACATGAATTTGATTTTACTCAAAATTCAATTGGGGGGTAATTCATTAAAAAGATTGAATATGTCAAACTCGGACGAATTTAAACGACCTGAAAACTTGAATCGAATGAGATCAAACTCGATTCGAGTTTTTTCTTGAATGTTGGGAAGGCTACAAACATCTTACAATTGATCCCTGGACCTCTCCCATTGACTTATACAGGAATTCGGCAGTTTCTAGGTGGCGAATAGTCAAATTTGAATACTTAAAGGGCCAGAGTATTTTTTATTTTTTTTTTAAAAACTTCACTCGGGTTTGGATAATTCCCTAGCCGAATTTGACAGTTTTGACCATACAAAAAAAAAAATCCAAAAATTCGAATTCGAATTTTCAATTAGACCCTTAATAAATCTGCCCCTAAATGTTGTGTGAGTTAGTAACCCAAAAACAGAGGCTCAGATTTCTTGATGCAGCCTACCATAGGTTTTAAATCAGTGGGTGTAGAAGATGTCTTCCAGCACTGCGCTGGTCATTATTTGGGGTTGGTATCTTGTATTTCAAGCTCTCAAGGTGCTGACTACATTCAGGGACGGACTGGGGGGCCTGGGGCTCACCAGGACTGCTGTTACAGGGCCCCCTTCCGCTGCAGGCCCTCCTCCGGCGCTGCCCCACTCTAATCCCCTCTGCCATTGGCCCCCATCCCTCTGATGCATGTGCTGCCCAGTGCCGTGCTTATGCGCGTGCATGTAACCATGCGAGCACATGGGCCAGTCGCTGCAGGAAAAAGATGCTACGGGTGAGGATCTGGGCCGGTGGGGCACACAAGAGCCCAGGGCAGACCGGGTTTTTTCCCAGTGTCCCACAGGCTCAGTCCGACCCTGACTACTTTCCATACAGTCTGTTCTCCTGTGCTTTGAAAAATGCTTTTGGCCGGTAAGTCTGGAACTGAAAGAACAGTCTGTCCTGGACATGATTCATACACAGTAACATTGGGAGCTAATGTTCCTGCTCTACATCATTCAGCATCTGTGACAAGCATTGTGCCTTATCCAGGATCGACAGTTCTTCCGAAAATGTTGTTGTAAGAGGCCCTGTGATTTCTAACTTCGGCCTGAATATCACTTATCACTACCCCACCCCACCCTGGATGACCTTGGCCCCCTTCCATCAAAAATGTTAGTTTGTTTTTATCACTTATATGTACCTGTGCAGAGGATAGAGATGGCTCTTCCTTGGTGAGGGTTGGGGGTTCGTCAGCCACTTCTTTGTGAGGCATGGAGGGGTCTGTAGAAATAAATACAGGCTGTACAGTGACTATGCACCTACTGAATATGTTTGCCTAAATATCACTCATGCATAGCACGGCTGAAGTTTCCATTAAATTTAGATTAACTTTAAACATTTTTTGTCTTCCCTGTGTGCACAGATATAAACAAAAAGTACTCTGATCCACTGCATCTCTGACTAGCTAGAAGCTAAAACCTGGCAAAATACATAGTATGCCATAATCCACCTATATTTTGTAATATGCAACAAAATAGGGTGGGGTTTGTAAAAAAATAAAATGCACCACAAACTACTTACATTTTTAAATGTATTTAGATCTGCTTTTGATCTATTTGCATTTTTACATGAACAAGCACACAAATAAATGGCATAAATGTTCTTTGATTTTGTTCTACTGCTCCTTTAAACTCGCCCCTACTTACCTTCTAGACTTTCTTGACCCAAGGTAGGTGGCTGAGAGTCTAAGTTATGAACAGGGCTTGGGGAGACACTGCGTGGAGGGCTTGGACTAGAAGTGCTGCTTTCCACCTTTGGCTGGTACATGTCAGACAATGAACTTTGGTTACTGGTCTCATCTAAGGGGAGAAGAAAGACCAAACAGTGGAAAGCAAAGAATAATAGGTGTGTAATAAAGCAGAGTGACTGTATCATGTTGCACTTATTACAGGCTGCTGGAGGGGGGAAAGGGAGGGGTGATATCAGTCCAACTTGCAGTACAGCAGTAAAGAGTGACTGAAGTTTATCAGAGCACAAGTCACATGCCTGGAGACAACTGGGAAACTGACAAAATGTCTAGCCCCATGTCAGATTTCAAAATTAAATATAAAAAAATCTGTTTGCTCTTTTGAGAAATGGATTTCAGTGCAGAATTCTGCTGGAGCAGCACTATTAACTGATGCGTTTTGAAAAAAACATTTTTTTTCCCATGAAAGAATCCCTTTAACCCCTGCCACTTAATTTTCCTTGAAGGGGTTAAGAATACAAGTGGCTTTGTTGTGTATAAGGAATATATAGCATACATTTATTAAGGTTATGCAGGTGTTTATCACTAGTATTATATTCTGGAGATGATTTACTGCACTCTGTAGTCTGCAACTCGTTCCTATTAAAGCAGACCTTTTGGAAGCCTATGTGTAAATGAAACCTTTATAGTATATTTGTCCTATAATAAGTACTCAGAGACACATTCTGAGAAACAAAAAAGTAGTGTGACCAAGTGTTTGCATAATGGGCCTCACCTTGGAATTCTAGCAGCAGAGAAGAATTGGCAGGAGTCGGAGCACCATCTGTAGACACGTTTCCCTTCATTTTCTGTTTCTGCTACGGGAAATACTGGTAAGTACTGGTAAGTCATCCTGATTCACTCCCTTATCATTTTAATACTGTTTCACGTTTTGTTGCTATCATGCCCATGATACAGACGTTTTGGTGCCCCTATCAACTCCCTTAATCTTTTGTAAATGATGCAGTTTAAAACGTATATTATTACAACTCCTTCCTAACTCAAAGGAGAATTCAACCCCCTAATTTGCATCCCCTTCCCCCCTACCCTAAATAGGCCTCTCCCCCCTGGCCTACCTGGCACCCTGGGCAAATGTCCCTAACTTTCTACTTAACCCTCCTTGCAAGTCCTGTCCAGCGGAGTTCACAGCAGCCATCTTGTCGCCTTCAGTCTTCTTCCTGTAGTGACCGGCATTTTCGGGCGAATGCACAATTGGAGGAATCTTCCGTTGTGGAGCTACTGGCCCAAAGTCACGAAATTTCCAGAAAAAAAAAAGAAAATCGGAAATTTTGTGACTTTCGGCACATGCGCAGTAGCTCCACAACGGAGGGAGATCAGTGGCCTGGGGGAGCAGCCCAATCCAACCCTGAGTGTTTCAGGTGGCTCAGCTCGTTACCAGCAGTCTTTTCTAGGGATCCACCGAATCCACTATTTTGGATTCGGCCGAACCCCCGAATCCTTCGTGAAAGATTCGGCCGAATACCGAACCAAATCCTAATTTGTATTAGGGGTGGGAAGGGGAAACCATTTTTTACTTCCTTGTTTTGTGACAAAAAATCACGTGATTTTCCTCCCGCCCCTAATTTGCATATGCAAATTAGGATTCGGATTCAGTTCGGCCGGGCAGAAGGATTTGGATGAATCCGAATCCTGCTGAAAAAGGCCGGATCCTGAACCGAATCCTGGATTCGGTGCATTCCTAGTCTTTTCACAAACTAGTATTTTTTTTCCACCATCAGACTGTGGGCTCTATTACCCAACACCTCTGTTGGGAGGAAAGTTCTCCCCTGGTAGATGCCCTTTTAAAGGAAATTTAAACCCTCAAAACAAATTAATATAAAATTGCTAAGCGTGTTCTTTTGCAAATTGCATTTTTTCTAGTTTCCAGGCAGTTTTTACACTGCGAATATAACGACTTTGAAACGACATCGCCACCTGCTGCTCATTTTGCCAGAGCAGTCGGCACAACATTAAGAC
Source organism: Xenopus petersii (assembly GCA_038501925.1). NCBI lineage: Eukaryota > Metazoa > Chordata > Amphibia > Anura > Pipidae > Xenopus > Xenopus petersii. Next base: position 7,657,838 of record CM076675.1, on the reverse strand, counting down.
GGTGAGAAGAAGGGAGTCTTGTAAGGTTGCTCTGCTTAGGATTTACCAGAAAAAAAAATCAGTTTACTCCTCTCTTCTCACACATCACAAGGTTTTCCTCTTCTCACTAACTTAATTCTCCGCTGACTGTGATCACTCTGAAATGAAGCCTAATCCTTGTATGATTCGAGTAATGTTGCTAGTTCAGCTGTGAAAGGATAAAGAAAGGTTTGCTTTGAGCATGCGTCATACTTACATCCTTGCCATCGATTACAGGAACCCATTTGAATATCCGCAGGGATGTATCCCCGACTGTCACCCATTTCTTCTCCCTGAAAGCAAAGATTTGTTATTGGTAAACTATGTGGAATCTACTAGGGATGCACCGAATCCACTATTTTGGATTCGGCCGAATCCTTCGCAAGAGATCCGGCTGAATACCAATCCAAATCCTAATTTGCATATGCAAATTAGGGGTGGGAAGGGGAAAACATTTTTATCTTCCTTGTTTTGAGACAAAAGGTCACGCGATTTCCCTCCCTGCCCCTAATTTGTATATGCAAATTAGTAATTTGCATATGCAAATTAGGATTTGGATTCAAATTCGATTCGGCCGAATCCTGCTGAAAAAGGCAGAATCCCCAACCGAATCTACACAGCCACAATAGCCGCTATCTGAGCAATGGGCACTGGTGATGCCAACTACAACAACCTTCCTTTCTTTCTGCAGTGTCGGACTGGCCCAGCGGGACACCGGGAAAAAACTCGGTGGGCGCGACCCTTTATGGGGTCGCGCAAAAAAATAAGGTTTTTTAGGCGCCGCGAAATCTGCGAATGCACGCGGCACCTCTTCACTCACCTATCTCGCACGTGCGCGCTCGGCACGTTATAGTAGGGGGGCGGGGGATCAGAGGGGGCCCTGGACAGTAGTCCCGGTGGGCCCCGGGCCCCCCAGTCCGACCCTGAACAACTGTCATTAAGTAGCAGTTTCACTGGCTTTCCACTGAAAGCAAAAACTATATAAAAGGGCTGATTGATCTTTGAGTTCACTTTTAGTATGTTATGGAATTCTAAGCAACTTTTATCAGTTGGTTTTTATTGTTTATTTTTTTAGCATTTTTAAATGAATCGACTTCTTCTTCTTCTGACTCTTTCTAGCTTTCAAACGGGGGGTCACTGACCCCATTTAAATAACAAATGCTCTGTAAGGCTACACATTTATTGTCACTGCAACTTTTTATTACCGGTCTTTCTATTCAGGCCTCTCTATTCAAATCAGTGCATGGTTGCTAGGATTATTTCGACCTTAGCAACAAGAGAGAAACAGATGCTGAGAGAGGGATAGCGAAGATAAACTTGATTATTTCAGAAACAGAGCAGAATTTTTAATTGATTGTATTTAGAAAACCTATTTCAGTATGATGAAGCGGATATTAAATTGTTACTGTGGGTGACCAGGTGAGCAAGGGCCACTTTCTGCACTGCTGGTTCTTAATGTTGAAATAATGTAGCAGCCCTGCACTTAATCAACTTGCTTCTATAGAGAGAGAATAGGAGGAGACTCCAGCAGTAGTAATTGTATTTACAAGCACATTAAACATGTGAAATAAAGGCATTTGGGACAGTTACTAAATTGAACTTTGGAGCTGTCATCCCTGTTAAATCCCTAAACCTGTCACACAGGCAATTGTAACCATGCAAAGTTCCCTCATTCCAGCACTGACTATGTTCCCATAGCAACAGTTAGAAAGGCGCCCTCTGAGAGGCGGAGATTATTTTAACCAATTACTGTACAGCCTCTTTCTATGTCATTATCCCCGCCCCTATTGAGCTGTCACTGTCTCTCATTCCAAAGTTATCTCCTGAACGGCGCACGAGGATTGGCTCATAAAGACGTCCATCAGCCATTCCACCTATCAGCGTTTTCTATCGCTGTTAAGTATCAAGCCGGCATCAGAGCTCTGTCATTTTCTCCTACAAGATAGAAAGTCGCGCCGAATAAGTGCCGCGCAGCCCTGTTTATAGTTCTTTGAGCTCGCCCTCACCATCTGCGGACGTTCTCGATGGCGGCCATCACTTTTTTGATGTCATCTTTAGCCCGGCTGCGGGTCTCGGCTCTGACTGAGCGGCCCGACATTTTCTTACGGACTCCTCAGCCTGACGGTACCAAGGGGCGTGGCTTGATTGTACTTGGATCGTGACGACACTGATCTCTGAACCCTCGCAGTCAGAAGGAAGGAGGGCGCGCTAATAGATGGGGGCGGGGTCGTTGTCAGTCAGGTGGTGATATTAAAGAAACAGTAACACTAAAAAATTTGGTATTAAAAAAATCAATTCCCCCCCCCAGTAATAATAGGTCTACCCTGCATAAAGTTTATTAAAATCAATGCTTTATCAAAAAAATACTGTTTGAAAACACTACTTCCTGTGTACTGCAAAATGGCGACTCACTCTGCAGCTCTGCGCTCTGCGTCTTCCCTCTAACCAGGCCCGGATTTGTGGAAAGGCCACCTAGGCCCGGGCCTAGGGGAGCAGGATTTTAGCGGATGGCAAGCTGACCAACCACACCAACACTGGTTCAAAAACAAAGGTGATGCGCTCAGGGCCGATCCTATCAAATGTGGGGCCCAATTGGGACCATGTTGGCGGGGCCCCTAGACAAAGTGTTGCTGGCTACTGACACAGCAAGTATTTAGGAAAATAAGGGCATACAGGCACAAAATAGAAAGGAAAGGGGCAGTGCGGGGCCCCCAGAGGTGCGGGGCCCAATTGGTCCAATTGGCCTAAGGCTGGCCCTGGATGCGCTGGAGATACAATCCCCATTGCTCCGGTCCAGATGATGAAAATATGCAAGAATAAAGGGGAGGGGACCAAGGCAACAAACTGCACTAGGGCTAGGGGCGCCAACTATGTAAATCCGGCCCCGCCTCTAACCCGAATTCTGTCAAAACCAGAAGCTAAGCGCTACAGCTGTGACAGCAGCCCATTCTATTACACAGCGTACAAGCCGGATTTTGTGGGAAGTGCCAGCGATCCCCTTTTCCCCCCCAGCTTACCTCGTAGTGGCAGGACTGTGGAACACTGAGCGCTGCCCCAGTGCTCTCTCCCATGCTAACAGGCAGGTGATGACAAGCCCGTGGTACCTGAGGAAAATAAGAAGTCGGCACCATGGCCCCAAGTCCACAGCAACTCCTACCCCAGCTCCGACAAGAGCCCTCAAAGCCTCTGGCAGCAGAGACGAAGACCCCGGTGAACCTAAAGTCGTGGATAGGGTTGCCACCTGGCCGGTAAAAATGATGGTTGATCCCAATGTTATTAATAGGGAAAAAAGCTAAATATATAGGAAGGTCAGTGATCCCAATGTTATTAATAGGGAATAAAGCTAAATATATAGGAAGGTCAGTGATCCCAATGTTATTAATAGGGAATAAAGATAAATATATAGGAAGGTCAGTGATCCCAATGTTATTAATAGGGAATAAAGATAAATATATAGGAAGGTCAGTGATCCCAATGTTATTAATAGGGAATAAAGATAAATATATAGGAAGGTCAGTGATCCCAATGTTATTAATAGGGAATAAAGATAAATATATAGGAAGGTCAGTGATCCCAATGTTATTAATAGGGAATAAAGATAAATATATAGGAAGGTCAGTGATCCCGATGTTATTAATAGGGAATAAAGATAAATATATAGGAAGGTCAGTGATCCCAATGTTATTAATAGGGAATAAAGATAAATATATAGGAAGGTCAGTGATCCCAATGTTATTAATAGGGAATAAAGATAAATATATAGGAAGGTCAGTGATCCCAATGTTATTAATAGGGAATAAAGATAAATATATAGGAAGGTCAGTGATCCCAATGTTATTAATAGGGAATAAAGATAAATATATAGGAAGGTCAGTGATCCCAATGTTATTAATAGGGAATAAAGATAAATATATAGGAAGGCCAGTGATCCCAATGTTATTAATAGGGAATAAAGATAAATATATAGGAAGGTCAGTGATCCCAATGTTATTAATAGGGAATAAAGATAAATATATAGGAAGGCCTGTGATATGAGCCCAATGTTATTAATTGGGAATAAAGATAAATATATAGGAAGGCCGGTATTTTTTTCCAGAAAAGGTGGCAACCCTTGTCGTGGAGGAACAGAAGACTCGGGATAGCTGGCAACAATCGCCTGCTCTTTACAGTTAGAGCCACAAAAAGACAACAGAGCCTCACGCATCAGAAGAAAAAAGCAGAACCAGAGCCGGCCATTGCTGCACCGCACAACCGCCACAACCTCGCAAAGCCAGCGCAGACATGAGAAGGCAGCGACTCACAGCCGCGATCCAGCCTCCATGAGCAGTCTGCCTCCGTTTTACTGCCTGGTGAGCGACTTTGCTCCAGCATATTGGGCAGCTGAGGATGTTGAAGTGTCGGGAACATTGGCTCTGAAGGTTGTGCGGTGCGGCAATGGCCGGCTCTGGTTCTGCTTTTTTCTTCTGATGCTTGAGGCTCTAACTGTTAAGAGCAGGCGATTGTTGCCAGCTAAGAGGAATTCACTTCTAATCAGCCAGTGTTAGAATGTAATAAACTATAGTATTCATGGCTGAACTGGGCCTGAAGGGGTGCCTAGCTGTGCTGCACTTTTCGAAATAGCTGCCCCCCATTGACACCGCAAAGCCGTGCCACATTGCCTCTCCTGAAGTCACGAAAACAGCCAAAATTGAAGTCCCGAAGCGGCGAAAAGACCCAAAGTCATGAAAACAGACGAAAATTGAAGTCCTGAAGTGAAGAATTCTACTGAATACCAATGTGTGTTTTTTTAATTCCTTGGCCACCAATGTATTTAAATACTTTATAGGCCCCTGCCATTTATGTTTTTTTAAAAAAATAATATTCTCTGGGGCCCCCAATTTTTATTAACTTATAAGGGGGGGCCTTGGCTTCAATGTTTTTCTTTTAAAAAATATTCTCTGGGCCCCAATTTCAAAGAGAAAGGCCTTTGGGGGGCCGAAACGTTAGTCCATACCTGTAAAATAAATTATTACTATTTCTTTTAAAACCTGTGAGTGCTGATCTTTCCTTTTGTATTGTACGAAGCATTTGCTGATCGCGCACCCAGGCACTTATACTGCATTTTTCGTGAGTGCTGGCATTCCTTGGATTTTATATATATATATATATATATATATATATATATATATATATATATATATATATATATATATATATATGTAGTAGCTGGATTTGGGTGAAAACCACGAAGATGAATGGATGTAGATATCAAAAGAAGTCGCACTCACAGGTCTTAGCAGAAAAATAAAGAAAAACGTATTGCGAACGCCCTCAAGGCGCACCTAACGTATCGGCTGACTCCTCAGCCTTCGTCAAAGTACAAGCGCAAACAAAACCACCATCTTAAATACCCTGTATGGCATGTTCGCTGGCCGCTGGAATTGCCACATTTCCTTTCAGACCAAACATGAAAGGACTAGGGCTGATGGGGCAGGCTAAAATGGTTTATATGGGGCAAAACAATAACCGAGTTTATTATTATTAGGGTGGAGTATAAGTGTAAAAACCTGTTTCATAGAGATCATGATGAGCATGGGGATATTGCCCCTTTACAGTAATGCCATCACTAAATATGAAGTGTTGTGCTAACTTGTAATAAATTGCCAGCAGATCCTTGTCTGTGTCCATATCTGTATAAATGAGTGGCTTATGCCCCATGTATTCTAGTACAGGTCCTATACATTATTATATATTACATTAGCAGTGCTGTATTTAGGCACCGGAACTACGGATCCCCCCAGCCAACTGCGCATGTGATGTCACGTCTGTGCTTATGGAATCATGAAAAAAAAATTGTTACTGGGGAAGAGATAGACCCAAAAAAGATTGAGCCACATCCTGTACTAAATCCGAATTTGCACATGCAAACAAGCATAATTCAATTTAAACAATAACATAATCTAAAGTCATATGAATTTAAGGATTTGGATTGGGTTCAGCTAGGATGCAAATAAAGGCTAAAAATTAGCCAAATCCCATACCAGATACTGGATTCAATGCATCCGTAATCGTGACTGTCCCATGAAAGACAGGACCAATAGGAGGTATGCAACTTACTTACCAATAGCTGTGCATTTAAAGGAGAACTAAAGCCTAACTAAAGAAGTAGTTAGAAATGTTGAACATGATGTTTTGTGCTTCTGTACCAGCCCAAGGCAACCACAGCCCTTTAGCAGTAAAGATCTGTGTCTCCAAAGATGCCCCAGTAGCTCCCCATCTTCTTTTCTGCTGATTCACTGCACATGCTCTGTGCTGCTGTCACTTACTGAGCTTAGGGAGCCACTCACAATATACAGTACACATAGAATAGAAATGTCACAATATAAGGCTGATTAGTAATTAATACATATAATTACTACATGGCAGCACAGAAACCAGTGCAATTAGCATCAGAATTTAATAATCAGCAAACCTGTAGCATCAGCTTATATTACAGCCAGGGAAGCTCATTTTCTGCTGGATAATTAGTGACGAGCCCTAAGCTTAGCTTCTCAACAGCCAATCAGAGCCCACTGAGCATGTGAGTGTCACAGACACTTTCCAAGATGGTGACCCCCTGTGACAAGTTTGAAGTCCTGGATCATTGCTGCTATTGACAAGCTCAAACTTTAGCCTCGTGCAATAAGTTCACTATATAAAATATGCCATTTTTACTGTGTAGTTCTCCTTTAAAGTTTATATAAAATTCTGTCATCAAACATCTTTTAGGAACACTATTTCTAACTAAAATGTATGAATAAGGAAAGTCTACAGTGCAGCTGATATGCTCTAATAGTCCATAGTAGGTGCAAATTTGCTTTCCTTCCCCTATCTGGTCTTTTCATATGAGTGATACTGACACTAAAAACTACTTAAAATATGAAAGTACATTAAAAGTTACCTATAGGTCATGCTGATGTTTTTTGCCGAGAGGTTTGTTTTTGTAAGTAATCGTTAGTTGAAGTTCCTAAACCTGACTGTTTTGCCAACCTGACTGTCCCGTCTGTCAGTTAGAGTTTCTAATACTAACGGACTCCTGCTGCACAAATATGGCCGCCCCCTCATACAGGAACATGGGGAGTCAGGTAATGTAACAGCATTGTGCAAAGTTATAAGTAGCTTTCAAAGGCAATATTATGATAGATGTAAAAAAAGAGTTGAATTTCTCGTGTAAGTATTTCTTTAAAGGACAAGAAAACTGTTGATCACTAATCACCTAATAATCACTGTAGCCCCTGAGGTTCTATTAAGCAACATACGTCTTGTCCCTGAATTTACTTGCTGTTAACCTTGGCCCATGTTTTGATTTGACTCTAATACACATGCGAGGCAGCAGCAAGGGGTCCCTGGGAGAAGACAGTAGTGCTCATTACAGTAGTTAGTAATTATATTTATTGGGGGGGGGGTACCTAAGATATTCAGTGTTGAAACCTTTCCATGCCATTTAACTTCTGCTTCAGTCACATTCAAAATATATATGGGGATGCCCAAGGAATATGAAACACTTGATTAGGAACTGCACACACTGAATTCCACAGGAAATTTAATTTATGCAGAATATGTTTTAAAAAAAATGTGTTAAAGGTCCATCAGTTCCTGTTGTTGCACACAGCATCCAGGGCAGTCTGTGCATCATTGATCTGTTTTTGTAGCCTGTCTTTTGTGCCTTTATTGGTGGCTTTCTTAAGCATGTCCTTCATATCAGCGATGGCCGCTCTGTACCCAGCAGTATTGTGGAATACACGTACAGCACGATCTCCAGCTGAGACCAGGAATCTGTTGTTGATGTCAAAAAGGAGGTCCGTAATGACATCCCCATGCACTGAATGGAACTCTTCCTCAACTGCCCCCGTTAGCGTGCTGAACACTGTGATATCAGAAATGCTGGAAATGGCAAGAACACGGGCATCTGGGGACAGAGCAATACGACAGTGATCGCTTACGGAGATCTTCCCAGTGTGCAGCAGGTACGGGTCTTGCTGCTTTTTGTATTCAACATCTGTATCCCACAGCTTCCATGTTCCATCCTTAGATACAGTAGCCATCCTGTGCAGAAAATAAATCATTCAAATGTATTATTCATACCACTGCAACATTCTACACCAGGGACACAAAGGTTAAAGGAAAACTATACCCCCCAAACAATGTAGATCTCTATAAATAGATATTGGATAAAACAGCTCATGTGTAAAACCCTGCTTCATGTAAATAAACCATTTTCATAATAATATACTTTTTTAGTAGTATGTGCCAATGGGTAATCCTAAATCAAAAATTGCCATTTTAAAAAATAAGGGCCGCCCCCTGGGATCGTAGGATTCACGGTGCACACAAACAAACCAAACATGTTAGGTCACATGAGCCAATGAGTTGTGTCTTTTGCTTCCACACTTTGGGCAAGGCCAGACGTGGCGTTTTTACGTTGCGTTTTTTAAAAAGCTTGGTCGGCGTAAACGCCACTGAAACCACATGCGATCTTCAACATTCGTTTTTCAGCACATAGGTTTCTTTTCCCAACATGCACTTCTCATTGTTCTCGTACCCATAATTCCGCTGGTTAGAAACAGTAAAGCTACTTAAAAATAGAAAAGCTATTTGCATGCAAAATGGAGCAGGAATGATCGTCAATACGCAACATAATTAAGTCACCGGCCTAATACACCATAAAAATGCATATGGGTCATTTATCTTGCAAGAATTTGGACGCCATATTTAAAATAGGCTGCGTATTTACGTAAAGTATGGCTTCAAACGTGCATATGCCATACAGTATATTAATTTGGTAGTTTCTTGAAGTATTGCCGTTTCTGCTAAAAAAAAAACTACAATACTGGCGTCCCTTGGAAGGTTTCTTATGCAAGCGCCCTGTGAGAATTGCCATAGTATGTTTTCCATTAGTTTCAATGCTAGTGCAGTTTAGTATTTACGCCGACTGAGCTATTCTAAAAACGCAACGTAAAAATGCCACGTCTGGCTTTGCTCTTAGAGCTGCAGTATTTCTGGTCAGGTGATCTCTGAGGCAGCACACAGACCATCACTAAATGGATTTGCCTCCAATAAGGATTAATTATATCTTAGTTGGGATCACGTCTAAGGTACAGTTTTATTATTACACAGAAAATGGAAATCACTTTTAAAAATTTGGATTATTTGATTATAATGGAGTCTTTCCGGATAACGGGTTTCCGGATAACGGATCCCATACCTGTACTAGTAAGATCTTGCGCAGATACAAGCTGAAAGAGAGAGAAGTGTGAATTTTGTTCTTGCATGTGGCTGCATTTATAAACGTGGTGACTTCCATTTATTAAAGCGACACTGACACGTTTCTAGAAAAGTAGGGGAACTATTCGGGGTGCAGCATATACTCGATACTGACACTTTTCTATGATTTTTATACAAACGTGTCAATATCGATTTCATTCAACAGAAATACAAAAGAAAGAGGACCCACTTTACACACAAAACGGACATAAATGCACTTACCTGCGAGAGTCATTGGAGAAAGCAAATCCATATACACCAGCAGAGTGTCCCTTCAGATCAAATGCTCTGGACACATCACGGAATTCTCCTTGCTTTCCAAAGCAGACCTCCCAAACTTTCACATCAGGGGTAAAACCACAGCTTGCCACAAATCTATTAAGATGCAATAGAAAAAAAAAAGCATTTAATCATAGAAATAATCATAAAAAGGTATTTCTCTGTATTGTTCTAATTAGCAGGGAAACATTGTCAAACTAATGCAGTCAGCCTTTTTGTCACCATTACATGACAAATCCATGCCCCTGAATCATGTCACCAAAAGCAATATGGGACACCCTGCATAATAAGCTTATAATACACTTGTAAATTATATAATGAATAATGCACCCGCTACCGTAATTTATAAAGATATTACAAGTCACCGAGGAGTTACGTGACCTACAGGTCACGTAACTCCGAGGTGACTCCAAATATCTTTATAAATTTCAGTAGTGGGTGCATTATTCATAGGGATGCACCGAATCCACTATTTAAGATTCGGCCGAATACTGAACCCTCATTTGCACATGCAAATTAGGGGTGGGAAGGGGAGAACATTTTTTACTTCCTTGTTTTGTGACATAAAGTCATGCAATTTCCCTCCCCGCCCCTAATCTGCATATGCAAATTAGGATTCGGATTGGTTCGGCCATGCAGAAGGATTCGGCCCGAATCCGAATCCTGCTGAAAAAGGTTGAATCCTAGATTCGGTGCCTCCCTAATTATTCATTATAATTAGGGATGCACCGAATCCACTTTTTTGGATTCGGCTGAACCCCCGAATCCTTCGTGAAAGATTCGGCCGGATACCGAACCGAATCCGAACCCTAATTTGCATATTCAAATTAGGGGCGGGAAGGGGAAAACATTTTTTACTTCCTTGTTCTCTGACAAAAAGTCACGCAATTTCCCTCCCCACTCCTAATTTGCATATGCAAATTAGGATTCGGGTTCGGCCGAATCCGAATCCTGCTGAAATAGGCCGAATCCTGGCTGAATCCCTAACCGAATACTGGATTCGGTGCATCCCTAATTATAATCTACACATAATCTATGCACACCAGTTTATTTCCATTCCATTCCCTTATGCTTTACACAGTCCCTCTGTACCTGTGTTGTAGCTGCATTTTAGTCCTACTTTGATATGAGTGACTGTGACATGCATATCTGCTATATTTCTGCAGGCTGTTGCAGTGGAGGAAAGGGAAAAGATATACAGAGGGTGGAAAGTGCACAGGCACAGAAGAACAAAGGGTTAAAGCAGCCGTGTGAGCAATACAGACAGGAGATTACTGGTGAATGTGGGAGTTGGAGAGGCAGAGGGACTTGGGCTGGCAGGACAGAGTGAGCGAGACACGTTGTTGACCGGAGATTTATAGATGGAGGTGGGGAGCGACCGGTGGAACCAGAGTGAAGGAAGATGGGAGGGAGGGACAAAGGGAGCGTGACGTGACGGGAGATAGAGGGGGGAGTGGAAGAGGGAGAGAGATCGAGGAGTGAGACCAGAGATGCAGTGGGGGGTTGAAAGAGGGAGAGAGACTCTGCCGGTGAGGGAGAGAGACACAGAGGGAACGTGACAGGAAATGGAGGGGGGAGCGGAAGAAAAAGACTCTGAGGGAGCATCGGCAGAGAGCGCAAGACCTGGGAGGCAGTGAGAGAGAAGGTTAGACAGCCGGAGTGAAGAAGGAGGAGCGACCATTTGAAATAAGGAAGCGGGGGGAAGTGAGATGCGAGGCTGGAGGAGAAGCTTCAGGGAGAGCACTGCAGTAACAATTGCTGTAAGATATAAACGGTGCGTTCTGACGCAAGAACGCGCCGTTTATAAGGATATCATTTACAGTCTGGCCCATAGGGAATTAGCTGGTCTGTAGATTATATCCTTATAAACGGAGAGTACTGATGTCATCAGTTATAAACGGTGAGTTCTGATGTCATTTCTGTCACATGACTCACTGAATAATAATAAATAAAGTACTTAAAAGTAACCTGCATCCACGACCTGTATAAAAGCACTCGGCCTTCATGGAACCCCTCGGTGACTTATAATATCTTTATATTTTACAAGAGGGGGCACTTTATTCACTTAATAATACACAAAAGCCATGAATATCTTGTAAATGATATGTTTATAAATGGTGACTAGTGATGTCATCAGTTATAAACGGTGAGTGATGTCATTTTTGTCACATGACTCCTAAAGCTTGTGTATTATAATAAAAAAGTAGCCCTTGTTGGAAAATATGAGGATATTAGAAGTTACCTCTGAATTCCGTGACCTGTATAAAAGCACTCGGCCTTCTGCCTCGTACTTTTATATGGTCATGAAACTCCTCTGTGATTTATAATATCCTTATATTTTACAGGGGGTACTTTATTTACTATATTTAGACATATTATTATTATTACAGAAAGTTATATAAACATAACTATACTTATTACGAGTGGAAGCTGCCATGGTTCTTTCCTGCAGAAGAGAAGGAAATCTCATATTTTATATCAAATGAATGTGTATTCTGGCCAAATTAGGCTAAACTCATTGGGGGGAATTCACAAAAGTGTCGGTAAAAAAAAGTAACCCAGAAGTGGCGGTCAACAAATTTGTATAATGTCGTACAAACGGCAAATTCACAAAGGCAGATGTTCCCATCTCTGAATGTCTCGTAAGTCTGACAATTTTCTAAAATGTCGTATATCTTTTCATCGTACAAACGACATTTACCAAGACTTTTTAAATGACAATTTGTCTGACATTTTCATTTTGGAGAGCCTAAAGTGTCTGAAAAATTGTCGGTAAAAAAAATGAGTTTACAAGTAATTCATAAAAATGTCGGGAAAAGTGGCGCCGGAAAAACCACGCCCACTTTTAACGACACTAATTCAAAAGTGTCGTACATGTCGGAAAATTGGCGGAGAAATGCTCTGTGAATTTGTCGGCTGTTGCTACGACACTTTCTACGACATTTTTTTCGTTCCCGACACTTTTGTGAATTCCCCCCATTATGTATTATACAGGCCAATGATTTGATCCTAATAAGGGCTTATGTATACTCATCAAGAGAGGACCACATCAATGTGCTGCTCCTTGCCAGATGGTATTTTCCAACTGGCCAGATTTCAGTTAGACAAGCCGGGCCTTGCGCAGACTAACAAGCTAACAGGAGGGGCCAAGTTGCCCCATGTGTGGCCAACTTAAAGGAAAACTATACCCCCCAAACAATGTAGGTCTCTATTAAAAGATACTGAGTAAAACAGCTCATGTGTAAAACCCTGCTTCATGTAAATGAACCATTATCATAATAATATACTTTTCTAGTAGTATGTGCCATTGGGTAATCATAAATAGAAAATTGCCATTTTAAAACATAAGGGCCGCCCCCTGAGATCGTAGGATTCACTGTGCACACATACAAACCACATGTAAGGTCACATGAGCCAATTAACAGACAGAGTTGTGTCTTTTGCTTCCTCACTTCTTCCTGTTACAGTTAGTGTTGTAGTATTTCTGGTCAGGTGATCTCTGAGGCAGCACAGATAGAGTCACGAAATGGTGGTTCAAGGCAAGAGATGTAAAAGGGCAATATTTATGTAAATATATATTCCAGTTTGGTAAGATTCTTTAATATGTCATTCAATTTGATATAAATTCTTGATCTATTGCTTAAGTATTCATTTTGGGGGTATAGTTTTCCTTTAATGCTTGTGGCTACAGAAATAAATAAATGGTAGTAGAGTAAATAATACTAGTGGCATGACATCAGTTTAAGCATTTCTATATGTCTCATGGAGCTATGGAATTAGCCTACACATTAAATGTAACCCAGTACAAATTAAAAACAAATCTGCCTGTTTATCAACAAAATTCTTCACCGATATAACCCATAGAAGCATTTACACAATTTTATCAGTAAAGCAGCACCTTTAGCTTAAAGAGGACTATGGTTCTCACCGGCCACAAGGAGAGACAGCAGCATATGCGTTATTCATCTGGTTGGTATTTATGGATGCCAGTACCTCACCCTTTAAATCCCAAATTAAAATAGTGGTGTCGCTTGAGGCGGTCATGATAAACTTCCCTGTAATGAAATGTAAAGAACACTACAGTCACACTAGGACTAATACATAATTGCTATCAGTAATATATATTATGCATAAAGCATCTTCCAATGTGAATACGTATTAAAGCACAACTATTACATAAAAGGGGTGGTTCACCTTTAAATTCACTTTTAGTATGTTATAGAATGGCTAATTGGTAACAATTTTTCAATTGGCTTTCAGTATGAATTCTTATATTTTTTTTTATGATTTGCCTTCTTCTTCTGACTCTTTCCAGCTTTCAAATGGGGTCACTGACCTCCATCTAAAAAACAAATGCTCTGTAAGGCTACAAATGTATTGTTATTGCTACATTTTATTCCTCATCTTTCTATTCAGTCCCCCTCCTATTCATATTCCAGTCTCTTATACAAAGCAATGCATGGTTGCTAGGGGAATTCGGACCCTAGCAACCAGTTTGCTGACATTGCAAACAGGAGAGCTGCTGAATAAAAAGCTAAATAACTTAAAAACCACAAATAATAAAAAATTAAAACCAAATGCAAACAGTCTCAGAATATCCCTCTCTACATCATTCTAAACGTTAATTTAAAGGTATTAACCCTATTAATTCTCAATAAGGACATATATTGAATTAGGGACTTAAACAATGGAAATGTAATGCAGTGGTATTGGTTTATAGTCACAATGAGGGAGAGCTTGCGAGATACAGATTCTTTCAGTAGAATAGCACTCATTATATAATATCCTCTTTTTTAAAGGGGATCTCAACCCAAAAACTTTTTCATGACTTTTTAACTTAAAGGTGTTGTTCACTTTTGAGTTGACTTTTAATATGCCCTAGATAGTGATATTTCAAGACAATTTGCAACTGGTTTTCATTTTTTATTTGTGTTTTTTTTTTTTTTTTTTTTGAGTTATTTAGCTTTTTATTCAGTAGCCGTTTTGTTGCTATGGCCCAAACTAACCTAGCAACCATGCATTGATTTGAATAAGAGATTCGAATATGAATGAGAGTAGGACTGAAAAGTAATACCAATAAATGTGTAGTCTTACACCATTTGAAAGCTGAAGAGGATCAGAAGAAAAAGGCTGATAACTAAAAAAAACTATAAATAATAATGAAAACCAATTGAAAAGTTGCTTTGAATTAGCCACTTTATAATATACTGAAAGTTAACTTTTGGGGTCTGGCCACGCAGGCAGATTCAGTGAGATTAGTCACCAGATGACAAATATTTTTTTTTTTTTTTGCGGCGACTAATCTCCCCCCGATCTGCCTTCCGCCGGCTAAAATGTAAATCGCCTGGGGGCAGCACAAACTCACGAGGAAACTTCGGGCGACTGGAGAAAGCGAAGCATTGCGTGTGCCTGCCCCCAGGCGATTTACATTTTAGCTGGCGGAAGGCAGATTGGGGGGAGATTAGTCGCCGCGAATAAAAGAAGATTTGTCGCCTGGCGACTAATCTCACCGAATCTGCCTGTGTGGCCAAACCCTAAAATGAACCAACCCTTTTTTAAGAGGTTGTCTGGTGCTCCGACAAAATGTTTTTCATCAGCTGAGAATGCCTGTGGTTGGGGGACTTTACACATTGCAGCAACAACATTGCAGACTAATCTCCCCGTCTGCCACCACCCTAAACGGGGTTATACGGAATAATTATCTGCTGGGGGGAAAGATAAAGGAGAAATTGCATAAATTAACAAACGAGTATTCTGTTATATACCAAAAACATGCTATGGACATCTGGTATGATCCAATTGCAGTGTCTAAAAAATGATATACAGGGAAGATTAGCTGTAAAAACAAGGAATGTTTTAAAAGATACAGCACGTTGGATCTCCTGCTTTTAAGTTAACAATGACTCTTTAGCTATATAATGTAATCAAGGTTAGAAAACCATAGGTAAACAACAGATATACTTGAAGTTTCCTACCTGTTTCAGCTATTCCAATGTTTATAATCGGGGCCTTATGCCGCTTGGCAAAGTCTTCGGAGGTTGCTGAAAAGGTGAAGCCATCTTCCTTCTTGGTCATTTTAAAGACCCGAATGGTCTCTCCATTAGCCAAGAAAACTATAAATGCCCTGCAAGAAAAGAAATATAGGAATATTTCACATTGCATACACATCAGTCATGATTAAACTATAAAGAGATATGCACACTTTAAATATGAATTGATCTCTCTAACCATATGTTTAGCAGACAAGAATTTGGCACCAATATTTAAAGGGGACCCGTCACACAAAAGAATTATTCCAAATCCTATTTTATCACGTTAGTCATTTAATTACACTGTATCAATTATTTGAATCTTGTTTTCATCAGTCTGGGAATTCATAATTATAACAAGCCATTTTGTGGACACTGTTATTAAGACAAGCCTTGTATCATCTCAGAATCTTGATGTCCATCCCCATGTCCTGGCTACACAATTAAATGGTGAAGAGAACTGGGGAATGTGGGGAGAGCAGTGACATCTAGGAAGTGCTGAATAGAAAGTAATTGTCTGGCTAGGGCATAGAGGAGGGGCAGGCAATATTTGATTGACAGCTGACATGTTTAAATGAGTTTACAACAGCTATGAATGCTTTAATAAAAAAAAAAAAATTTGGATTTCATGTTTAATTTGAAAAGGACTTATTATACTGATTTTTATGTCTGGGTGACAGGTCCACTTTAATGAAGAGTATTTACAGTACACCAACTGAGCATGTAATAAATGGCTGTCTGCAAATAATAATTCTGAAATTGAAATATTCCAGCTAATTTAAGACACACACCAAATAAAACAACAAGTCTCCGTTTCCTGAATGGTTTTCAGCCACCGGGAGAGACAGACTGCCCTTCTGGTACCTCGGCCCTGTAATTGGTTGTAAGGAGCCAAGCCAAGGTGAGGAGTACTGCAGAAAGCTGCTTCCCCCAGCAGCTGAAAAGAAAAAAAAAACATTTAATTGTAGATATCAGCCAATCAAGAAACAATAAAAACACTTTTTTAGTTACAGTTTCCTATGCTGCTCATAATGGACATAAAATACAGTTAGGGGCCGATTCACTAAGGGTCGAATATCGAGGGTTAATTAACCCTCGATATTCGACTAGGAATTTAAATCCTTCGAATTCGAATATAGAATTCGAAGGATTTAGCGCAGGAAATTCAATCGATCGATCGAAAGATTATTCATTCAATCGAACGATTAAATCCTTTGGATGGAACGATTCGAAGGATTTTAATACAACGATCGAAGGAATATCCTTCGATGAAAAAAACTTAGGCAAGCCTATGGGGACCTTCCCCATAGGCTAACATTGAGTTCGGTAGCTTTTAGCTGCCGAACTAGGGGGTCGAATTTTTTTTTAAAGAGACAGTACTTCGACTATCGAATGGTCGAATAGTCAAACGATTTTTAGTTCGAATCCTTCGATAGTCGTAGTCGAAGTTGCCCATTCGATGGTCGAAGTAGCCCAAAAAACACTTCGAAATTCGAAGTTTTTTTAATTCGAATCCTTCACTCGAATTTAGTAAATCTGCCCCCAAATCTAGATTTGCGACCATGATAGCTCAATGTCATGGGACAGAGACTATAAATTTTGATCTTCATGGAGAGGTGCTCTCTTAAATAGATCTCAATATATCAAATGATTGGTTACAACTGACAAAGAGCAGTGTTAGCCAACTACATGGGGGCAGATTCACTAAAGGACGAAGTAGCCGTTGGTAGTGAAAATTTGCCAGAAATCCCATCCGCAGGGACATCGCCAATTTAACAACAGGTGCTAGCGAAATAGACCTTTGCTACTCTGCAAATTCACTAAAGTGCGAATTTTACAGAACGTTACCTCTTTCGCCACCTTAGCCCTGGCGAACTGATTAGATGAAGCTTTATCCTCCTCAATCTTATGTCAGTGACATCATATCCTGTATGCTGGAAACTCATAAAAGTTCTAAAAAAGCTGGTGTTCATTTTTAAAAGCAGGATTGCCTTTAAAAGTCCTAATTATAAAAGATGTTTGCGTTAAAATTTCTTTCCCAACCATTTGAGGGGCATGTTACATTTGTTTTAGGGTGGGCTCATGTCTAGGACATTAAAGGATCTCTTTTCTCTTTACTTTGCTTCCTTGGACATGTGTAATAATTAGGGATGCACCGAATCCACTTTTTTGGATTTGGCCGAACCCCCGAATCCTTTGCAAAAGATTCGGCCGAATACCGAACCGAATCCGAACCCTAATTTGCATATGCAAATTAGGGATGGGAAGGGGAAAACATTTTTTACTTCCTTGTTTTGTGACAAAAAGTCACGCGATTTCCCGCCCCGCCCCTAATTTGCATATGCAAATTAGGATTCGGATTCGGTTCGGCCGGGCAGAAGGATTCGGCCGAATCCGAATCCTGCTGAAAAAGGCCGAATCCCGAACCGAATCCTGGATTTGGTGCATCCCTAGTAATAATAAGTGGCCACTTCAAGCAATTGCACCAACATCTCTAATAAAGACAAATATATGACCTATATGTACCTGCCCTATTCAAATTGACCTAAGTATAAGAGTACTAACAAAGTTTCGTTAGGCAGAAATGAACGCTAGCGAAAATTAGCTATGAAATGCTCGCACTGACAAATTAACGCGTTTGGCTTCCGAGACGCAACTTTGCATTTTAGTGAATTAGCGTAGTTGTAACGGATTTGCACCTGGCAAAGTGGCGCAAAGTGTGGCGGAGCCTTCAGAGGCAAAGATTCACCCTTTAGTTAATTTGCCCCATGAAGGGTTACAGAGACCCCTAATGCCTTAATGTCTGAGCAAAATATATGGTTCAACCTCTGCTGTATTTAACAGTCTGGTAGAAGCCCAAATGCATTGACAGATTTATAGATTTGCTAAATCCAGTCTGCACAATGGAGGCTTGGAGCTATTTGTGATTGCAGAACAAAATGTCCGGATTATTTCTATAAATAATATTCTCTTATCCCTTCCAATGCACAATAGCCGGGTCTAAAGGTACACGGAGAGATCCACTCATTTGGCGATGTTGCCAAACGAGCGGATCTCTCCCCGATATGCCCACCTTGAGGTGGGCAATATCGGGCTCATCCGATCGTGGGCCCTAGGGCCCAACGATTGGATCCCAACCAATGGTAACGACGGACAGATCGCGGGACCACATGAACAAACAGATGCGGCCGCGATCCGACGCGATTTTTAGTCCCATCCGATCGAGATCTGGCCGACGTTCGGCCAGATCTCGATCGGGGAAGCCCGTCGGGGGGGGGCCCATACATGGGCCAATAAGCTGCCGACTCGGTCTGTCAGCAGATTTTATCGGCCCGTGTATGGCCACCTTAAGTGTCAGCAGTGCGATAAAATTAAGAAGTATCGCTATTCATGGAGATACCCCAAAACACTACCACTTAAATAAGAAGCAATTTTTTTTTTTAATCAGAGATGTTATTTAACACTTGGATACTTCTTATTTAACTTAAAGGAAAACTATACCCCCAAAATGAATACTTAAGCAACAGATAGTTTATATCAAACTGAATGACATATTAAAGAATCTTACCAAACTGGAATATATATTTACATAAATATTGCCCTTTTACATCTCTTGCCTTGAACCACCATTTCGTGACTCTATCTGTGCTGCCTCAGAGATCACCTGACCAGAAATACTACAACACTAACTGTAACAGGAAGAAGTGAGGAAGCAAAAGGCAGAACTCTGTCTGTTAATTGGCTCATGTGACCTTACATGTGGTTTGTATGTGAGCACAGTGAATCTTACAATCTCAGGGGGGGGCCCTTATTTTTTCAAATGGCAATTTTCTATTTATGATTACCCAATGGCACATACTACTAAAAAAGTATATTATTATGATAATGGTTCATTTACATGAAGCAGGGTTTTACACATGAGCTGTTTTACTCAGTATCTTTTAATAGAGACCTACATTGTTTGGGGGGTATAGTTTTCCTTTAACTTATTTAAATCATAAGGCATCGATTTGCATGGGAGAATGTCTGGGCAACATCGCAAAGCTATTTTCTTTCTTATCTTTCTCCAATGTCTAAAAACAAACATTTTTTTTGAAACAGATGTCCTGTTCTTGTGTGAGTGGTTGTTTATCGTCAAATATCATGCGTCTTCCAATATCTATTAGATCAGTTTTAATGAGGCCTAATTTTCCCAGATATTTAGAGATCATTTTAGAACTGGAGCGTATAACCACCATGTATTATACAAAGTGGAGTATTAATAGGCATTACCGACAGTCCGGGCTGAATCGAACATGTGTAGCATGGTCCAACTCTACATTAGCCCTCATGCTGCGATGTTCTCGATCTAGGAAATCCTTGGTGCTCCATATCATCACTGTTCTGTCATCAGAGCAAGATGCAAGGTATTTACCATTACTGCTGAAATCCAAGCATGTCACATTCCCACTGTGTGCCTGCAAGAGAAAATAGCTTGAATTAAAAATACACCAACTGAAATGGAGACCTTTATGGGTTTTTTTTGAGAATTAAAACTCAAATTATTGCTCATTAATATTAGGGATGCACCGAATCCAGGATTCGGTTCGGGATTCAGCCAGGATTCAGCCTTTTTCAGCAGGGTTCGGATTCGGCCGAATCCTTCTGTCCGGCCGAACCGAATCCTAATTTGCATATGCAAATTAGGGGCGGAGAGGGAAATCACGTGACTTTTTGTCACAAAACAAGGAAGTAAAAAATGTTTCCCCTTCCCATCCCTAATTTGCATATGCAAATTAGGATTTGGTTCGGTATTCAGCCGAATCCTTTGTGAAGGATTCGGGGGTTCGGCCGAATCCAAAATAGTGGATTCGGTGCATCCCTAATTAATATATTACCATGATTACATAAATTGGATCAGACTTAATGACCTGGGGCTAGGAAGTCCGATAGGGTTGATAAAAGTCATCGGTAATTCAGATCTCTGAGTTAACTCCAACTGAATGTAAAGGGCAAGTCAACCCCAAAAGAAAAACTTGCCTAATAAAAGCAACTTTGCAATATACGTTGATTACAAAGTTTCTATGGTTTTTAAGTTGTTTGTATATGTATTGCTATTGAAAGCAGCGTCTGTCCCTTTCCATTCTCTGCCCTGATGTCTAAGACTGTTGATACAATGTAAGACAAGGCAGCTGAATAACAGACCTGTGGAACCAAGACTGTTGCAACGGTGTTTAAAAAATAACAACTGGGAGTTAAGCGAATGCTGCTTTAAATATCAATTGTTTTTTTACAAATAACTTTAAAAGCACTGAAAATTTGTAATGAATGTATATTGGAAAATTGCTTAGGATTCTGTTTTATTTTATTCGGCAAATTTTATTTTGGGGGTTGACTTGCCCTTTAAGCAAGGGGCTCCAAAAAAAGTAATGATGGTAGGTCAAAAAGTATTAACATACAGTAAATTGCTAGCTATACGAATAAAGCAAAAACAATTCCATGCCCCGAGCTCTCTTGTACTTTATTGCTCTTCATCAATTTCAAATTAAAAACTGATACGTTTACGCACAGCCAAAGTTACAGAGAAAAAGGTCCTATACTAGTATTTTTGTAAAAAGAAATAAATAAATGAATAAAGGATGCACTCTAGCGTTTATCATTCAACTACTGTTATTTGTACATTTGTTATGCAAAGAGATTTGTAAAACTTGTTTTTAGGATGCACCGAATCCACTATTTTGGATTCAGCTGAACCCCCGAATCCTTCACAAAAGATTTAGCCGAATACTAAACCGAATCCTAATTTGCATATATGGTTTGTGGCAAAAAGTCATGCAATTTTCCTCCCCGCCCCTAATTTGCATATACAAATTAGTATTCGCATCAGCCAGGCAAAAGGATTCAGCTGAAACAAATCCTGCTGAAAAATGCAGGATCCTGCCCGAATCCCGAACTGAATCCCTAGAGCTGCAACAATGGTGCACAGCTATTGTCAGGGCTGTCCAACTGGCTGCATGTGCCCCCCCCCCCACATAAAAAAAGACTGCCTGCTGTGATTCCTTACCTTGTGTAAGCTTTAAAAGGTAAATGGCCCCTGCATTGTTTACACCTCAAATTTAGACTGTAAACTCCTGCATTGTTCACAACTGTAATTCCCCCTGCATTATTCACACATGCAACACCTCTATTGTTCACACCCCTAAAGGCTATTACTGTTTACATCTCAGACCCAGACTGAAAGCGCTCAAAATTTTCACCTGTTCACATCTCATGTGTCACTGTATGTAGCACAGTATTAACTGTTCATCTTAAATCCTAATAGGTTTCCCTGTCTCCTGCTCTATTCCACCTTCCCTATGCTCCCTGTGTGCCATACTCTGCCTGCCCTATGTTCCTTGTGTGTGTCATACTCTACCTTCCCTATGCTCCCTGTGTGTGTCATACTCTACCTTCCCTATGCTCCCTGTGTGTGCCATACTCTGCCTGCCCTATGTTCCTTGTGTGTGTCATACTCTACCTTCCCTATGTTCCTTGTGTGTGTCATACTCTACCTTCCCTATGCTCCGTGTGTGCCATACTCTGCCTGCCCTACTCTATACCCTGTGGGAAATGAGCCTGGTAGGGTTTGTTCTAGGGGTTTGTTAGCATTTGGAAATTGTTGTTAGGGGCCCTCCATTTTTTTGTAGTTACCACCATTAATGTGGACATGGTCTTAAAAGTTCTTGTGAATATGTGGGCGTGGTTTAAGCCAACAATGGCTTCAATTATCAGCCCTCCACCACGTAGGGCAGAAAAATTCAGGCCTTTAGTACCACAGAAGTTGGACAGCACTGATGGAAGTAATTTCCCATCTCTTACTATCTAAGGCTAGGAGAAGTAGAGCAGGGCTTTTGCTTTGTTATTGGCGTACCACATATCTACTCTGTCTTATAAACCTATATTTCTATTTACCAAATCTTATGTAACAAAATCAAATGTATCACAAAATAAACATGCCCTACACTGTTGAGCAATGTGTTTCACTGTCCTGTCCCTGGAGATAATAGCCTTCCTCAACAGTTTCTGCATGGGCAGATACAAGGAAAACAGTTTCAGTCCTGAAAGAGCTGAAAGGGGACCTGTCACCCAAAGAAATTATTCAAAATCCTATTTTATCATATTAGTCAATCAAAATGAACTTTAATTACACTATATAAATTATCTGAATATTGTTTCCTTCAGTCTGGGATTTCAAAATTACAGCAAGCAGGCAGCAGCCATTTTGTGGACACTGTTATTAAGATAAGCCTTGTATCATCTCAGAATCTTGTTTGTGCACCAGAATGGGGAGCCCAATGTCCATTTCCATGACCTGGATACGCAATTAAATTGTTAAGAGAAAGGGGGAATGTGTTGAGAGCAGTGATGTCTAGGAAGTGCTGAATGGAAAGTGAAAGGAATTGTCTGCCCCGCCTCTATGCCACTGGCATAGAGGAGGGGCAGACAATATTTGATTGACAGCTGAGATTTTTAAATGAGCTTATAACAGCTATGAATGCTTTAATAAAAAATAGAAATTGGATTTCACGTTTAATTTGAAAAGGACTTTTATTATACAGATTTTTGTGTCTGGGTGACAGGTCCACTTGAAGCTGCCGTCTCTATCAAAAATGTCTGTGTTATACATGTGTCTGATTGTATTATTGCTTTTTGTCTGTACTGCTAGTGAACAGGGTACCTTGAGAGAGGCTGCAAGGAGCGGGTGTGTGAAATTGTGTTGCTGAGTCTTTTCTTTGCGCAGCTTCTGCAGTTTGGGCTTCTTTGTAGGTAGTTTCTCTTGTGCAGCTTCTCCATATGCTTTTTCGGCTGAAAATGTAACCAAGTAAAACATAATGCATTGCACTCAATGTCATCCAAACGTCTGCCAATAAACTTGATTCTAAGGGGCAAATTCACTAAGATGCGAAGTTGCGCCAGGCGCAACTTTGCCAAGCTTCGCCAGTGCTCCGCAAATTCACTAAAATCCGAAGTTGCGCACAGGGGTAGCGTAAGGTTGCGAAGTTGCGCTAGCGTTGATTTGCTATGTAAAGCTAAGTTACGCTAGCGAAGGCTAATTTGCATACGGCACGAAATTCAAATTTCAATGGAGGAACACTATAAAATGCCTACAAATGCCTAGAAAACCTTCAAATCAGCAAATAAAAATTTTATTTTGCCCTACACATGTGCCCACTGTCTAGGTAAGTTGCCATGAGTCAGGAAATGTAGGGGGGAGGAAGGGGAGCCCCAAAAAATGTTTCGATCTTTTTCAGCCTATCACCCATCATGTAGAAAACACGCCAGCGTTTTTTGGGACTTAGAAAAAAATGACCTTTTTTTAAACAATCCCTATCTACTCTATTGCGCTTCGCCAGGTCTGAGATGGCGAAGGAAGTCTAGCGTAAAAGGTAGCGTTCAGTACACTGCGCAAGTTAGTGAATTTGCGTAGTTACGTCGCTAGCGAAAATTCGCCTGGCGTAAGGATGCGAAGTAACACTAGCGAAACTACGCCAGCGTTCGTTAGTGAATTTGCGCAGTAACGAAAATGCCAAACGCTAGCGAATTAACGCTAGCGTTCGGCGCTTAGTGAATTTGCGCCTAAGCGAGATAACAGGACTGGACTGCAAACTGTCATAAGCCAATAACTACATGACTTATCAAAGGTCACACACACACACGCGCGCGCCATTCTCCTCCTGCTTCTCTGCTAGGTCTTTACATAGTTTGATTTAAGCACCAGGATGCCGGGTATTCTCAAAAAGTTTTAAAGAGTTTTGTTGATGGCTTTCTGTTTTTAGATTGTAAGCCCTATTGATCAGGCCATCTGTACCTTTTGTATTGGTTGTACTTTTGTATATAATCTACGTGTTCAATGTATATGTCGCTTATTCCACAATGGAGGATGTTGGCACCTTATAAAAACATGTTAATAATAATAATACAGTAATGATGATGGATTTCCCATTAACTGTGATCCCTTTCCTTCAGTGTGAGGAGCTGGATTGAATTCAGACCTACTGGAAATGAACGCTACACAACCAGTAGGATTGAAAACGACGTGTAGAATGTAAAGTGTAATGTGTTTATGTAAAGTTGCACAAGTTGTCACAGCACGAGGCCGCTAATAAAAAGAATTTTTCCACTTTTTCTTTTCCTGCCCCTAATTTACATACGCAGGATTTGGATTCGGTTCGGTATTTGGCCGAATCTTTCACCAAGGATTCATGGATTCAGCCACCTTTTCCTAAAATTTTTACCGACTTGTGGGGGGGGTCGGGAACAAAAGGTGGCGGGCTGTGACATAAAATGGGGGTGGGGCAGTCTTGTGGAGATCTCAGAAGGAGGACAAAATTTAAAGGACCAGCGACAGCAAAAATTTCTAAAAAAAAAAAAAAAAAAATTGTTCGTATGCTACGAATAAAAGATGCAAACACATATTAAACTTTAAAATCGCTAAGTCTTTATTAAGAAATAACTTACTGAAACACCGCTTGCGCTCCTCTTCAGAGACGGTGACAATCCATTGTGCGGCGCTCGATTTCTCCTCCCTGGCTATCGCCTATAAGGAAGGCAGGGAGGAGAAATGGAGTGACATACGATGGATCAACCATCGCCTTTTTTGAAAAGGAGCGCAAGCAGAGTTTCGGTAAGTTATTTCTTAATGAAGACTTTGCGACTTTAACGTTTAATATGTGTTGGCGTCTTTTTTTCGTAGCATACGAACGAATTTTACATTTTTTTTGCTGTTACTGGTCCTTTAAATTTCCAGGGGATTGGGGGCGGGCCAGGGGGTCTTGTTAAGGGTATTACAAATTTGCCAGCAGGGTTGCCACCTGGCCAGTATTTTACCGGTAGTAATGATGGTTCATCCCAATGTTATTAATATGGAAAAATATAAATATATAGGAAGACCGGTATTTTTTTCCAGAAAAGCTGGCAACCCTAATTGCTGTTAAATTCGTAATACTGGCCCCGGCAGGTGTTTTCCCGGCTAGGCTGCCTGACAACCCCATACATTACCCAACATGCATTGGGAGACGCAGGCTTGGCACATTAGGGCAACAAAAAACTTTGGCCGGTTTCCAAAGGTCCAAAAAGTAACTCAAATCAGTAACTTGGCTACTTTATACATTGAAAACCCACCTGAGCTCTAAATTAGTAGCCCAATTTGGCTGGAAAACCACCAATCCCGATCCAGTCCCCCCCTCCTGCAAGAAGCCAATGGGATGCTGTGGGCGTGGCCCCAGGACTAAGTGTCCAATCTGCGCTACCCGAGACCATCCCCCGCCCATCCCCCGCCCACACAGCTCAGAGCTGCGCCATTCATTGACATTAGGCCCAATTAAAGTCCGCCCAGTAGGAATTCCTGCCTCTCACCGCTCAGGTCCTGCTCGCCTTCACTCCGGGTGCGCCTTCCCAGTAAAGCCAGAAGCAGGAGAAGTCCCCCCAGGAGCACCGACACCGCAACTACAGCCACTGTCGCCTCCATGTCCGACCAGCTCTGGGCTACGTCACACGTCACGGGAGCGCGCACGGCGCCACATCACATGCAACAGGGACGAGCTTTGACCCCTGACCTTTGAAAACCTTTCTCACACAGTATAACGCCCGGTTTGCGAGATTATAGGCGATTTGTAGTATTTATTCCTGTCAACTAATTGTTACAAGGGGCGGGAAATACTTAGAGGAGGGCACGTGTTGAATAGCAGTGAGTTGGCAGGTGTCTGTGAGGGTCAGAGTGGGAGAGAGTTACAGATACAGGGGCTGATTCCTTGGGCTAAATAAAAGGGCTACAATGATTGGCTTAAAGGGGTCGATCCCCTTCCAAACACTTTTTTCAATTCAGTTGTTGCCACCTGTCCTAGCCGGTATTGCAAATTTACTGGCAATGTAGCTGTAGTAACTTGTAATACCTATAACAAAAGCCCTTGGCCCTCCGGCAGAAACGTACTCCTCCTTAGTCTTCTGCCCCTCTCGAGATGGGGCCCCGCCTCTTTTTGCATCACGACGCATGCGGGCCCGTCCCTTTATATGTCACAGTCCGCCCATTTACCAGTGGCGCCGCCCCTTTTTACGCCACGGCGTTACCTCCCCATCACTAGCTGGTAATTTTTTTTAAAAAAGGTGGCAACCCTACTCAGGGCCGATTTACCCTTCTTACCCCCCCTAGGCCCAGCTAATGTTTCACCCCCCCAGGAGCGTTTCTGCCATGGCGGCAGCTCCCAAAAAGTTACCAGGGTGGCAAAAAGCTGCTCCTGTAACTTAAAGAGTTGAATTTCCGGTTATTAACTGGAAATTCGGCTTTTCTAGTGTAGAGAGCGATATTTCACACTCTGCGCTAGCACTGCCCCCCCCCACCAGACCTCCCGTCCTAAGGTAAACCTGGGGGCGACATTGCGTTGATGCTTGAAACGCGCCTGCAACCCCCATATTACTCAGCAGACAGCACAACGCCATTATTATTATTTATCTAATTAATTAATTGTTTAACCTACCAACTGTAAGAAGTTCTGCTGCCTGTTCTGCCTGCGCTTTTGCCTGCCTGGTTGCAGTTGCAGGCTGCTAGCCATATTCACATGCACTCCTCCTTGCTATTGCGCTGTGCATGGCTCAGTCTAGCTCCTAATCAGGCTGGTGCGCCCCAAGTGACGTCACCACAACGCTCACATGCCTGGTCACGTGATGACTTCACTGTGCGCTGTGCGCAGCCCGGGATAAAATATTTGCACCGCTATCTACTTTCTATGCGGCAAGGAATGGAATGAAGTACAGGAGCCAGGGTTAGGGTGGCTACATGGCGGTACCATTGCCTTCAATAAAAATGTTCTTACACATTCACATACAGAACAAGAGCTGAGCTGCAGCAGGTCAATGCTGGGGCTCTGTTTTGGCTTTTACTACAAGATATATAGATGTTAGGGGTGCCAGCTTGCCTCCCCTAAACATCTTGCCGCCCTAGGCCCTGGTGGCCTCACCCCAAATCCAGGCCTCGTTTTCTTCCGTTCAGCCGCAGGGGAGCGCACTAAATTATTGTGAAGGGGGCTGTACTCACACAGATGCATGTATGCGCCAAACACAGGTGAAATGCAACATGCTGCGTCCCATCTGCATTTGCTGCTTACATGCGTCTGTGTGAGTACAGCCCCCTTCACAAGAATTAGGGATGCACTGAATCCACTTTTTTGGATTCGGCCGAACCCCTGAATTCTTCACGAAGGATTCTGCCGAATACCGAATCCGAACCCTAATTTGCATATGCAAATTAGGGGTGGGAAGGGGAAAACATTTTTTATTTCCTTGTTTTCTGACAAAAAGTCACGCAATTTCCCTCCCTGCCCCTAATTTGCATATGCAAATTAGGATTCGGTTCGGCCGGGCAGAAGGATTCGGCTGAATCCGAATCCTGCTGAAAAAGGCCGAATCCCGAACCGAATCCTGGATTCGGTGCATCCCTAACAAGAATTGAGTGCATGTACTCCTGTGCTCCCCTGCGGCTGAACGGAAGAAAGCTCAAGGCGGGAGCGCAGCTAATAAAACAGCCGTGAGTAAGGGCCCTAATTCAGGAGCAGACTCTGCTACGTTTAGTTGATACAATTAGTTGATATGTTTCTCAGCAGTATCTGTGGAATATTAGCAACTATTGTATCAATTCTAACAGCTGCCTTTAATGAAACCCAGGGATTCTGAGAAATATGAAGAAATGTATCAACTAAATGTATCAATTTAAAACAGTTTACAGGGTCGTCGACCCCTCCCCCTCTCAGAGCTGCTTCAGAAGGTGCAAAATGACACTTTACATTTCAATATTTGTAAGTCATTGGAAAAAATCGTTATTTCTGGTGATCTAGCTGAAAACAACTAGTTGAACAACCCCTTTAAAGGGGCTAATTTAAAGGGATACTGTCATTGGGAAAAGTTTTTTTCAAAAGCATCAGTTAATAGTGCTGCTCCAGCAGAATTCTGCACTTAAAATCCATTTCTCAAAAGAGCAAATGGTCAATTGCAATGAGTGTGTCCCTTATACAGTCCTGCGCCAATCACTTATTGCTTTAGCTTGTGTATGTGACTGACAGAGAGTCTTACACTCACCCCCCCATAGTGTAACATTAACACTTCAATGTTTAACCCTTGTTATTAACACACTAAATATTGTATCTCACAGTAAAACTCACTCCTGTGCTTATATCCTTTCAGTATTGAACAAAAAGTTACTTTAAACACATTTCCCTGATTTTACATTTTCCCAGATTTTACATAAATTTTTCCTGGTCCCCTGAAATACGTAAAAAGGGGGTTCGACTGTATTTATATAGTTAGTGGGTAAAGATCTATAACAAAAAAAGAAAATTTTTATCGGATGGGAAGCTCCGGATTGAAGTGAAACCTTCGGATTCACCAACACCTGAGGGTGAGAACAGGGGTATGTGTAAATAATAAGCAGGAGTGCTGAAAATTGTTATTGAGGTTGGGCCAAGGTAAGAGGTCAGTGACAAAACAGGCAGAGATGAAGGGCTGGTGGCAAAGTAGTGAAGTCAGGTAATCAGGCCAAGTCAAAACCAAGTAGCAATAAGAATCAGCAAAAGCAGACTGGGCACTAATTAGAATCATGCGTGATGAGGACACTGGCATCTTTAAAGGGATACTGTCATGGGGAAAAAAAAATCAAAATGAATCAGTTAATAGTGCTGCTCCAGCAGAATTCTGCACTGAAATGTATTTCTCAAAAGAGCAAACAGATTTTTTTATATTCAATTTTGAAATCCGACATGGGGCTAGACATATTGTCAATTTCCCAGCTGCCCCAAGTCATGTGACTTGTGCTCTGATAAACTTCAATCACTCTTTACTGCTGTACTGCAAGTTGGAGTGATATCACCCCCTCCCTTTTCCACCCCAGCAGCCAAACAAAAGAACAATGGGAAGGTAACCAGATAGCAGCTCCCTAACACAAGATAACAGCTGCCTGGTAGATCTAAGAACAGCACTCAATAGTAAAAACCCATGTCCCACTGAGACACATTCAGGTATTGAGAAGGAAAAACAGCAGCCTGTCAGAAAGCATTTCTCTCCTAAAGTGCAGGCACAAGTCACATGACCAGGGGCAGCTGGGAAATTGACAAAATGTCTAGCATTTTGAAAAAAACATGTTTTCCGATGACAGGATCCCTTTAAGTATGGGAAGCACATGGGCAGAACAATCGAGTGCATGCACATGCAAGTCACAACATACGTATACGTTGCAGTACAGAGTGTCACCACACACCACAGGAGAAAGTGAGCACAGCAGTGAGCACCAGGACCGGAGGCTACAGCGCACAGACCTGCTTCCGGAGATAAGTCCTGACTCTTGTGGATAGAGGGTTCCCTAAATAAGGTATTATGGGAATTCTCTAAAATTAGACATACAGTAGAACCCCAATTTTACATTTCCCAGGGGACTGCATCAAAACTGAGTAAATTCAGAGAAACCCTAAAATACAGGAATAAAGGATGCCTCTAACTTGTTAAGGGGCCACTGGCCAATCAGGCAGACATAATTGAATTGCAGTGAGTATATAAATATATTTTATATTATAACTACTTGAGGGATGTACGAACTTATTCTGTCTCATAGGTTAGATTTCAAAGGGAACAACAATGATTTATAAATTCCTTTCTTACAGTGGAACATTTTTTTTATGTTGCAGAAAACTTGAAGAACTGGAGGCTTTATACTGGCTTTGTCTGAAGTGCCAGTATTATTGTTATTATAGCATTTGTCATTAATATTAGTGAGGTTATTATATACGATTAGGGATGCACCGAATCCAGGATTCGGTTCGGGATTCGGCCAGGATTCGGCCTTTTTCAGCAGGATTCAGATTCGGCCGAATCCTTCTGCCTGGCCGAACCGAATCCTAATTTGCATATGCATATGCAAATTAGGGGTGGGGAGGGAAATTGCGTGATGTTTTGTCACAAAACAAGGAAGTAAAAAATGTTTTCCCAACCCTAATTTACATATGCAAATTAGGGTTCGGATTCGGTTCAGTATTTGGCCGAATCTTTTGTGAAGGATTCGGGGGTTCGGCCGAATCCAAAATAGTGGATTCGGTGCATCCCTATATACGATATCACCTGTTTCCCCTATTATTATTATCCACAATAATGACCATTATTTATATTATTAGGGAAGCTATTCCTCTTTGTATGAGTTCTTAGTGCCATCATTACTTTAGGGACATTATCTGTTGTCAGCTTGGTGCCCACAGGGGCACATTAATGAAATCAGTACAGTGTGGTTCTTCTTTAAACTTTGTCTCTTCTCCACAGGAGATGCATGAAGATCATATTCTCTCTTAATACGAGGAGGAGCAGCATGCCTGTAGAGTAAGTTGACAGAAATGTGAATATTGAAGAAAATTGTGGTGCTGTAAGCCACGGTAACCAACTGCAAATGACAAATTGTGGAGGATTATGCAACCTTACTATACATAGTCGTATGGCTCTGTTATCTAGATAGCTGTTATCGAGCAAGCTCCTAAATAATGGAATAATCAGACAATACCAGATTCTTTGGGGCAGATTTATCAAGGGTCGAATTTCGAAGTGCAAAAAACTTCGAAATTCGACCATCAAATAGATTATTTTGACATTCGAAATCGAAGTATTTTTAACATCGTACGATCGTACTCCGAATCGAACAATTCGAACGATTTAATCGTACGATCGTACAATTTCACTTTGACCTCTAAAAACTTAGCCAAATGTTGGCTATATGTTTTAGGAGGTCCTCATAGGCTAACATAGCAATTCGGCAGGTTTAAGGTGGCGAAGTGTCGAAGTCAAAGTTTTTTTAAAGAGACAGTACTTCGATTCAAAGTATTTTCACTTCGAGTCAAAGTCAAATTTAGGCGTATTCGATGGTCGAAGTACCCAAAAAATAGTTTGAAATTCGAAGTTTTTAACTTCCAAAATTCACTGTGAGCCTTAGTAAATCTGCCCCTTAATGTTAATAGAGTCAAATGCCTATGGGGTGGTTTTTGGTCCTCGTTCTACTTAAAATGCCAGTATCAGTTTTCCCAATACTCTTTTTTGTGAGTTAATGCAGGTTCTATTGACACCACAAATACATACGTATGTAAAAATGTCCTCTTACACTTCCACTTGCTCAATGGGTTTTTGGGACCTAAACTCAAAGACTTTTATAATAAGATCCTGGTAAAGCAGAAGGGCCTGGAAGAAGCTGATAACTTTGTATGATACACGGGATCCTCTTCCTCCCTACTTCTTTCTTATCCAGTGGCCAATGAATGCACAGTAGAGCAAAAAAAACTGTTTTTTTTTTGTTTTTTTATTAGAGTCCAGATTTTAACTGCACATACATGCATGAAAGAAGGCCCTGAGCCAGTGCAGTTTTCTGCTAACAGGAGCACCGGCCTGGGGTATCAGGTAAATCATTATAGTCCTTGGGAGGTTCCATAACTTTTGGCACCCTCCCTTGGATTGGAGCTTTCCTTTTCCTTTAAGATGTGGTGTAAAATGTTGATGCAGAACAGCACTAAAACTGGAGCAATGTTTTAGTAGGACAAAAATATTCAACCCCTCAAAACCCCTAAAAAAACCATAAATGCGTTTTCAACTTTTCCTGAATGTGAAAAAATTAAACTAGGCAGGGAAAAAAACAAGATAAATATGCCCCTATAAGTACAAGGTTAACAGAGAACTCGAGAAAAAAAACAACACAGGCCTTGTGGAAAAGGATATTTATTTTAATATAAACTAAAGCCACCCATATATATTTCCTAAACCTTAAAATAAAACAAAGATACAAAGACATTGCTCAACAGATTTATAAACAAAGCATCTATACAATGAGAAATGGGCAGAAATAGCTGCTTCATTTACTGCAACTGCAAGAAAATTTTAGTAAAATGTGCAACACATTATGGGGTCAAATAAATTCAGGTTGAATGCCTGGAAAATCTGTCAGTTTTTCCACATAGGGGTAAAAATGTATTCAGCTAGACTGCATAAAGTAGCAGTGTTGCCAGTGGAGTAACTAGAAATAATTTGGCACCGACACGAATATAACAAATCTTGTGTTCCATTTCAATTGCACATTTTCCTAATCCTTGGAATGGGTACTGACCAATCAAGGAGAATGACAAAGCCACATTCTCCCCAACCTATTGCGCGTTTCGTGCCTATAGGGGCACTTACTCATAGGCCTATGAGTAAGTGCCCCTATAGGCACGAAACGCGTTAGGTCTCCATGTCCTAATAAAACTTTTTATTTTTTATATCTGATTCTTTATTTTTGGAAACCCTCACATTTTTGTGATACACATAATTGTAGTGCTGATTCTGGTGGTTGACATATCAGCTGTTGAGCCCAGTGTTTTGCTGTGCGAGCTAATCCTGCTGCAGTCGTTGCTGGGCGTAAAATTGGTGTGGATTGAGAATAAGCCCTTTTTAGAGCTGACTAACTTCTTGTCCATTGGATCTTTAAAAGCTGCTTCCTCTGTCGGGAGGGTAGTTTGCTTAGATAAACCTGCAATTGCTGAATTAACTGTAGGCGGTTTATCCCATATTTTGCGTTGTTCTTCAGGAACAGGGTAAGTATTATAGAAGCGTTTGTTTAATGTCAATCTGCGATCTGGTTAAGACCATTTGCTATCTATAGTTTGAGATATAGCTTTGAATACTGGGAAAATCAAGCTTTCTTTTGGTGGACTGCTAGTACCCTATCCGCTTTTGACAGCATCACTGACTCATCTTTGATTTCTACAGTCTCCATCATTGTCTTTAACAGTTTGGCCGACACCTCTGGTTTGCTGTACTGAGTCTGAGTCACTTTGAGAGTCTGACTCCTTGTGATCTGAAAGCTGCATGTCAGAGACACTTACTAGGCCAATTTCCTCATCTGAGAGAGAGATTCCTCCAGTTCAGATAGATCTGAGGCTCTCTCCTGGGCCCTGCTTGTTCTACTGGAGGATGTATACTTTGGAGTAGTTTGAAAGGTGGTTTTAATCCATTCCAGGAAATTCCCAATTTGTGGGGGAACCTGAGATGTTGAAGGTTGGTCATGTAACATTGGAGCTGGGCGGTCTTTACCCACCAGTGGGGAATTGGTATTACTGTGGTGTTCAACCTCTTAAGTAAGTGCATTATCTCTGGTGAAGCAATTGCTCTGAAGTGTTTTGGCCCTGTGGTGATAGGGTAGGTGCATCTGTGGGCTTACAGTCTGAACAATAAGTCTGTTCCAACTTAAGGTATGTTTGCATTTTTTGCATTTAATTATTTTTTCAGCCTTTTTAGTGGACTTTCGAGTCAATATAGCAACCTAAATGTCTTCTCTTAACTCCCTGAGGGAATCTGACCTCTCCATGATGAGATCTCCTCCTCTTATCGGTGCGCAATGTACTTGGGCTGCACAAAAGTTGCAGTCGCTGAAAGTATTGTGCTTAAACTCTGCTGTGTGCAGCTTATTCTGCCTGTGTACAGCATGTGTATGTTGAGTGAAGTCAGCCGCGCGACGTACGCTGACTAACGTTATTGGCGCCGGCTGTCGCGTTGTGACGTCAGACACGTGATGCTTCTCTGTTCCCACCACTTATTGAAATGCGCGTTAAACAATGGCGCCAATTCACTAGCGGAGAGGGATATGGCTTATAGCGCTCCTTCCTGTAGTGTGACGTAGCGGATTGTGTAAGATCACACTGAGGGTTCCTGAGAGGTAGCACTGCATACCTATTACCCTGTGATGTAGGCTGTAGGGGTGTAATAGCCACCAATAAATTGTGTAACACTTTCTTGACCTATTCTGTCAATTAGGGGTTAAGAGTGTCCAGCTAGTGTATGAGCATGGGTTACACTGTGAAACTACACTCAGGGCGGAGCCTTCGCTAAATGGAAGCTTCCCCTTTAAGATGGTGTAAAACTACAACCCACAGGCTAATTAGTGTTGATAATAGAATAATGGATGCCAGGAGGTTCTTAGATAGTGAAAACAAGTGAGATGGTTTATTGGCACACAAATATGCAAAGGCAATTGACCACAGGTTTACTCACGCCGGAGCTGTAGTAGGAGTTAGCATATCACAGAGGAGGAAGGATAGCATTGATGATGATGCAGCATGTACAGATGTCACTCCTCAAGTCAAACAGTAGGAAGAATATCTCACTCTCAAAGACCAGCGACCAATGTGAAACAGGATTGATCAAGTAGGGGTCAGGCAGTGCTCTGCTAAACTGAATTCCCTATCACTGAGTTCCCTACACTAAAGGCACCTTAGAAGCCTTTGGGAGGCTACTCCCTGCTATTCTCCTTGTTGGAGCACACAACTGCTCATACTACATAAATCTGACTATCTCTCTCTCCTAGAGAGACTATTACAGAATCTGCCCTAATGATAACTAATCCTCGTTCACGGGATTTCCTGGTTCCCGACTTCAACACCAAAGGTACAGGTCCCTTTGGGGTAAATGGCTTAATGGGGCCTTGGTGATCCCAGGCTCAATGGGAAACACCCAACAGCACAGACACCAGGAGCCAAAGAGGAAGAGGCCACTCCCTACACAGCACTATATAGCAGTGTGGCAGGGGAGTGGTATTACACCATTTGGCCTATAGCTATAACTGTTACACAAACAGGTCATAAAGGCTTTTGCCCAATAAACAACAGCTATAGAGAAAGATACAAGAAAGGTAGGGGATTAACTCTATAGGAGCCTAATAGATCCTATAGGTCCCTACAATTGCATGTAATGTTACCCAGAAAACGAGGTTGCTGACTTGTTGTCCAGCTGTCCCTTGCCATATTCCAGTGGTGCTTTATGTGTGCTTTAAGAATGTCTGGCATTTCGCATAACCAAAATTTTTAATTCTGCTGGCACTTAAAGTGTTAATTTAACATTTACATTCTGAAGTCATGGCAGGACTTTCTTTTTCTTCCTTTCCCTTTTAGCCTTTATTGAAGTTGTATTTGTGTTTCTGTACTTGATGGTAATTGCTTGTAATCAATGTACAGTCATTTATGATATACAACACTATCTGTCTTCATCTTATATTTAAGGACACTTAGTAAAAACGTGCTTGTTTATACTGCTCTTATTTGATATTTTGTGGTTTAATACAAATGCCAATAACATTATTGAAGAATAAAATTGAAACTTGCAACAAATACCAGAATCTTAAGGATCCCACCACCTCATGTTCACTTAGTACATCCCCAATCTGTTCACAATAATCGGATTGCCGAATATTCTAGGAGAGACTGTATTTCTGGCTACATGGAGGATACAGCCATTGGAGATCTCTGTATTGGTAACCAGGAATCAAGATGCAGGGAGTTATTTTGTTTGACCTTACTTGGGGCACTTGCATCACTAGTTACAATTCAGCCAGTGAGCTATTTGCACTATGTTCACCTCATGTTTGTGTGGGTTACCTCTCAAACGCCTAAAAAAAAAAAATTTGGCTCCTGATAAAACTAACCCTAGTTTGTGTCAATGGGAGGGGCCTAGTTAATATCAATTAGGACAGGGAGTGATTTATAATCTCTGTAAAGATCTGTGGAATAGGATAGCAGTAAATAAATAACAGATAATAATGGCAAAGGCGAGTAAAGGTACCCCTGCAGTAGAACTGCAAAGATGGTGCACAGCTATTGTCAACATGAAAGACTGCCTGCTGTGATTCCTTACCTTGTGTAAGATTTAAAAAGTAACTGGCCCCTGCATTGTTTACACCTCAAATTTAGACTGTAAACTTCTGCATTGTTCACAACTGTAATCCCCCTGCACTGTTCACACTGGTAACACCTCTATTGTTCACACCCTAAAGCCCTGTACTGTTCACAACTCAGGCCCAGACTGAAAGTGCTCACAATTTTCACCTGTTCACACCTCATACAAACTGCTGGAGGGGCACCAGCACTGTCTCACGGTATGTAGCACCGTATGAACTGTCTCTCTTAGAGTCCTAATAGGTTTCCCTGTCTCCTGCTCTTTTCTACCTGCCCTATGCTCCCTGTGTGTCATACTCTGCCTGCCCTATGCTCCCTGAGTGTGTCATACCCTGCCTGCCCTATGCTCCCTGTGAGTGCCATACTCTGCCTGCCCTATGCTCCCTGTGTGTGTCATACTCTGCCTGCCCTATGCTCTCTGTGTGTGCTATACTCTGCCTGCCCTATGCTCCCTGTGTGTGTCATACTCTGCCTGCCCTATGCTCTCTGTGTGTGCTATACTCTGCCTGCCCTGTGCTCCCTGTGTGTGTCATACTCTGCCTGCCCTATGCTCCCTGTGTGTGTCATACTCTGCCTGCCCTATGCTCCCTCTGTGTGCCATACTCTGCTTGCCCTATGCTCCCTGTGTGTGTCATACTCTGCCTGCCCTATGCTCCCTGTGTGTGTCATACTCTGCCTGCCCTATGCTCCCTGTGTGTGTCATACTCTGCCTGCCCCATGCTCCCTGTGTGTGTCATACTCTGCCTGCCCTATGCTCCCTGTGTGTGTCATACTCTGCCTGCCCTATGCTCCCTGTGTGTGTCATACTCTGCTTGCCCTATGCTCCCTGTGTGTGTCATACTCTGCCTGCCCTATGCTCCCTGTGTGTGTCATACTCTGTTTGCCCTATGCTCCCTGTGTGTGTCATACTCTGCCTGCCCTATGCTCCCTGTGTGTGTCATACTCTGTTTGCCCTATGCTCCCTGTGTGTGTCATACTCTGCCTGCCCTATGCTCCCTGTGTGTGTCATACTCTGCCTGCCCTATGCTCCCTGTGTGTGTCATACTCTGCCTGCCCTATGCTCTCTGTGTGTGCTATACTCTGCCTGCCCTGTGCTCTCTGTGTGTGTCATACTCTGCCTGCCCTATGCTCCCTGTGTGTGCCATACTTTGTACCCTGTGGAAAATAAGCCTGGTAGGGTTTGTTCTAGGGGTTTGTTCTGCTGTTATTGCAGCAGAAAAGTGGGACTTTTCTGCTGCAATAAATGCTTTAAAGGCAAGAGCCGAAGTATGATGGTGTAAAAGAAGTTGTTCCAGTTGCCTTGGAGGCGGCCTGGGATTGTAATAAATGAAAAGTAAGTGGTGTGCCAAAAAATAAAGGAAGATTGGATCCTCTTTTTGTACTCCACACCCTGCACTAGACACAAAGGACCCTATGCAGCCACAGCTTCTAATATCACAACATACAAAGTAGGTTGAGTGTACTCTTTAAATCTTTATTTTATTGGTTTTGTTCAGTAACACATATGCACAAAATTTATCACAATAATTGCTAAGATATACTTATTTGAGATTTATTCAATAAAAGAATTATAAAAAAAACTCTGCAGTCTATATATATATTTATTGGTGTTTAAATAATTACACAATTAAAATGCACATACAAAGAAAGAAACCCTAAAAGGAAGGTGGCCGTTGGATATAACAGAAGATGCTCTGCAAACACCAAGGGCCATGCTTAATGTCATCAATAAAACCAGCATTACCTTAATAACCTATGGTAAAGCTTTATTCCTTTTTTGAAAAAAGGAATTTATAAAGTAAAAACCTACGTCTTGGCAATAAAGTACAGCAATATAAAATCTACTTTTACACAAGGCAAATAATATGCATTATGGCACAGATACTAATATCTATATCAATGTTGTGCAAGTTGCAGCCCACCCTATCTGTTTTAGAACTACGACTCCCAGCATCCCAGTAAGGGCTAAAGGAAGATAATAGCTGAAATGTAACAGTTGCTGAAGGACAGCAGGGTGGATGTTCTTAATCTATATAAAGCTCTGGAATATAATTGTATCTTGCAGCTAAAGTGCCTCATTATGACATGTTGTCAAATCACCCGGTTGAGTTACCAGTCCATTAAAAGAGCATCATTAGAAGTGAGATCCATGAAAATGGTGTACTTACTAAGATAGTTTCTCCTACTAAGGTAACAGATACGTGTAGATTAATATCCCAGATGGCAAAACGTGTACCCACCACCTTCTTCTGTATACATCATAACTAGATCACCTTTTTACAGCCAGGTTAATATATGAGATTTTGGCCACCGAAATTATGAGCCAGTCAAGCTGATCCAGTCTTATGCTTCTCAGGTACATAGGGTCATGTGAAGACCTGTTTTCCATGGGTCTTATCCAATACTGACAAGTACAAACCTCTCAGACCATCTATGGTTAGTGCTTCGTGCAGGGCTTCCTTACATATGACAATATTGGGCTTTCACACCTTGTGACAGATTTTAGGCATAGTGTTAATCATCATAGTACTCATAACTGAGCTTGACGCTATACCATTCTACCTTTTTCAATACGTTTCCTTCTCTTATGAGCACTGAAACTTCCAGCTAAATGTCATGGAATAAATAAAAGTATTTATTTCGGTAAGTAAACAGAAATGTCCTTGTTCCCTAAACCCCTGGAAATCGATGTTTCATTATACACTGTCGTCTCTGGGTAGGCAGTAAGAAAAAGAGAATCCTTGACACCATAATCCATGGATCAAGTCATTGTCAGTGCTGGTTTCTACACCTCCGGAGTGTTTGTAGACACCGTATTGAGGGGCATTTCTTCCTCTTCCTTTGATTTTTCCCGAGCTTTGGCCACCAACTGACTCCATCCTAAAAAAACAGTGTTAAAGGATTAATTACTGCACTACGTTGTACATAAAAATATATGGGCAGACTTACCAAAACTATGAAAATGTGGTTTCTATCAGACAGATATATAAATATTAGGGATGCACCGAATCCAGGATTCGGTTCGGGATTCGGCCAGGATTCGGCCTTTTTCAGCAGTATTCGGATTCGCCCGAATCCTTCTGCCCGGCCGAACCGAATCCGAATCCTAATTTGCATATGCAAAATAGGGGTGGGGAGGGCAATCGCGTAACTTTTTGTCACAAAACAAGGAAGTAAAAAATGTTTTCCCCTTCCAACCCCTAATTTGCATATGCAAATTAGGGTTCGGATTCGGTTCGGTATTCGGCCGAATCTTTCACGAAGGATTCGGGGGTTCGGCCGAATCCAAAATAGTGGATTCGGTGCATCCCTAATAAATATAACATATATATATATATATATATATATATAGTGAATAAAGTACCCCCTTTTGTAAAATATAAGGATATTATTAGTTACCGAGGAGTTTCATGACCATATAAAAACACGAGGCCGAAGGCCGAGTGTTTTTATACAGGTCATGGAACTCCGAGGTAACTTCTAATATCCTCATATTTTACAACTGGGGGTACTTTATTTATTATAATACACAAATTTTAGTGAGTCATGTGACAGAAATGACATCACTACTCACCGTTTATAACTGATGACATCACTACTCACCGTTTATAAGGATATAATTTACAGGATATTCATGGCTTTTGTGTATTATATATATATATATATATATATATATGATATAAGTTATGTAAAAGTGAAAGTTTTAAAAAGATGCAGATAAAATGAGATACTACCCTCAGTATTATGCATTTGGCACACACAGCCTTACCCTGCTTTAGTTAGCCCTTTGAGCTAACAGTCAAAATATCTTGCTGCTGACGTGTTTAATATCTCAGTGTTGTATCCTATCAGTGTGGGAATAGGGGAGAAAAGGCCAGGAAGGGAATCAAAAATGTTAAACAAGTAATGGTCACTCAGGTTAGCAAAGAGCAAAAAAGTAGAGGCTGCATACTCTTGAGCTGGCCTCCCTTTAGATGAAACATAATAACAGAGTAAGTTACCGTAGGTTGAAAAAAAGATATCTCTTTCAAGTTCAAACCTTTTAACTCTATTTTAACCTGCCTAACTGCTAGTTGATCTGGAAGAAGGCAAAAAAAAAAAACACTTGAACCCTCTCCAATTTAACTCAGAGGGTGAAATAATTACTTCCGGACTTCAAGATGCAATGGGACCAGTCCCTGGATCAACTTGTACTATGAGCTATCTTCCATAACCCTGTATTCCCTCACTTGCTTAACACCATCCAACCCCTTCATATACTTATCTGATGTATCAGCCAGCTATCTAATGTACATACAGTACATGGGGCTCGTTGGACTGCGGTGTCTACTGTGGATAAATCTGACCAGTAATCATAAGAGTACCTAAGTGTTGTGCACTGTCATGATCGCGCCCGGAGCAGGTCCAGGAGCTCCGGGCGGCGCGTCCTCCCCTGCCGGCGTCGCTCCCAAAATGGCGGCGCCCATGGCCGCCACGTGGGTAGCGGCGCCGGCGCGATGACGTCAGCGTGTCGGCGTAAGGACGCCGATGACGTCACTTTGGCGCCAAACTCAAAATATTAAAGCTATACCAAGACGCCAGAATGGCGCCCAAGTATAGGATTTGTTCCTGTGTGTTTCCTGGGTTTCCTGTCTGCTGTTTGAAGACTTATCTTGTTCCTGTTTGTTGCTGACCTCTTGCCTGGACTTTTGGACTTTGCTGATATTCTGCCTGCCCTTGAACCCTTGCCTGGACTTTGGTTATTCTTCTGGTTTACCCCGTGTTGGACAGCGCGACCTTGACTCCCTTGTGGGCTTCCTCCTTGATCCTGACAACCTCCCTGGTGGGAGCATTCCGGCTCCTTGACATGCACCCTGCCAGAGCATCATCATTTGTCATGTTCATATTCAGCACAATATTTGTATGGTCCATAATACAAATAGTCTCAATAGGGTATCTTCTCTTATGAAGACATATAGTAACTAGCTTCTCAAATGGATGGATGTTGTAGCTGTTAGATATGAAAAAGTCAGACTCTACCGAGGAATGATTTTTTAAATGGAATGGAATGACCTTCGACCAGAGGATGTGGCAGAAGTCTACTTTTTTATTCATTCAAAAGTTCTACAAAAACAGCATTCAGCTCTTTTAACAGTAAAACATCTCCACACTCTGAATTCCCCATACCTGGAGTTTTCTTAGATGAGCTGAGTTTCCCCTTTTCTGCATCACCCGGCTCCTCATTTATGTGGGCGAGATTCTTCTCCCATGATCCCCAGACCATTTCCTCTACTCTAAAGTACAGGAAAAATGTAATAAGTATCTGCCTGCTTTCACTTGTACATTTCCTAAATGAATCAAGAATATAATAAATGATACAGCAGGTAATGCAATAATTTTTCATTCATTCCACATTTAACAAAATATTACTGCCATGAAAAAATGTTTTATACACTACATGGCCAAATTGCCCATTTAAGCCAAAACCAAGACTATATCCATGTTCAAAACTTGACTGTAGACTCTTCCCAACTTAGCCTTTCTTTCACCTGTAGCACCATCTCTTATCAGGGTTTCCATCAGGAAGTTTCCCCACAGTCAGCCATTGTCCAATTTTCAGCTTCTTTCTAAGGAACCGAGGAATGAACCTCTCAATATCCAGAATTGTGGCTGCTCTCTATACGAATAAACACAAAAACTGTAACATTTTACATGTGACCCTAAAGCTACTGTTATTTCTGCAAGCTTTGTATCTTTTGTATGGTTAATTTTTGCTTTTATTTCATAAACACATACATACGAAATGTGGAACCTGTAACAGTGATATATATATATATATATATATATATATATATATATATATATATATACACATTCATTTTCCATATTAAAATACACAAGGAAGATTCTATAATTCTAGCTTTGGATAAAGAATGTATCCATGACATTGGTTTGGTAATAATTAGCTGCTGCAGAACAGAATATCAATTTGTGTACACATGAAAGCTGGATAAAAGACACAGGATACACAGCAGATAACAGATAAGCTCTGTAGTATGGGATTCTTCAGAACGTATCTGTTATCTACTGTGTATCCTGTGCTTGAATGGCTGCCCCCATGGCTACACAGCAGCTTGTTTATATAAACTATAGT
This sequence comes from Xenopus petersii, assembly GCA_038501925.1. Taxonomy (NCBI): domain Eukaryota; kingdom Metazoa; phylum Chordata; class Amphibia; order Anura; family Pipidae; genus Xenopus; species Xenopus petersii. Next base: position 7,615,371 of record CM076675.1, on the reverse strand, counting down.
AGTACTTACCTGTTATCTACTGTGTATCCTGTGCTTGAATGGCTGCCCCCATGGCTACACAGCAGCTTGTTTATATAAACTATAGTATTACTTATCTGTTATCTACTGTGTATCCTGTGCTTGAATGGCTGCCCCCATGGCTACACAGCAGCTTGTTTATATAAACTATAGTAGTACTTATCTGTTATCTACTGTGTATCCTGTGCTTGAATGGCTGCCCCCATGGCCACACAGCAGCTTGTTTATATAAACTATAGTATTACTTATCTGTTATCTACTGTGTATCCTGTGCTTGAATGGCTGCCCCCATGGCTACACAGCTGCTTGTTTATATAAACTATAGTAGTACTTATCTGTTATCTACTGTGTATCCTGTGCTTGAATGGCTGCCCCCATGGCCACACAGCAGCTTGTTTATATAAACTATAGTAGTACTTATCTGTTATCTACTGTGTATCCTGTGCTTGAATGGCTGCCCCCATGGCTACACAGCAGCTTGTTTATATAAACTATAGTAGTACTTATCTGTTATCTACTGTGTATCTTGTGCTTGAATGGCTGCCCCCATGGCTACACAGCAACTTGTTTATAAAAACTATAGTTGTTTTTCTGAAGCAAACACAGCAATTTAACCAGTGCAGAGCAACAGTACATTATATTGCCATTCCATTTAAACACTTTCCTTTATTTGGTGTTACTGTTCCTTTAAGACTTCTGAAACTTACAATTATAAGGCAACTTTAAAAAACTGCCTGGAGTAGCAATTGTACAACAACTTGTGTTTACAGATCTATGACACCAGATGTATGTTGTATATCTGTGCCTCTTTCTTTTCAGAGGCTTCAAATGACACATTTGCTATAAGTATTAGCATACTTCCCCTGGTAATTAATACAACTGCAGATGCAGGAGGCATTTCCCACAGCAGCCAGTGGTGTTCCCCCAGCTCAGGACTGCGCCTCAATTCCTAAGTCACACAAGACATACTGGGGCAAATTTACTAAAGGGTGAAGTGACTAATGCGGGTGAATCGTAACGTCATTTCGGAACTTCGCCGATTTAGTCACCGGTGTAACTTCGCTAGCGAAGGAGATAGACTTTAGCGGTAGTTCGCTCGCTAACGCCTGGCGAATTTGCGCTATATAACTTTATTTTATTTTATTAAGCTTTTCCGGGCTTGTGTAGTGTAATGTATTTGCTGCCACATATACGTCCATTGTACTTTAACTTCCTGCCGTATGCAAATTAGCCAACGCTAGTACAACTTTGCTTCGCTTGGCGCAGTAACGCTAGCTCAATTTTGCCATTGTTCGGCGCCCTGGACGCAACTTCGCATTTTAGTGAATTAGCATGGTAATGGGCGAATCTACGCCTGGAGAAGTGTTGCGCTGTGAGCGAAGCCATCGCTGGTGAATTTTCAGAGGTTAGTAAATTTGCCCCACTGTATGTTGTCATCTTGAGCAATTTGCAGTTTTACCACTGCCCTTTCTCTCTGTATCAGCTGTGCCCAGCGTTGGACTGGGATGCCAGGGGCCCACCAGAAAACCTTAGACCGTGGGCCCACTTTCCAAACTATCATTTCTTCTCTCCTCACTCAACCTCTTTATTCTCCAAGTCTCTTTTCTATACATATTATACTCTATTCTTCCATTATTTAGACTCTTTGGGGCAAATTCACTAAGATGTGAAGTTGCGCCAGGCGCAACTTCGCCACACTTCGCCAGGCGTAGTTTCGCCAGCGCTCCGCAAATTCACTAAAATCCAAAGTTGCGCACAGGGGTAGCGTAAAGTTGCGAAGTTGCGCTAGCGTTGATTCGCTATGTAAAGCGAAGTTACGCTAGCGAAGGCTAATTTGCATACGGCGCGAAATTCAAATTTCAATGGAGGAACACGTATCAGCACTACAAATGCCTAGAAAACCTTCAAATCAGCAAATAAAAATGTTATTTTGCCCTACACATGTGCCCACTGTCTAGGTAAGTTGCCATGAGTCAGGAAATGTAGGGGGGAGGAAGGGGAGCCCCAAAAAATTTTTCGATCTTTTTCAGCCTATCACCCATCATGTAGAAAACACGCCAGCATTTTTTGGGACATAGAAAAAAATTTGACTTTTTTTGAAACAATCCCTATCTACTCTATTGCGCTTCGCCAGGTCTGAGGTGGCGAAGGAAGTCTAGCGTAAAAGGTAGCGTTCAGTACACTGCGCAAGTTAGTGAATTTGCGTAGTTACATCGCTAGCGAAAATTCGCCTGGCGTAAGGATGCGAAGTAACATTAGCGAAATTACGCCATCGTTCGTTAGTTAATTTGCGCAGTAACGAAAATGCCAAACGCTAGCGAATTGACGCTAGCGTTCGGCGCTTCGGCGCTTAGTGAATTTGCGCCTTTGTTTCCATAAAGAATTAGGGAATGACCATGAAATAGACCAAATGATTAGAAGCAAGAGGCCCACTGACACCTGGACCCACTGGGAGTTTTCCCTGGGCCAGTCCGACATTGGCTGTGCCGCTTTTGTGTCACTTCGGTTTGCAGCCTCCAATGTAGAACGTTTTGTGGTTTCCTCTACATAAAGCCAAGTGGCACCTGCAAGTGTTATGGGGAATCTTTAGTAAGTAATATTCAGGCTTCTTTGTTAACCCAGTACTATCACATCTACTGGGGTTTTGGGGGCTCTTTGCTTTGTTTTTGTAGCTTTATATCTAGTTTTATAAAGGCAGAAAGACCAGAGATGTACTCTAGACATACTGGGGTAATATTCTGCCTTCATAAGTGCAATGGGAACAGATGTATGATAGTCTAACTAAAAACTGACTTTAGCACTATAATGAAGAGTTTGAAAAAATGTTCAAATCAGCAAAGACTTTTGATAGATTACCCCCTTAAATGACAGAGCACAACAATCTAACAGCCCATGAGATTAAGGTCAACCCACCTGAAGTTTCCAAATACTTTTGCTCTCATTAGAAATCTTATTGACCGTTTCACTCATCAAAGCAATGAGCATGTTCAACAGGAGGATGTAGGTCAAGATCACATAGAGGATCAGCAGGAACATGAAGAAATGCTTGAATTTCAAGTTCTCATTAAACTCCAGGTCTCCCATGCCAATAGTAAATTTAAAGAGTTCCAAAGAAGTGATATAAAGCCCTCCATAGGATGAGCCTGCCTCGCTTTTCTCCGTTCCATTTGCTGCTTCTTGAGGGGCTTCCACAGTCAGGGTCACCAGAGCTGAAGATAAAACCAAGGAACGAGTCGTTACCATATATATATATATATATTACCATATATACTCGAGTATAAGCCGAGTTTTTCAGCCCCCAAAATATGCTGAAAAACTCTACCTCGGCTTATACTCGGGTCGAGCGCAAAAACGGTCGCCGGCGCCTAAGGTTAGACGCCGGCGTCCAAGAATGGTCGCCGGCGTACAAGAATAGTCTCCAAGAATATTCACAGGCGTCCAAGAATGGTCGCCGGCATCCAAAAACAAGACGCCGGCACCTCCAATGGGAGCAGAAACCCTCAATTTTTTGATTGAAACTTACCAGAAGCTGCTGCATTTCTCACCCTAGGCTTATACTCGAGTCAATAAGCTTTCCCAGTTTTTGGAGGTAAAATTAGGTACCTCGGCTTATACTCGGGACGGCTTATACTCGAGTATATACGGTATGTATTAAAAAGGTTACAGAGCCACGCAGGAAGAATTACAGGGACCAGGGAATTAAGCTCTACAGTCTGCCCATCTCAGAGAAATAACTATTACTTAATTAATAGCTAATGAAGCAAATGTTGTCATTGTGCAAAAATGCTTTTTACTGGGAATACACAATCTGGGTGTTTTACCTGTAGCGATTCCCAGCACGTGCAAGGGCAAGGAATTGTCCGCCATTTTGTCAAGTCAAAACCCTAGGTGTGCCATTGCCCTAATAGTTGGGATGTTGAAATTATACCTTCCAATCAATTCTAGAGGACCTCAACAAGTTTTTAGATACCGAAATTTTTTTCATCCAAATGTTTGAGATTTTTTTTTTTTCGATTAATTAAACAAAATGCGAGAACTCTTTATTTTCCCGTGGCTTTCGTGAAACATGAAGAAACATCTTGAATTTTAATAAATAAGGGCCCTTAGAATCTGCTAACAGAAATAAATAAATAAATAGCTGCATAAAAGGAAATTAGAGGACAATTATAGGCTACTATGGACTCACCTACATTTATGCACCTTACCATTTTGGGGAACTTCTTTTTCTGACTAGAGGTATGGGAGCTTTTATCAAGAATGATCGGGACCCGGTGGGTTTTTTTTTTCGCATAAGGGATCTTTCTGTAATTTGAATCTCTGTAACTTTAGTCTATTAAAAAACAATTACATGAATTAAACCCGATAGAATTCCTCTTATAAGGAATACTTCTATCTTAGTTTGGATCAAGTACAAGGTACTGTTTTACTTGTGCAGAGAAAAATTAATTCTCCATTAAAATGGGGCAGATTCTCTAAAGAGCGAATTGTCGCCAGCGACCGCTTCGCACACATCGCACCACTTTGCCAGGCGCAAATTCGCTACCACTAAGCTAATTCACTAATATGCAAAGTTGTGCCCTGGGCGATGAACGCTGGGGACTTTTCGCTCACGTTATTTCGTCAGTGGGAGAATTTCATAGCGAAGATACGCTAGTGTTCGCTTGTGCCTAGCGAAAATTCACTAGTGATCTTGCGCTTAGGTCAATTTGCATAGGGCGGGTAATTTAAAGTTGTATGGACGTCTTTATTATAAATGTTGGTGCAAATGCTTGAAGTTACCACTTTTTATTACACATGTCCAGGGAACCTTAGGGGCTGATTCACTATGGGTTGAATATAGAGGGTTAATTAACCCTCGATATTCGACTAGGAATTGAAATCCTTCGACTTCAAATATCGAAGTCGAAGGATTTAGCGCAGAAAATTCGATCGAAGGATTATTCCTTCGATCGAACGATTAAATCCTTTGAATCGAACGATTCTAAGGATTTAAATCCAACGATCGAAGGATTATCCTTCGATCAAAAAAAGTTAGTCAAGCCTATGGGGACCTTCCCCATAGGCTAACATTGACTTCGGTAGCTTTTATCTGCCGAACTAGGGGGTCGAAGTTTTTTTTAAAGAGACAGTACTTCGACTATCAAATGGTCGAATAGTCGAACGATTTTTACTACGAATCCTTCGATTCGAAGTTGTAGTCGAAGGTCGAAGTAGCCCATTCGATGGTCGAAGTAGCCCAAAAAAACCTTCGAAATTCGAACTTTTTTTACTTCGAATCCTTCACTCGAATTTAGTGAATCGGCCCCATAATAAAGACAAGAGAGTTAATATTATGCCCTACACATGAGCCCACTGTAAAATGAATGTTCCATATGTTATAAAATGTCTGGAGAAAACTGGTTACCCAAAAAAGTAAGTTAGGACTTTTGCAGCCAATCCCGCTTAAAAAAGGAAAAAGGTCGCCAGCGTTTTTTGAACTTTAATGCATTTTCGGCAGACAGGATATGATGTAAGTGACAGAAGATTGAGGAAGATCTAGCGGCTTTATAGCACTTCATCTGGTCTGAGGTGGCAAAGTAAAATCCACATAGTGAATTTGTGGAGCAATGATCATTCGCCAGAGCGAAAAGTCGCCTGGCGATAGAGTGTGAATGAATGCTAGTGAAAGGGACCGAATAGTCGCCTGCGCCTGTTAGAGAATTGGCGATGTCCCTGCGGGTGGCAACGCTGGTGAAAAGTCGCTAGCATTAGCCACTTCAAATAATTTGGACCTTTTTGGGTAACAGATTTCCAAATAATGGATCCCATAGCTACAGTATATACAGTAACTAATGCTTTTCAACCTTATGAATTCCATGCTTATCTAGCTCAGCACATATGACCCATTTTAATCATCACTACTGAAATTAAAATTAAGGCTACAGCCTGGTGTCTACAAACACTAAAGATCTATACATTACCTCTGCAGGAAAATGTGTAACCAATCTGCAATGCAATGTTTTATCCTATAAAAAAATCTTTACAGGTCACCATTATCGTTCACTAGTCCAGGGGGAGTTTACTTTTAAATAAACTCTTACTATGAAAGAAGAAGAAGCAGGGATATTCTACGATAATTTGCACTTAGTGGTATTTTTTATATATTTTTCAATATTTTTTAATTTTTCTTTCATATTTGTTTTCATTTTTTTTGTTGTTGTGGTTTTTGAATTATGTAGCATCTCTTGTGTTTCAGCACAATTATACTCTAACAACCAGCAGTGGCTTAAATGACAACCTTGAAGATGAATTGGAGAGGTCATAAATAGAAAGATAGAGGAGGAGGGTAAAGGCTTTGCTCACCTTTATATTAGAAAGTCCCCCTTAAAGGACAAGGAAAGTTGAACTAAGGAAGTAGGCTAGAAATGTTGTACATTATGTTGTGTACCAGCCCAAGGCAACCACAGCCCTTTAGCCGTAAAGATCTGTGTCTTCAAAGATGCCCCAGTAGCTGCCCATCTTCTTTTCTGCTGATTCACTGCACATGCTCTGTGCTGCTGTCACTTACTGAGCTTAGGGACTCACTCACAATATACAGTACACATAGAATAGAAATGTCACAATATAAGGCTGATTAGTAATTAAAACAGATAATTACTACATGGCAGCACAGAAACCAGTGCAATTGTGACAGGAGCGTGGCATGCGATGTGTGCGCGCCTAAGTGATTGAGAGTGGCGTGCGCTGTAACGCTTTGTCAGCGTGCCTGCGCGCGCTCAGTGTAGGGTCGGGTTGGCTGGGGCGCCTGCCCAGGCTGGCCCGGCCCTGCAGGGGAACCTCATTTTCTGCTGGATAATTAGTGACGAGCCCTAAGCTTAGCTTCTCAACAGCCAATCAGAGCCCACTGAGCATGTGAGTGTCACAGACACTTTCCAAGATGGTGACCCCCTGTGACAAGTTTGAAGTCCTGGATCATTGCTTCTATTGACAAACTGAAACTTTAGCCTCATGCAATAAGTTCACTATATAAAATATGCCATTTTTAGCCCTATTCATTTTCAGGGTTTAGTTCAGCATATAACTGCACCTGTTTAGGGTTGGGAGGGGGAGATGCTTCGTTTTCCAGTGACCCCCAACAACTGGAGAGCATTTTAATTCAAGATGGAAAGAGGCAGAAAAGGAAGTATACAAGAAGTATAAAAAATGATGACCGACTAGGAAATTCTTTAATATATAGAATAAAAAGCCTAAAGGTGAACAGTAGCAAAGAGCCTCAGTAGCAAAGAGTCCACTCAAACCGCAAGAGAGTCTGAGACAGGCGGCACTAGAATCAGTACATTACCTGCTGCAAAGCCAAAGAGGAAAACCAGGTACACAAAGAGGAAGCGGAGCATGTCCCTCAGGATGGTCTAAACACAAAAAAACAACATAAAACTTAACATTAAAAACATTCTAAAACAAAAAAGAGAGAGGAAAATTATAATGATTTCTGTTCTGTACATGCAGTGTAACGCCTTCTGAAAAGAGAAGGTAATTACTTGCCTCATGCTACACACATAGCACTGCCTTAATACCCCAAATGAGATTTTAAAGGAACATTGTTAATTTTTTTTAAATGCATTAGTTATTAGTGCTGCTCCAGCAGAATTCTGTATTGAAATGTGTTTCTCAAAAAAGCAAAAAGATTTTTTTATATTTAATTCTGAAATCTGACATGGGGCTAGACATATTGTTTCCCAGCTGCCCCCAGTCATGTGACTTGTGCTCTGATAAACTTCAATCACTCTTTACTGCTGTACTGCAAGTTGGAGTGATATCACCCCCACCCCCCCTTCCCATTGACTAATGCATTTGCACAAAAAAATGCCATAAGAATCATTTGGAGCGAGAAAAATTGTTGCATGCGTAAAAATTCATCTAGTGTAAAAAAACTGACACCCATTGACTTCAATGCGTTTCACAAATTTTTCTCACCAACACCTTGGATGTTGCTCCCAGTGGCTGCCAGTTCACATAGGGGCTACCTAATGGCCAATCACAGCCCTTATTTTGTGCCGCCAAGGAACATTTTCATGCTTGTGTTGTTCTCCAATTCTTTTTACATCTGAGTGTGACTACAGGTAAAAAAAAAATGTTGGGGACCCTCAGTTTACAGGAACAAGATCTGTAGTATTTCTGACCTTTTGGATCATGACGCTGTAGATTCCTGTCTGCTGAAACCCACGGGTAAAGTACAGCATATCCACCCAGCCAATCACCAGTGAGAACACCATCAGGACTACATACACTTCACCTCCTGCCAGGTAAGTGGCCCCACTGCACAGTAGTATTAGCGCCTGGAGAAAACTGGGGAAACAAAGTTTCATTGGTCATTGCAGGAATTACTCTTCTTAAAGACACACTAAAGAAAAAAAAATGAATAGGCAAAAACTTACAAGAGTATCTCAAAGTAACCGTCCATCATTAAAATCTGCAGAGAAGGCCGCCGCTTCCAGAAATAAATAATCTGATCAGCAGGAAAGAAAAAGAATTGTCTCAAAATGCAATTTTACAAGATGACAATTTAGGACTAATTATAACAATTATTTTCCATTTAAAAGTGCAATATAAGACCATAGTCTGTCATAAGCCATATAAATAAGGCTAGTAATTAAAAAAAATATATATACAGTATATTTATGTATAATGATGCCTTTTCTAATTGCTACCTTTGTCTCAAGAATAGGCACTGGAAATAGGGAGGCAAGGGGGGCCACGTTCACCCCAGCATATACTTTTGGTTACCAATTAACAATCCTCCAAATGTATATAATACTTAAAGGGATACTGTCGCGGGAAAACATCACATCAGTTAATAGTACTACTCGGGCAGAATTCTACACTGAAATCCATTTTTTAAAAGATTTTTAACAGATTTTTTAGATTTAATGTTGAAATTTTGCATGGGGCTAGACATATTGTCAGTTACCCAGGTAAACGTTTGCTGAAGGATTTATCAAAATGTGAGATTTGGAGCTTGCCACATGACACTTCAGTGCTACTTGCCACAGCAGCTCAGACCCTTTTACTGTTGTAGGAACCATTGACAGAATTACAAAATGCAGTATTGGAAGAGACAGGGGAATGCCTATTTATCAAACGATTATCAAATTTGAATTTGTGAGTTTTTTCTTTATTTGAATGAACTTGAGATTGTACCAATCTTGACTGATAAAACAGGTCTACATCTGGCAGTGCTGTCCTAAAACAATTCAAGTTGGGACCCCCTAACATCCCAATATACCACTGACTAAGACCGAATTTAATTCTCTCTCCTATCTTGTGCTCCTGTTGAGCAGTTGTTCCCTATCAGATGCATAAAGGGATTGCGTGTACTGTTACCTACCTGTGTGCTTCTTATGTGCCCATAAACCAGTCCCGTGCTCTGCGGCATCACAAACTGGTGTCAGCGGTGGGATCACTCGCACTGGGCACCATGTGCAGGCAACAAGGAAACTTTAATAACAATTTATGCATCTGGTAGGGAACAACTGCTCAACAGGAGCACAACTCAGTGTGTATTCATGGCCTAGTCCCTTCAGGCAGCACCTGGCCCCAGGCAACAGTCTCACATAAGATTCTCATATAAGATCACCTCCAGTATCTTTTGAGGCAGTCCAGCAAGAGGGAAAGTCAGTGTGAGTATTCCAGCTGCACTTGTGTATAACAGGGTTATAGTGCAATAGTCCAGTAACATAACATGGGGTGCAGCTCTGAGGAATCACAGTCTAAATGGAGGGGACACCGCAGCTTAACTCTGTTGTGCAGTCATCAGCTAACACAGCCAGTAACGTAACTAGCGGGGGGCGGCCCTGGCACGGGATGTACAGCTGGGCCCCCTGCCCCCCTCCGTACGATCGGAACCGCCCGGGACATCCACAAGAGTCAGTGGCGTGCCAGCTGCTGGGGGGCCCTGAGGGGGTGCCGGGCCCTGGCCCACTTGCACCCCCTGCTCCCCTGGTAGTTACAGCTACAAGTCTTTTCTGCAACTTCCTCCCCAGCAGGCACTCCCACTTCCTCCTGACCTCTCTGAGCAAACAGCTTCCTGCCCATTTGACCTGCCAGCCCAACCTTCCAGCATTATCAGAGCTCTTATCACACCATGGTATACAGTTGTGTTCAGAATAATAGCAGTGTGTTTAATAAAAAGTGAATAAATCTCAAAACTCTTATAATAGCTTTTATTTCCTTTACAGAAAGTGAAGAAAAGTGAATATCAGGATGTTGGAGAAAAAAAGCAGTGTTTGCATTCTTCTTTACAAACTCAAACATTGGGAGGGACATTCATCAAAGGTCGAACTTCGAATTCACGTGTTTTTTTATACTCGAAATTCGATTGGGGGGGGTTATTTAAGGATTAAAAAGGGAATATCTAAAACTCGCACTAATTTTACCGACTTGAAAACTCAAACCAAATTTGACTTAACTCGATTCTTAAGTCAAAAAAACTTGAATGTCAGGGAGGCTACTAACATGTCCAAATTGGGCCCTGGACCTCTCCCATTGGCTTATACATGAACTTGGCAGGTTTTAGGTGGCGAATAGTCGAATTCGAGTTCCTAAAGGGCCAGAGTATGATAAATCTCAACATTCGAATTAAAACTCGAATGGAGTTTGGATAATTCACAATTCGAATTTGAGAGTTTTGAAGAAAAAAAAATGAAAATTCTAAATTTTTAATTTGACCCCTTTGCTTACCTTTGAATCACTGAACTAATATTTAGTTGTATAAGCAGCACATCTGTGTTGCATGGACTTCACCAACTTCTGCCACCTGTTACATTCCACAATTTGTCTGCATTTCTAGGTTTTGTCTCACAAACAGCATTTTTGATGTCACACCACAAGTTTTCTATTGGATTAAGGTCTGGGGCATGGGCTGACCACTCAATAATGTCAATCTTGTTGGTCTGGAACCAAGATGTTGCTCATTTACTGGTGAGTTTGGGGTCGTTGTCTTGTTGATGTTTTGAAACTGATCCATGATCCCTGGTATGAGATAAATAGTCCCAACACCATAGTGTGAGAAACATCCCCATATCATGATGTTTGTGCCACTGGCTTCACTCTGTACTGTGACTTCAATTCAGTGTTTGGAGGTGTCTGACAAACTGTTTGCGGCCCCTAGACCCCAAAAGAACAATCTTGCTTTCATCAGTCCACAAAATTTTGCGCCATTTCTCTTTAGGCGAGTCAATGTGTTCTTTGGCAAACTGTAAGCTCTTCAATATGTCTTTTTTTCAGCAATGGGACTTTGCGGGGGCTTCTTGCCGTTAGCTTGGCATCACATAGTCGTCTTCTAATTGTAACAGTATCACAGGGAACTTTACTCCTTCTTTCATCTTCCAAGAACTGATCATTGGCTGAGTCTTTGCCATTTTGGCTGTTCTTCTATCCATTCCAATGGTAGTTTTTTGTTTTCTTTCATTTATTTAAGGTTTTGGTTACCATTTTAAAGCATTTGAGATCATTTTAGCTGAGCAGCCAATCATTTTCTGCACTTCTTTATACGTTTTCCCCTTTCCAATCAAATTTTTAATCAAAGTACGCTGTTCTTCTGAACAATGGCTGGAACAACCCATTATACTACATTTCCTGCCTTCCTTCCTTAAATAAGAGCCGTAATTGACTCCTGTTTTTTCACAGAATGAATGAGCTCACTAATTGAACTCCACACTGCTATTATTTGGAACAGGCTATTATTTTAAGCAAGCCTCAATGAATGATTCAGTGACACAGAATCAGCAGAATGTAATGCCTGTTGGTTTCTATTACTCTACTACAGTAAATTATTTGCCATATAGAAATATAATTTCTACTAAAAACAGTGATTGATCAGGTTAGTAATGTCGGACTGCTATTATTCTGAATACTAATGTATAATGGGAATAATGTTCCCATTGTGTATAATGTATTTATAATAAACAGTTAAAGCATGTGCATAAAATAAAGCAAAGTATTGTCTGCTATCTGTGCTAATAATTGTATGCAGATTGAACTTTCAATACATATGGAGTAATATACAGTAATGATTGCAGAGAACTAGCGGAAGCAGCCATGTTTGGTCCAGTACCTGACATATTAAGATATAAATCGCCCCAAACATCATTATAATTTCTCCAATGATGCGGAGGTTGCTTTTAGCTGTTCCTTCCAAGGGAAAAGGAGGCTGTGATGGAAGAAAAAAACGTGAGTTGTTCGAAATACTGTAACAAATAAAATCAACCATCTCGGCAACGAGGCTCAAGCCCAAAAGGTCATTATTACTGATTTATGGGGGGAATTTTTTGTTGCAGTTTGATACTGCAGAGGCAGATGATCAAAGAGTAAAACTATCTTCAATATATTTACATTTTGGTGCTGAAATTCTTTGCCTTAGTTAAGAAAGCTAATTTGAAATATGTTGTGCAATGTCAATTCTTAAGTTTTCTTTCAAAGAAGTTACCAATGTAGCACATCTCCCGTGTGAGAAACCATAATATGAAAGGTATGCAACAAATAAAGCTGTGCAGAGAAATTATTCTTCCATTGTTCAATATCCTATGTATGTATGACTAAACAGTTCGAGAAAATGAGGACTATTTCCCCTTTTAACATGCCCTCTCCCGGTCATTACTTACCTGTCCTTGGAGTGGCCTATGGTAAGCAGTCACTGTGAATATTATCATGTACAAAATGTATAAGAGAAACTTGATATAAAATATTTTTCCTGCAAATTTTTCCCATTTTTCCTCCAGCAAAGTGTTGATGGGCTCCAATACCACCATGTTATGCCGATTCTGCAAGAAAGAGGCAGGCAAATGTAAGTAAGGGTGGTGATATACTGTTTAAGATCTCTAAATGGTCAGTCATCAACCAAAAAATTAATTGCAATTGATTGGGAATGGTTTCCAGGGCTTCACACTCGTACCCTAGCCCTGAGGGTCCCATCTGGCCTTTGCTTTTAGACTAAAGCTCAGTCTCCCAAGGTATTAGATTAACAAAAACAATTGGCAAAACCTCATCTATGACTGTAGATACAATAGAGAGTGTCAGTTGAAGCATTTCAGAGCAGGGTTGCCAGGTTGGTGGCTTACTAGCCAAATTGGGCTAGTTTTTAAAACTTTTAAAAGTCCAAACCCGCCAACAGACAGATATGGGCTAGTTTTGGAAGTTGCTGTGGGTTTGGACTTTCAAAACCCACCCAATTGTTTTAATGCAAATTAAGCCCACGTTAGGTTTTAGTCTGCGCTTTGGCATGTACCAGCTGTGGAATCCAGCAGGGGGAACATCGATAGCCTAGCTCAAGCTCATCGGTCTAGACTTCACTCCTTTCTATTCGAACACCCCACAGTCGCTTTTGCGTTGGCTGGTCACACCCCAGTCCCTCATTTTGTGTGGAGATTGTTATTCATCTTTCTAATCTATGTACCATGTGTTTCTTGTGGTGACTCTGGTAGACAGGGGTAAGTGCCACTAAACCAAATGACCTGAAACTAGTATAGCTTTCATAATATATAGAGAAATATTATAACACAATTGTTTGTGATGTATGAAAACACAAGTGACTTTGGATACCCCCGTATCCATCAAGAGCAGCAAGACTATGTTGGTTTTTGTATAGGTCACAAGGTATTCTGGGAAAGGGCCCTTTTTTGCTTGGAATACCCTAGAGGCTGTTGCTCACCAAAAATGCACTTTTTCATTTCTATAGAAATCTGTCAGAACCAGGAAAATTTAAAAATGTCCCCCTTTAATGTAAGAAAAGTTATTGGAAAATTCCAGACAGTTCGTTGATTTGATACCCTTATTGTTTTACTTTATTAAGATTTTTCAGTGTACAAATTGGCCTATTTTTGGGCTACTTTTAAGGGCAGAGACACACACTCAAATGTAAAGAATGTAAATGGCTTCCAGGATGGCAATCGGTGCACTTCGTTTTCCGAAGTCGCCCGAAGTTGTCTCATGAGGAAACTTCAGAAAACGAAGCGATTCGAGTGCCATCCCTTCAGTGATTTAGATTCTAGCCGGTGGGAGGCAGTTCAGGGTGATTAGTTGCCCCAAAGAAGATGCAATTTATCGCCGGGTGACTAAATCTTACCGAATCAACCTGTGGCTACTTTTTGGCTAGTTTTTTTATAGTCTTTGGCTGGTTTTGAAATGTAAACCTGGCAACCCTGCTCCTGAGTGACCTATGCTGGTATTATTACCCTGTCAACACTAACTACTGATAGTAATCACCTCTACAGGGGCAATTTTGGCCCCTAAACTGGTCCTGTGATGCCATCCCTCTCCCCACCGCTCTTCTTCTCATCATCCATTGAGTGAGTCCAGGGGGAACATCAATAGTGCAGAGATGCACTCTCATTCACTAGAAGAGCCGAATTTCCGATTTAAAACCCAGAAATTTGGCTTGTGGGGAAATGCAGCCTGAGGCAAGTTTTTTTACCTTGCGCCCTTGCGCCTCAATGAGCCTGACCTTTAAAGTCTTTGATGGTATTTGAAAGAAAGTTTGCTCAATGTCTAGTAACCTATAGCAACCAATCACCAGGTGTCATTTGTAAACAAACACAATTGGTAGCTAGGGGTTACTAGACTTTGTTACAACTTTGTAATTTGTTCTACCCCTTTGATGACTAAAAATTGAGATAAAATAAGTGCTGTCTCCTACAAAATATGACCTGATTTTCAAGAGCATGGTGGGAAATAACAGGCTTGGACATGTGATATATGGTAAGTCTGGTAACTCCCCAACTTCACAACTGTCAGAAACCCTGTAGGCTAAATATACTGCACACTGAGGTCTCCCAACACTTTATTAGACTTACATTGGCATTGCTTTTGAAAACAATGGTTTCCAAGACCGAATCTTCTTCATGAGTGTCCACAGAGGAAAGGTCATAAAGTGATGTGTGCACGGGGCCATAAGTCCATTCTGTGAACTTCCGAGACAAGTGCTTGTATTCTGACTCGGTCACCTCCCGCCGAAGGATGTTTTTGAACAGCTACATGAGAGAAAAACATCAAGAATAAGTAGCTGCTAATCAAAGATATAGTCAATTAGGCAATATTAGGCGTTCAAGTAGTACTCTTTTGCACGGCCAGAACTAGGGGTAGGCAGAGTAGGCACATGCCTAGGGCCCAAAGCTGGGGAGACGCCAGGCATGTTCCTTCTCTGCCTCCTACCCCTAGTCCGGTCCCCTCTCGCCTATATGGCCAGCTTGTGCGTCCTTTTCGCTTTTTGTTCCTATTAGGCACTACGGCCGCCCAGGTTGCTTAGTGTCCCTGGCTGGTTTTGCCTGGTGCTGCTCTTTTGCCAACTAGCTGCACATGGCTCTGATAATTGTAATAGTACATGTGGTAGTACATGGAGTAGACTTAGACACTTCTTCCCAGTGGAAGTACTACAACTGTTAATGGCACTAGTCTCTCAAGACCAGATCACTACTGTTGGCTTTTTAATTTAACTCTGGGCCATACAGTTGCAGTTTTCTATGTTTTTGTTATGTCTGTGGAGGTTTTCATTCATCCAGGTCATGACATATCTACTAGAAGTAAAATTAGAGCTGAGCAATCATTGAGATGTTTAACTACTCATCCTAGTAGCTTCTTCAGTTCAACGTCAGCTCTTGAGTTGCACTTACAGTAAGTAGGTGTTCAGATGAGTAGTGGAACTTCTTCAATGATTACTCACCAAGTCTAGTTGCTGTAAATTTACTTCTAGTAGGTATATTTTTGGTACATGCTAGTCTAACTTCCACATCATGGTGGGTTTGTGGGAGCATTCTAAGCTAAGTAAAAATATATAAATAAAGTGCTACTGATATGGCCAAATTAACAACAAACATACAAAAAGAGGGAGGGTTAATCAATGCACATTTCCTGGTCCCTACCTTCCACATCTATAGCAACTACTGTGTAAAGGGGCTACTATTAGAGTTTTGTGGTGGAGACAAGTCAGAAACAAAACATCTGAGACTGTTGCCAAGAAACATCTGTGTTTCCGAGACTTTCCGTTTAGAAAACTATTATGCAGTGAGACAATTCTCTGAATGTTCACAAAATCCTTTTTTTTTTTTTTACAGTATGCAAACCTTTGAATGGAAATCCATTGATTTGAGCTTGTCACAAGAAACATTTTTCATATTTTAAGGTTTTTTTTGGTTGAATAGGTCAGTTTTCGATTGAATAGGTCTGTATTCGAATCAAAGGAATAACCCATTCGATCGAATTCGGTTCGAAGTTTTTCTCAAAAAAACCTTTGATTTTTCAAAGTCCACCAATTGACTCCAAGTAGGTTCTAGGAGGTCCCCCATAGGCTAAAACAGCAATTTGGCAGGTTTTATATGGCGGATGGTTGAATTTTTTAAAGAGACAGTACATGATAAATTTCAATATTCTAATTTTTTTCAAATTCTAATCAAATTTGGACTATTCTCTAGTTGAAGTACACAAAAAATAACTCAAAATTCTAATTTTTTTCATTCAAAAATTCACCTTGACCTTTGATAAATCTGCGCAAAAATGTCTTTGTGAGCACCACTAGTGATTGGCGAATTTGTCCCGTTTCGCTTTGCCGAAGGGGAAAAAAATTAGCAAAACACGAATATTGACGCCTGCTTTATTTCTGACGCTCGCGTCAATTTTCACACTGGCGTTACAGTCAATGTTGACGTGCGACGGTTTTGACACAAGTGATTTTTCTAACGCGCGTCCTAAATTTTTTGTGGCAGTTTCGCGGATTTATTCACCGGCGGTGAAACACGGAAATTTGATGCAAAATCGCTGCTGGGGGAAATTATTCGCCCATAACTAGGCACCATAATTTGTTGTGTGCACCGGCCTCACAATATATTTGCGCACGCATGAGCGCACACCTTAGCGGGCACATTATATAGTAGTATTGGGTCATGTAGCATATGGTAATAAGGAGTAGATGTTAAAAACTCAGCTCAAAATAGGCTAAAAAATATAAAAAATCTCCCTTTTAAAAACAGGGGAATTTTATTTTCTGGTGACTTTTCTTATACATTTTCTTGTTGCACCTTAGTATATGGACTCCTTTATACTGATTCTTTTTGTTTGGGCTTCCAAGTTTAATAGGAAGCAAAGTCCAAAGAGTCATTTGGTGGTTAAATCCTACCAATATATTCTGTTAGATGCCGGTAAGTGTGTGATAAAATAAATGATAATGACAATAAATTAGTCATGAAATTAATAATTATTACCCTCTCTCTTATATACCCCCTTCCAAAGTTCCCTTTTTAAATAAATCTATTCTACCCCCTTCCTCTCATTCTCAGTAGAAGTATGGGAACTGTTATCCGGAAACCTGTTATCCAGAAAGTTCCGAATTATGGAATGGCCATCTCCCATAGACTTCATTATAAACAAATAATCCAAATCTTTAAAAACAATTTCCTTTTTTTCTGTAATAATAAAACAGTAGCTTGCACCTGATCCCAACTAAGATATAATTAATCCTTATGGGAAGCAAAACCAGCCTATTGGGTTTGTTTAATATTTAAATGATTTTCTAGTTGATTTAAGGTATGAAGTATCCATTATCTGGAAACCCCCAGGTCCCGAGCATTCTGGATAATAGGTCACATATCTGTATATATTGCATCAATATGTCTTTACTCACCTCAATTTTACCAGATTTTGCTGCCAGTTTCAGAGGAGTTAAACCCTCCCAATTGGTAATTTCTTCAAGTTTAACTTTGGGATCAATTTTCACCGATTTCTTCAAGATCTCATTGTACATTTTGGAAACAATTTCAGTGTTTTCCTCTGTATTATCAGCCACAAAGACCAAGGCATGCAGGACAGTGTTCCCATGACTATCCCGAGCAGCAAGGTCGGCCTTTCTATATGGGTTGTCCAAAAGGTAATTCACAATGTTGAGCTGGTTTGTGCAGGCGGCCAGAGAGAGAGGGAGCTCCCCTGCAGAAGAATATTTTAGGAGTAAGGAATAAACCATAAACAACCATTAAAAATTAAAAAACCACAATAAAAATGAAACCAACACTGCAAAGCTTCTTCCATGTGTTGGGCTGATGACCTTTATAACGCAGGGGTAATAGTAAAATCGCTTTATCATACAAAGAAGTTAGCGGATTCCTGAAAGGGGAACTTTCATGAAAACAAAAATTAAATATAAGATTTAACTCTAAGGGGCCGATTCACTAAGGGTCGAATATCGAGGGTTAATTAACCCTTGATATTCGACTAGGAACTAAAATCCTTCGACTTGGAATATCGAAGTCGAAGGATTTAGCGCAGATACTACGATCGAACGATCGAAGGATTATTCCTTCGATCGGACGATTAAATCCTTCGAATCGAAGGATTTAAATCCAACGATCAAAGGAATATCCTTCGATCAAAAAAAGTTAGCCAAGCCTATGGGGACCTTCCCCATAGGCTAACATTGACTTCGGTAGCTTTTATCTGCCGAACTAGGGGGTCGAAGTTTTTTTTAAAGAGACAGTACTTCGACTATCGAATGGTCGAATAGTCGAACGATTTTTACTTCAAATCCTTCGATTCTAAGTCGTAGTCGAAGGTCGAAGTAGCCCATTCGATGGTCGAAGTAGCCCAAAAAAAACTTTGAAATTCGAAGTTTTTTTACTTCGAATCCTTCACTCGAAGTTAGTGAATCGGCCCCTAAGAAATAAAACGACATATACATATTTAAAAATTCTCTGTCTGGAAAACTGAGTTTGTGTTGGAGTTAGTTATGCTGGATAGTTAGCTCTGATACATCATCACTGGTTCATGATCCTATTGCCTACATAATGTATTTGAGCTGTTTTCCAATAAAATCTGACTCTAACACAAAGCCTGTATGACGCATTGTTGAGAAGGGCTACTAACAATAAACCTAATACAGAATTTTGGTACATGTAGGGGCAAATTTACTATTGGTCGAATATCGAGGGTTAATTAACCCTCGATATTCGACCGTCGAAGTAAAATCCTCGACTTCGAATATCAACGATCGTAGGAAAAATCGTTCGATCGAATGATTAAATCCTTCGAATCGAACGGTTCGAAGGATTTTAATGCATCGATCAAATGTTTTTCCTTCTATAAAAAAAATACTTTGAAAGCTTATGGGGACCTTCCCCATAGGCTAATATTGGTGCTCGGTAGGTTTTAGGTGGCGAAGTAGGTGGTCGAAGTTTTTTTTAAAGAGAAAGTACTTCGACTATCGAATAGTCGAACGATTTTTAGTTCGATTCGAAGTTGTAGTCGAAGGTCAAAGTAGCCAATTCAATGGTCTAAGTAGCCAAAAAAATACTTTGAAATTTGAAGTATTTTTTATTCTAATCCTTCACTCGAGCTAAGTAAATGTGCCCCGTAAGGTAACAACATGTTCCAAAAAATTCAGGTTGTAAGGTGTTTTTTCTTTTTGGCCACTAGATTGTGCTGTGGTATTGGAAGAACTGACCTGTCTGCTGATTTGCTTTTTTTTGTGCAAGTGTTCAATTTAGACAAGGGCTACTGATCCATGTTATGCAGCCCACTTATCTCTAGAAAAAGGTACAAAAAAAGGCCCAGGTCATGCCACAAAAAATAATACCAGCATAAAGAACACGGAGCACTCGTAGGACTAAATTTATGTGCAAAACTTTAATGGTGTAAGTCGACGTTTCAGTCCTGCACAAAGGACCTTTATCAAGGCATCATGTGAAGTCCCAAGAGTGCTCTGTGCTCTTTATGCTGATAAATATATATATATATACAGTATATTGTTTCTTTATAATATAGGCATATCTTTTGGGAGATGAAGTTAACATGGAACTCTCATATTGTTGGTGTTAAACGCACAGCTGCACTCTTTGGGGCAAATTCACTAAATCACGTATTTTCGCCAGCGCTCCGCAAATTCAAAATCTAAAATCCGAAGTTGCGCACAGGGGTAGCGTAAGTTTTCGAAGTTGCGCTAGCGTTAATTCGCCAAGCGAAGCGAAGTTTCGCTAGCGACGGTTCATTTACATACGGCGCGGAATTCAAATTTCAATGGAGGAACACGAATCACCACTTCAAATGCCAAGAAAACCTTCAAATCAGCAAATAAAAATGTTATTTTGCCCTACACATGTGCCCACTGTCTAGGTAAGTTGCCATGAGTCAGGAAATGTAGGGGGGAAGGAGGGGAGCCCCAAAAATATTTTCGATCTTTTTCAGCCTATCACCCATCATGTAGAAAACACGCCAGCGTTTTTTGGGACTTAAAAAATTTTGACTTTTTTTGAAACAATCCCTATCTACTCTATTGCGCTTCGCCAGGTCTGAGGTGGCGAAGGAAGTCTAGCGTAAAAGGTAGCGTTCAGTACACTGCGCAAGTTAGTGAATTTGCGTAGTTACGTCGCTAGCGAAAATTCGCCTGGCGTAAGGGTGTGAAGTAACACTAGCGAAATTACGCCAGCGTGAATTTGCGCACTAGCGAAAAATGCCAAACACTAGGGAATTAACGCTAGCGTTCGGCGCTTCGGCGCTTAGTGAATTTGAGCCTTTGGTGGAAAATGTTGGACCTCCATTATCTACAACTGGTTTGTGCTGCAATTCAGCTAAAATGAATGGGAAATCTTGCATTGAGGTTAGAAAACATAAAATTTTTAAAAAAAGCATTTAGTGTACAATTAGAAAATAAACACTAAAACGAGACAAACATTGCAGAGCTTATTGCTGCTGAACATTGCTTGTTTATGAATTATCTGTTCTCTTTTTCATTCTCTTGTGCAAGCTCAAGAGACCAGTAAAGCTGATGAACTTGTCAATACTTTCTTCAGCAGAACAACGGAACTCCATGATGTAACATTTTCAACTTAGAAAATATCTAAACTTCTTTTTGGATTAAAAATCAGTATTGTTGTTCAGAATCTCGATGAGTCTTATCTGCATTATCCTGGTCTACATATTGGCCTGTATATGGAGCCAAACCGCTGCCTGTGGTTAATTTATGTACAGTATGCCCATCTATAGACTAGTCCTTAAAGGAGAAGGAACGCTACTGAGACAGTTTATTGCCAATTAGCCATAATAGTGCTAGTTAGAATACTTTATTTATTATGTAGAATACGTTACTATACCTGAGTAAACAGCTCTAGAATTTCTCTAAGTTTGTTTAGGATAGCAGCTGCCATGTTAGCTTGGTGTGACATTATTTCCTGCCTGAGTCTCTCCCTTCTCACTCAGCTCTGAGCTCAGATTACAGCAGGGAGGGAAGGAGCGAGAGAGGAACAAACTGAGCATGCTCAAGCCCTAGCCCTGGAGGTTTAAGCTGAAAACAGAAAGTCTGATACAGAACACCAATATCATCATCATTTATTTATATAGCGCTGTCAAGATACGCAGTGCTTAATGTCACGACCGGCACCCAATACCAGAACAAATGCCAAGCACCCTGGTCTCGGCTCGGCTGCACCAGTAGTGTGACCACCGTTGGGCTTCGGGAGGAGCCCTCAGCTTACTTGGGTGCCACCTGGACTTAACGAGGGGTACAAGGCGAGATGTTCTGGCTGGCAAAGGGGCACGGCTGTTAGCAAAGTCTTTTGGGCCGAAGGTCACGGTACAAAGGATTAGGCAGAAGGATGGTCAGACAGGCTGGGTCGAGGCAGGTGGATATCAGAATCATCAGGCAGGCAAGGGTCAAACCTGGTTGTCAATCAAGGGGTTAAATTGGAAGAGTTGTCGTAGGCAGGCAAGGGTCAGGATACAGAATGCAGAGTAGTCAGGGAACAGGCAGGAGTCAAAACCGGATAATCAGAACAAACAGTTACAGGATCAGATGCACAAGGCTCAGGAACCACTAGAAACCAAGTTCTATCATGGGCACTGGCTGGGGGTCAGAATGGGCAATCACGCCAGCGTGCCTGTACCTTTAAGAGGCGCGCGCCTAAGAACCACACGGCGGGCGTCCCGCCATACAGGTAACTTTATTACACCCATGAGTACGCAATAGAAGGAAAGAAATGTGGTATTTCTTTTGACAGAGGACTCAGAGCAACATTACTTTGAAGGTTTACTGGTGCATTCATAGAGACCTTACTTAATTTTACCCTTTCCTTCTCCTTTAAGGCCTATTCTCTGCTGGTATTGTTCAGCTGGCAGAGAAGTTTTGGGATCCGCCACTGCCACGTCTCTTTTATTTGAATGGGAAAGCAAGACAGTTCTAGGACTGATCATTTCCAGGCTGAGGTGAGCACTTTGTGCCTGTTATGCAATTCCCATTCAAATGAAACAGAGGTGGTGTTTGGCACTTCTCTAATGGCTAACATGATAGTTGAATGATAGAATAATGGAGGAAACCCTGAGTAAATTTTGAAAGGAGTGACATTAGTAAATGAGTAGTCTTCATCACTGTAACCTCTAACTGTCCAACATATAAAGCTTTCTGCTGTCATTGGAAAGTTGGTGGTTGTTGTTGATGGGAACAAGCTGGTCATTCCTGCTAAATATACTATAGTTACCAGTGTATGATATACAGTGATTTCCAGTCTTTCTACACTGCTGGGGGGTCTCTCCTTTCAACTTCTAACCCAACAATTGGCTGTTCCGGAGAACCATTTTCACAACCTCATCAAATCACTTTGCACAGGAGCCACTTAACCAAAGCTTATTTGTCAAGATCTTGTTGGGCATTAACCTACCAAAATAAAAACTAACTCCCTTCTTCTTCTTCTGGAAAAAGTCTCCTTCGGCCATTGCTCGTATGTCAGCGCCGTTCTTTATCAGAAGCTCCACCAAAGGCAAGTTTCTCTTCTCTATAGCAATGTGCAGAGCAGTCTGGCCTGCGGGACGGGAGGAGGAAAGGTTCAGTTTACAAACTGGAATCTTTACTTTTAATAATTTCAATATATATATATAAAAATATATCTCAAAATACATGAGCATTAACGTTTCTAGGTACAGTCAACAAATCTATTCATCTTTTTCCATGCCTATTGCACCTTCTCTTTTGGTTTTCTAAGGGTGGACTGAGACCTGGAATTTAGGCAATACATAAGGAAATATATTGATTTCCCTTAGATGTTAATTTAAACTTATATTTTCCAGTATATAATGATGTCAAAATAACATTTCTGTGATAACGATGAGTGTTCTTGCCATGTATATAATCCAGGGGTCAATAAACCATCTCCCTGTATGAGACCCAATTCATATTCACCCTTCTATAAAAAAAATGGTCACATACCATAGATTTCCCTGGAGTTTCCCATTAAAGGAGAAAGAAAGTCGTCTTGCACTTGGGGGTTCCAAATGTTAGGCACCCCCAAATGATTGTATTTACTTACCTGAAACCCCAGGCTGGTGCTCCTATCAGCAGAAAACGGCACCGGCCCCGGGTTACACCAGTGAGCACCACGGATTGTTCCTTTTCTGGCTTCTTCTTTCTTCGCGCAGCTGCGTAGGCACAGTAGAGCGAAAAGCTGAACTTTAACTAAAAAGTCACCTACTGCGCATGCGTCTGCCCCGGGAAATTTGAAGAAAGAAGAAGCCGGAAGAGGATCGGTCCGTGGTGCTCACTGGTATAACCCCGGGCCAGTGCAATTTTCTGCTGATAGGAGCACCAGCCCAGGGTTTCAGGTAAGTAAATACAATCACTTGGGGGTGCCTAACATTTGGCACCCCCAAGTGCAAAACGACTTTCCTTCTCCTTTAATAAAACATGACTGTGGACAGAACTTCCATCTGTTACAACACTGACACGACTTCTTCGGTACTACTGTCACGGTCGGCACCCTAATTCAAAACCACTGCTAAGCACCCTGTTCTCTTGCTTCCGCCTTTAACAACCGCCTTTAACCTCGGGAGGAGCCCTCGGCTAATCGGATGCCGCCAGGTCTTAATAAGAGAGGTGCCAAGCGAGGGGTTCTGAATGAGCAAAGGGGCACGACTGTAAAGCAAAGTCTTTTTGGGCAGACAGTCAAGGCTTAGACAGGAAGCGTAGTCAGATCAGGCCGGGTCGGGGCAGGCAGAGTACAAACAGAGTCAGGCAGGAAAGGTTCAAACCAGGAGATCAATCAGTAAGGGGTACAGAAACAGCGGAGTCAGTAATCAGGCAAGGGGTCAGGATTCAGAAGTCAGGATCGTCAGTAGCAGGCAGGGGTCACAACAGAGAATCAGATTATAAAAATAAATATATAACAGCACAGAGGCACCAGGAAACTCAGGAGCAAGATCCTGTAACGGGCAATGAACTAGAGCCCAAGTGCGCCTTTTAACGTTTCAAATTTCGCACCACTGGTCACTGACGTAAGAACTTCAACGCGAATGCGCCTACAAAGAAGGCAGAGGCACGCTGCACGCACCCTTAGATTCACCGCGCGGAAGAAGAGGATGCGGCTGGTGGCGTGCGTCCCTGCCGAGGGGGCAGCAGACGTCCCTGCCGACCCCCTCCTGCTAGACCACCACGGTACGTTGTCACAACTACTTTCCACTAAATTTCCATTACTAGAAGCTTAAAGGGGTGGTTTAAGTTAACTTTTAATATGCTGTAGAATGGCTAATTCAAAGCAGCTTTTCAATTGGTCTTCATTATTTATTTTTTATAGTCTTTTTAATTATTTGCCTTTTTCTTCTTCTGACTCTTTCCAGCTTTTAAATGGGGGTCACTGACCCCATATAAAAAACTATGCTCTGTAACACTGCAAATGTATTGTTGTTGCTCATATTCCAGTCTCTTTTTTAAATTGATGCATGATTGCTTGTTTAATTTGAACCAGATTTTTGAAATTGCAAACCGGAGAGGATTAAAGGTGAATCACCCTTTTAATATTTGTAGTTTTGAGGCCCCCTATTTCGTGTATTTCTCAGGCCTTCTACTTTTTAAAATCCCTGGTGTTTATATAGATTGTTTCAAGTTAAAATCTGATGCAGCATAAATATTGGACAGATTTCTGTACCAAAAACTGTGGCTTCAGCCGGAGTGATACCTATAATAAATTATGCACAACTCCACTTATAAATCATCCATATCTCTGTTTATAATATTACAGTCTGAGATATTCTGCTTATTTCTCCCAGGACACAGTTTAAGGAGACATATTGATGGTTCACCTCCAAGACATTTGTCTAAATGCTTTTTATTTTATGAGATGGAAGAATATTGAGCGTGACTGTGTCAGTCTCATGGTATCTGGCTTTCCTGTGAATCAGCAGTCTTGTCTAATGTTTCTCTTAATTACTTCTACTGACTCGCTCTCTTGTTGCTACCGGGGCCTGTATTTTTTACAGCCAAGTATACAAATGTATAGATTAGTCATGCACAACATGCTATTGTCAGTGGCAACTTGTAGTTACACAGCGGCATGAACATTTAATGCATGATTTAAAGGTAGCACTACTTAAAGGAGAACTAAAGCTTAACTAAAGAAGTAGGTAGAAATATTATACATTATGCTTTGTGCTTCTGTACCAGCCCAAGGCAACCACAGCCATTTAGCAGTAAAGATCTGTGTCTCCAAAGATGCCCCAGTAGCTCCCCATCTTCTTTTCTGCTGATTCACTGCACATGCTCTGTGCTGCTGTCACTTACTGAGCTTAGGGACCCACTCACAATATACAGTACACATAGAATAGAAATGTCACAATATAAGGCTGATTAGTAATTAATACAGATAATTACTACATGGCAGCACAGAAACCAGTGCAATTAGCATCAGAATTGAATAATCAGCAAACCTGTAGCATCAGCTTATATTACAGCCAGGGAAGCTCATTTTCTGCTGGATAATTAGTGACGAGCCCTAAGCTTAGCTTCTCAACAGCCAATCAGAGCCCACTGAGCATGTGAGTGTCACAGACACTTTCCAAGATGGTGACCCCCTGTGACAAGTTTGAAGTCCTGGATCATTGCTGCTATTGACAAGCTGAAACTTTAGCCTCGTGCAATAAGTTCACTATATAAAATATGGCGGTTTTAGCCCTATTCATTTTTAGGGTTTAGTTCTTGGTTAAAACTAAGATTTAGGGCAGAAGTTTGATCAATTTCTACTATACTTCCCAGCTATCTGGGATTTTATGTCCATGCACAGGGGGTACCTTGGGAGTTTCAGATTTGAGATGTCACCTCCATAAATGCAACTCAGACCAGACAACCTGAAACTCAATTATTGGCAATGTTGGCCAGGTGGCGAAAAAAAGAATTTTGAGCAGATTTGGCCGGGCCAAGGGCTTTAGTTAGGGATATTACAAATTTACCGGAAGCTACATTGCCGGTAAATTTGTAATACAGGCCCCGGCCTTGGCGGGTGTTTTACCGGCTAGGCTGGTAAAATACCGGCCGGGTGGCAACCCTAGCTGTCCAGGAAGTATGCACATTATGTCTTGGGTAGCCGAGGATGAGTAGAGTATAACAGTGCTTTATTAGCAGAGTCAGATAGCCATTACATAACAGTAACTTTCACTTTTAAGCTGTCCAGGAAGTATGCACATTATGTCTGAGCACAGTGACATCTACAGGCCATTTGTATAAACACCACACTGTACAGAGTCACCACATCAACATTTGAAGCAAATGGCATTAAATGGCCTTCTAGAACTTGGAAAAATATAATCAGGCAGGAAACATGTCATTATTAATGCCTGTTCTACGGATAAAGCGCAACATTTATGCAAGCATTTGTGTGAAGGAATATTAGGGGGTTATTTATCAAAATCCGAATTTATCTCATTATTTTCTAAAACATACTCCGATCAAATCCGCACAAGTTATTTCCATTATTTATCAATACATTTTCTCAAAAAATTCCAGTGCTGGAAAAACTCAAAAAACTCATGAAATTCGTTGAAAATTCGAATCGTACAAATTTTTAAGATTTTCAGCCTGAAAACTATAACATTTTTGCATGAAACCCAGCGTAGATCAGGATAACTTTAGGGATTAACTTATACACAACCTCAGCAGGTCAGATTCTGACTTTTTCCATCCTCAGGCATAATAAATCACGAAAAATTTTAAATTTGTTTCACTAAAAATTCGGATTTTATAGTCAAAAGAACAAGAGTTTTTGGCATTTGGACTTTAATAAATAACCCACTTATTGTTCATGGACATAATTCATACAAGTTGTCAGTTTCCATGTAAGTTAAAGCAATGTGTGTAAAATTCTCAAGTATGTGGTTTATGCATAATGTAAAGCAGTTCATTATAAGAAAAGTGAGCAGCATAAAACAGTTTAAAATATAATTTTAGTTTATTTGCAAGGTAAAGCATTTCATGCATATAGCATAGAAAAGTTCTTACAAATTAACCTCCAAGCTGGGCTTTCAGGACTGTATATGTAATATGGTAAATAGTCATTCTCTCCAAATCTAACCCTAACTGACCTTCAGGCTGAGTCCCCCAACCCATCATTATTCCAAGCCTTCTCCCCCCAGACGGACCATCCCCACAGTTAGGAAATTGCTGTGCTGTGCTGTATAACTAGTTGTCGGCTATAAAATCCATTATATACAGTGGAACTGGCTGTAATGCTGGGCAGAAATGAGTGGAACCTGCGTGCCAAATTCAATATACCACAAATACACAGAAATGCTTCCCTGCACTTAAATCCCCCAGATCAATGCAAATTAAACAAGCCAATAGAATGGGAATAAGAAAAAGACGTTAACAGTGAGATGGAAAATATTTGGCTTTACTGTTGGTATTTAAATTGCACGTAACTCATTCTTGGAACACTGCTGTTTATCATGTAAATAAATAAATAAGAGGTTTGGGTTCAAGTTATACCCCTGCACTAATTTTGGAACTAGAGTCCTGTGCGGAACCAATTTCTAAGACCCGGACCCGAACTCGCAGCCTGCGACCCGAACCGCAAGCCACATATTTACCCACTTTGATCCTCTACCCAAGCTGGACCCACAACTGCCTTATCCGCAACCCAACCCACAACCCACCGACCACCATCAAACAGGAAGTGATGTTGCTGCAAACCGGAAGCGACATCATCAAAACTGGGCGGGGACAGAAACAAGTTTTGTAAAATTTTAAAAGGAGTAAAATATAGACAATATCACATAAGATGAGAAATTTAGATGAGCCCCGCAACCCGCAGACCCGCATCTATACCCGCACTTGGAAATCCCACCCTTATTCTGCAGGGTACCCATTTTTTTTTTCAAGTAACCCACGGGTACCCGACCCGCTGCAGGACTCTAGTTGGAACTTTAATTAAAAAAGTATAATTAGCTGCCATTATTTAGCTTCCTTTAAGAAACAGGCACCTTCAGTCTATAAATAGCTTTAAAACAACAGAAAAAGAGGAAAATTTAGCCTGACACATTCAATATTTGCGTCTGCATTATTTAAGATAAGAGGTTGTTGGACATATTGAGTTCAAGACTCCTTCCGGAAGACCAACCTTAGCAAGTTTACAGTTATCTCCTCAAATCTCACCCTAACTGGCATCGATCCAAGCCCCCAGGGACCAACTGTCACCAACATCACAGGTGTGGTGGCTTAGTGGTTAGTGTTGCTAGCTTACTGCACTGGGGTCCTAAGTTCAGTTCTGACCTGGGCACTATCTATACGTTCTCTGTTAAATTTTCTCTCCCACACTTCAAAAACATAAAGGCTGCTTATTTGTCACCCAATATGTGTTGTGTGCTAAGCAGGACTGTATTTAGGTCCAGTACCTCCCTTGTGCACCCCAGAAGTTGTGGAAGTGATGTCACTTCTGGTTTAGAGTGACATCACTCTGCAGTCTCTGCACCACGATGAACGATATACCCCTCACTCACCCCCCCCAGAGAGAGTTTTTTAAAGTTTTATTTTAGTATAATAATCTAGTATATAGGCACCCCCTTAAAGCTCAGTGACTAGTACCTGATGAAGGATATGTTTATCCGAAACATGTTGTGAAGAAATAAACACACTGAATTCGCTGTGGTTCTCCAGAGATTATTTTATGCTGATCTTGGAAGTGTTGTGGCCTGGAAGAACCTTAATACACAGTGTCAGACTGGCCCACAGGGATACCAGGAAAACTCCCGGTGGGCCAAGGTGTCAGTGGGCCCTCCTGCTTCTAATCTTTTGACATATTTCATGGTCATTCTCTATTTATTTATGGGAATAATAATGGAAGAATAGAGAATAGTATGTAGAGAAAAGAGACTAGGAGAATAAAGAGGTTGAGTGAGGAGAGGAGGTATAACAGTTCGGAAAATGGGCCCTCAACCTAAGGTTTTCTTGTGGGCCCCTGGTATCCCAGTCCGACACTGCTAATACATATTGGGGTGAGGGACCACCTAAAATTGTGCAATTACCCCCTTAAAGGTTGCCCCTTTATATATATATATATATATATATATATATATATATATATATATATATGACCTTAGTGCTAAGGAAATTATATTGCAAGCATGTGAATGATGATTTAAGATTAGGTTCGGGATTCGGCCAGGATTCGGTCTTTTTCAGCAGGATTCGGCCGAATCCTTCTGCCCAGCTGAACTGAATCCAAATCCTATGCAAATTAGGCGCAGGGAGGGAAAATCTCGTGACTTTTTGTAGCAAAACAAGGAAGTAAAAATGTTTTCCCATTCCCACCCCTAATTAGCATATGCAAATTAGGGGTTGATTCGGGTCAGTATTCGGCCGAATTTTTCGCGAAGGATTCGGCCGAATACAAAATAGTGGATTCGGGGCATCCCTATTTAAGATATATATATATAGTGAGAGAGAGAGACAGACACACCCTTGAGTAAAGCATACATCTAAGCAAAAATAATTTATACTTTTTCACTTTACAATTTTTGAACATATTGTTAGGGGTAATGAGATAAAAATTGTAAACGTTGTCTAGTAATTCATAACATACGAATAGATAACTGTATAATATAAATGCATATGTGCAAAACAGATATTTTTTTCCCAAAGCTTGAGTCATTTCTAGATATTCAGTCTCACTAATGGGAAAATCCACTATCAAGACAACGGGGCTGATTTATAAACTTTGCGCAGGGCACATATTTGCCCTTCATTTGATATATTTATAAAGCTGGATAGGAGTGGTGTATTTAATGTGCAAACAGAACTGCAAATTTTTATTTGCACTGAGAATGTCCGTAAGAGTTTTTAAAATATCGCAAATTGCGAATATTTATGTGCACACTCTGTTTCTGAGTTATGCCGCAACCTTGGTGGTGGAGAAAATATCCACAACACAGTTATTGGCAACACTATTTTCGTGCACAACAACAATAGCAGTGCAATATTTCAGTGTTCAGGAAAAAATAACTATGCGTTGGACAAACTTTATAAATCACCCCCAATGACTGCTATTAATGACTGAATGCAAAGCTAATTTCCCTAAGTAATTATACATAGTTAAATAAATTAATATAAATAAATGAAATAATTAAATAAGTAATTCAGTAATTTAAGTTATATGGGTAAAATCCCTATTAGTGGCAATGTTCTAATACTAATATACTCACCACGATAGTAGTCATTAGTATACGCTGCGTCTACGAGCTCTTTCACATAACCTCCTTTTTCGGCAGCTTCCAGCAGTATCGGAATTGTGTCGTTCATCCCGTCCTTTAGATTCCACATGGCCTTCAGCAGACATGTCTTCCCTGTCTCTGGATCTGGAAATGAAACAAATGTCATTTTGCACGTTTAATGGCGTCTGCTGATAAACAGACCTGGAAATTTTGGTGATAGATTATGAGCATTTGCGTCAGTGTTTTGGGATTGTTGTCTATGCACCACTAGAAACCGTCCAAAGGGTGAGGCACACAGGGGGGCTCATTTATCAACACTGGGCAAATTTGCCCATGGGCAGTTACCTATAGCAACCAATCAGCGATTAGCTTTTAAAAGCCAGCTGCAAGTAGAACAATGAATGCAGCAATCTGATTGGTTGCCATGGGTTACTGCCCATGGGCAAATGTGCCCAGTGTTGATAAATGACCCCCAGGGGGCTTTGTGTCCCACAGAAATTCTCCTCTCCCACGCATGACAGAGTAGAACAATATACCCTCGTATATTCGTATAAAGTCGCTGTGGAAGTATCTTTGAGTAATTGCACCTGCAGAGATTTCCATGATCCTGGTGAGAAGGTATTTTCTTGAACTTTGTCACCCATGGGAGAGAAGATTTCCCAAAGGTGAGAAAGCACCCAATGCACCATTATCCGTAGGGCAATTTTTCTGAATTGATTTGTTTGAAGTCTACCAAGAAATGACCCCACCTGACTACAAACTTTAAGACAACCCATTAAAGGAAAAGTTGTCCTTAATTTTTTCCATTGCAGATATGTAAAGGTAAAATAAACGAATAAAAACGTTTCTCTTGTCCCCCACTACCTCGATGGCTCAGCTTGTAGTTTTAGCAAAAGTCTGTGTAGCATTTATCTCTCAAGTTGGTCAGGTCATTTCCTAACAGCACCCAAAGCCTTCCCACTCTATAAAACACAAAACTGCTCATTTACTATCGGAATTGTAATGGCCAAAGTACAAAAACAGAATTTAATTAAGAAAAAGTTATCTCATGGTTTATCATGTGAAAATATTACAGAACTTGCGGAGCATTTTGGCAGCTGAATTCATAAAATCTTCATTTATTGAATATGATTAAAAGCATATATATCATAGTTGTGGCATATACCCCACGCTTGACGCGTTTCGTGGCATCTCGCCGCTTCCTCAGAAGCTTCTGAGGAAGTGGCGAGACGCCACGAAACGCGTGATTATGAATTCAGTTCTGTAATATGTTCACATGATATTGGCCTGGACCGGGGGCGTGTTGCGTCTACGCACACAGGTTCGCTGAATCACTCGTGCAGGTGAGAGGGGGAGTGCTCCCATTTGTCTTTCTACGTTTATCATGTGAAAAGTCATGGCTGAGATTCAATTAGAGGAGAAAAAACTTTTCTCCTGATTCAGTTCCAGTTTTTTTCCCTTAGGGCAGAGAGAGATGAGAATATTCAGGGAGATTAGTCGCCCGTGACAAATCGCCTTATGAGGAAACGTCGGGGCCGGCAAGAATTTAAATCGTCAGTGGGATAAAGTTTCCTTGTGAGGCGACTTTGTTAAACGAATCGATCCGAGTGCCAACCCGCCGGCGATTTAGATTCTAGTCGGCGGGGAGGCAGTTCGGGGAGATTAGTCGCCTGAAGAAGAGGAGATTTGTCGCCAGGTGACTAAATCTCCCCGAATCTTCTCGTCTGTCTCTGCCCTGTGCATGATGTAACAATTCAAATGCAAATTTGCACCCACCTTGGTAAAATTAGATGCAATTTGTATTCCTGTTTTTCTGGCATCAGTGTGGTGCAAATTGAATGATTTCCAGCATAGTGATGATTGGGGCATCAGAAAGGGCAAATTGTGTGAGTCACGGGGTGCAATTCAATAGCCTATGTAGGTGCAACATGCACATTAAGCCCCACTGCACTTTAGACAGCAAAGCAAGGAGGGCCAGAATTTAATCATCTGGTACCTCTATAAATTGTTTCCATGTTGTGTTTAATTTTGCTCTTTGCACTTGCATCAGTTCTACAGTTCAATTATCCTGACCAGTGTCGGACTGGCCCCCCGGGATACCAGGAAAATTCCCGGTGGGCCCAGTTGTCAGTGGCCCCTCATGCTGATAAACATTTGGCCTATTTCATGGTCATTCCCTATTTCTTTGAGAACAAAGAGGCTAAATAGATGGAATAATAGATTATAGTATGTAAAGAAAAGGGACTAGGAGAATAGAGGTTGAGTGAGGAGAAGAATAATAATAGTAGGACTGAGAGTGGGACCCTGGTCTATTGTTCTTTGGTGGGCCCCTGGTGTCCCAGTCCGACACTGTTCCTGACTTGTAATTAGGGATGCACCGAATCCAGGATTCGGTTCGGGATTCGGCCAGGATTCGGCCTTTTTCAGCAGGATTCGGATTCGGCCGAATCCTTCTGCCTGGCCGAACCGAATCCGAATCCTAATTTGCATATGCAAATTAGGGGCGGGAGGGAAATTGCATGACTTTTTGTCAGAAAACAAGGAAGTAAAAAATGTTTTCCCCTTCCCACCCCTAATTTGCATATGCAAATTAGGGTTCGGATTCGGTTCGGTATTCGGCCGAATCTTTCGTGAAGGATTCGGGGGTTCGGCCGAATCCAAAAAAGTGGATTCGGTGCATCCCTACTTGTAATCTCAGCTAGCAGCTAGGGATGAGGTAGAATAAAATCAAGATGAGACAGAACAGGGTATGGATTTTAGGGGCTGGGATATTGCCTAATTGCTAGGTGAAGAGGCCATAAGCAGTCCTATTTTTGGGGGAATTTTATATGCTATCAAACATCACATCACTTTACATGAATAAACTTGTTGCTTTGCACATTACAGACAAAATGAGTTTGGTGCTGATTTACAAACATACAGTAGGTGCTAAATTGAACCAGTGTAGCTACAGTGTAGCAGCCAATCAGATCTTTACTTTTGTTATCACCGTCATCTCCTGCATCATTTATTTAAATAGTGCCAGCAAAATGCACTTTGTGTATTGCACACAGGGGTTATTACAATAATTTATCAAACACGGGTTGCAGAATAACAATAGGATCAAAGTAGAGTGTTCCAAGCTTATTGTTTATGGAGTGGTTGCTACTGGCAGGTACATAGGGGTAATGTCAGTAAATGATCTCTTTAGCATGGACATTTCTGTGCACATTCTGTGAATTTTTACCCACAGATAAGAGGCTGGATAAGGTAGGAAATATCTTGCAAGTGAACATCGTGTTCTTTCATCTCATCTCTGCCCCATTAATTCAGAGTAAAGGAAATACAGAATGCCAAGAACTTCACACAAATTGCTGTATAATTTGGTGTTCACTGCACAGACAAAGCTGAATTCAGGGCAGCAAAGACAAAGATCACAGCATGCTTGGAATTAAAGGTGACTGATGAATCTTTGCCACAGAAAATCAGAGGTTATAATAATTAATATGTAACAGAGAGCCTGTAGCTGCTCCTGCAGCTGTGAAAAATGCTAAATTCAATCAGCAAGAGGGGCCCATGTAAAATTACCTTGTTCCTTAAAGGAGAACTAACCCTAAAAATGAATAGGACTAAAAATGCCATGTTTTATATACTGCACTTATTGCACGAGGCTAAAGTTTGAGCTTGTCAATAGCAGCAATGATCCAGGACTTCAAACTTGTCACAGGGGGTCACCATCTTGGAAAGTGTCTGTGACACTCACATGCTCAGTGGGCTCTGATTGGCTGTTGAGAAGCTAAGCTTAGGGCTCGTCACTAATTATCCAGCAGAAAATGAGCTTCCCTGGCTGTAATATAAGCTGATGCTACAGGTTTGCTGATTATTCAATTCTGATGCTAATTGCACTGGTTTCTGTGCTGCCATGTAGTAATTATGTGTATTAATTACTAATCAGCCTTATATTGTGACATTTCTATTCTATGTGTACTGTATATTGTGAGTGGGTCCCTAAGCTCAGTAAGTGACAGCAGCACAGAGCATGTGAATTAGTGAATCAGCAGAAAAGAAGATGGGGAGCTACTGGGGCATCTTTGGAGACACAGATCTTTACTGCTAAAGGGCTGTGGTTGCCTTGGGCTGGTACAGAAGCACAAAACATACAACATTTCTAGCTACTTCTTTAGTTTGACTTTCCTTGTTCTTTAAAGGGGTTGTTCACCTTTGAGATAACTTTTAGTATGATGTAGAGAGGGATATTCTGAGATAATTTGAAATTTGTTTTTATTATTTGTGGTTTTTGAGTTATTTAGCTTTTTATTCAGCAGCTCTTCAATTTGCATTTTAAGAAATCTGGTAACTAGGGCCCAGATTCGCCTAGCAACCATGCATTGATTTGAATAAGAGACTGGAATATAAATAGGAGAGGCCTGAATAGAAGGATCAGTAATAAAAAGTAGCAATAACAATACATTTGTAGCCTTACAGAACATTTGTTTTTTTAGAAGGGGTCAGTGACTTCCATTTTAAAGCTGCAAAGAATCAGAAGAAAAAGACAAATAACTATAAAACTATAAAAAAAAAAAAGTTGTTTAGAATTGGTCATTCTGTAACATAATAAAAGTTACCTTAAAGGTGAACCCCCCTTTAATAGCTTCAGAATTTTCTGTGAACATTTGCTTCTACTCAACAATGATGTCTGAACCCCAAAAAAAAAAAATCAGAATCCAAGTGGTGATTTACTGTAAATATGGGCCTGAAATTCTAGACAAAATCTTTGAAAATGAACTCAACAAGTGCATCACCCTATCACCAGGACTTCAGCCAACGTTTCATAGTTCAAAGACCCTTTAATTAGTCAACCTTGTGATCAGATGCCCCTTAACATGACATATACTGTATATCATAACATTGTTGTTTTACATACTCTGTTATAGTCCCAGGATTAATCACCTACAAACCAGGGCTCAATCTTTTGTAAGCATAAATCTACTTTTAAATTAGTATGCACCAGACTAACCGCTTATATTATCTCAGCCATGAAAACAATTCATAAGGGCAAAAATTATACAGTGAGAATAAATTATAAATTGAAATGTTTAAAAGCTTTATTGATGGACAAGTTCTTATAAAAAAAAACACAAATAGAGTGGAATTGACAGGCTGTTTCTATTATCAGTTCTTATATTTCACTAAGAATTAACATAATTGCATCTGAAACTGATTAGGAAGTGAAATGCTATCCCTATTATTAGTTCATTCATTGACAGTTATGGCACATAATTGCATCTAAAACTGTCACTGAACTTCAAATAAGGTGATTGTATTGGTTGCTTTACTTTAGTTGAATTGTTCATGGATCCCCAATCAACCTAGGCTGTGGGAGTGGGATATGGAAAGCCATAACAGAGGACCAAAGTCTTTAAATAGGGTAAGGATGTGAACCCTAGTTTAAACAATGGTTCATCTATTAGAAAATGCAATCTTAACTGGTGCTTCATCTTTTTGATGATGGTAACGTACCTAAAGATATAGCCAAAAAGAAGATAAGGCAACTGAAAAGAGGGTTGGACATAAAAGATATATATAGTTGTGCACAACTTCAACAGGCAACCACTACCTTTCCCTTTCACGTCCCATCCTGACCTTCAGTTCCATTGAAACTTTGTAGACTCATATGACCAGAATTTATGGCCCACTACTGTTGAATTTATAGGACACGTGCATTTATCCAAGTCACCTGGACTGGGGGCATTAGGGGAGGGTAACTTCCTGTGATTTGGTTATTTAAAGGAAGACAATACCCTAAAATGAATACTTAAAGGGATCCTGTCATCGGAAAACATGTTTTTTTCAGTTAATAGTGCTGCTCCAGCAGAATTCTGCACTGAAATCCATTTCTCAAAAGAGCAAACAGATTTTTTTATATTCAATTTTGAAATCTGACATGGGGCTAGACATTTTGTCAATTTCTCAGCTGCCCCTGGTCATGTGACTTGTGCCTGCACTTTAGGAGATAAATGCTTTCTGTCAGGCTGCTGTTTTTCCTTCTCAATGTAACTGAATGTGTCTCAGTGGGACCTGGATTTTACTATTGAGTGTTGTTCTTAGATCTACCAGGCAGCTGTTATCGTGTGTTAGGGAGCTGCTATCTGGTTACCTTCCCATTGTTCTGTTGTTTGGCTGCTGGGGTGAAAGGGAGGGGTGATATCACTCCAACTTGCAGTACAACAGTAAGGGTAGGGGCACACATCGCGATTTCGCCGCGATTCTGCGCTGGGCGAGTTGCGAGTTGCGAGTCGCTGCGTTTTTTAAGCCGAAATAGCTTTGTTAACTTTGGCGCTGGCGTCAATGCAAATCGCGGCGAAATCGCTGCGCTAATTCACACGCGGCGATTCTTTTTCTACTGTCGCCCGGAAACGCCCAGCGAGGCAACTTCGGGCAACAAGAGAAAACGAATCGCCGCGTGTGAATAAGCGCAGCGATTTCGCCGCGATTTGCATTGACGCCAGCGCCAAAGTTAACAAAGCTATTTCGGCTTAAAAATGCAGCGACTCGCAACTCGCAACTCGCCCAGCGCAGAATCGCTGCGAAATCGCGCCGTGTGCCCCTACCCTAAAGAGTGATTGAAGTTTATCAGAGCACAAGTCACATGACTTTGGACAGCTGGGAAATTGACAATATGTCTAGCCCCATGTCAGATTTCAAAATTGAATATAAAAAAATCTGTTTGCTCTTTTGAGAAATGGATTTCAGTGCAGAATTCTGCTGGAGCAGCACTTTTAACTAATTAATTTTGAATTTTTTTTTTCCCCATGACAGTATCCCTTTAAGCAACATTTTATATCATATTCAATGGATTATGTGGATTATGGAGTGGTATTATGTTATCAAACTGAAACATAGACTTCAGTAAATATTGCCCTTTTACATCTTTTCCCTTGAGCCCCATTTTATGATGTTCTCTGTATTGCCCCTGAGATCACCTGACCAGAAAATATCATATAAAATATAATAGTAGTGCAATAAATGAAGCAGACAGCTACCCACAGTTTCCCTGACTTCAACTAGAGGATATCGATTGATGGTCAGATCATACATTTAATTGCTCGTTTCAGGATAAGCTTGGTCTTACGATAACAAAAAGATCTTTTAAATATTATGGCCACCGAAAAAACAATAAATCATTCTAGAATGTTATGATCATTATTCTATCATACAACTTGCCCTGCAGGAGAAAGCTCCTAGTCGGAGTAAGGGACTGACAAAGACTCATGGATGAACTTTTGCAGTTGATAAATATGTTGGAATACGTTGTCAAATGAGAGCAATGCAAGTAAAGTAGGTATATGAAAGGAGCTGTATTATACCAGTTGAAGTAGAGGTGGTATTTGGCAGCTTTTTGCATGAAATTTAAATGCTGCACATTTTTGGCTTATACCTTGCACATTGCTTTTTATTTTCCTTCTGTGGGATCTACTGAATTTGCTTCCATGGAGGCTGCCCAGCATTTTTGTTATGGTCATGGGCATGGTACAGTATTAACTCTTTACATATACAATTGTTTCCATGTTAATCAGCTTTGGACTGGGATGCCCGGGGCCACCAGAAAACCTTAGACCATGGACCCACTTTCCAAACCATTATTCCTCCTCTCCTCACTCAACCTCTTTATTCTCCTAGTCTTTTATATCTACTTATATTCTTCCATTATTAAACATATTTTCCCATAAAAAAATAGAGAATGACCATGAAATAGGCTAAATGGTTAGAAGCAAGAGGTTCCACTGACACCTGGGCCCTCCGGGAGTTTTCCTGGTGGGCCAGTCCAACACTGATGTTGATATTTTCCCTTGCACACTACTTAGTGAATGCATATCTGCTCTACTAGTTACAGAAATACATAAATAGGTTTAAAGCTTGCTTTTTTATGTGTTCAACATTTAACTGAAGCACTTAATCTGAATTCAGACTGTAAGTGCAAATGTTAAAAAGGCTGGCTCATTAAAATGTTTTGTTATGATTTTGTGACGCATTCTTTCCATTGAACATATTTTAACAACTTTCATAGACAAACATTAAGGGGCCGATTCACGAAATTCGAGTGAAGGGTTCGAATGAAAAAAAATTCGAATTTAGAAGTTTTTTTGGGCTACTTCGACCATCGAATGGGCTACTTCCACCTTCGACTACGAAAATCAAACGATTCGAACTAAAAATCGTTCGACTATTCGACCATTCGATAGTCGAAGTACTGTCCCTTTAAGAAAAACTTCGACCCCCTACTTCGGCAGCTAAAAGCTACCGAAGTCAATGTTAGCCTATGGGGAAGGTCCCCATAGGCTTGCCTGGGATTTTTTGATCGAAGGATTTTCCTTCGATCGTTGGATTAAAATCCTTCGAATCGTTCGATTCGAAGGATTTAATGGTTCGATCGAATGAAAAATCCTTCGATCGATCGATCGCAGGATTTGCGCAAAATCGTTCGACTTCGATATTCAAAGTCGAACGATTTTAGTTCCTAGTCGAATATCGAGGGTTAATTAACCCTCGATATTCGACCCTTCGTGAATCGGCCCCTTAGGGGCAGATTTATCAAAGGTCAAATTTCGAAGTGAAATATACTTCAAAATTCGACCATCAAATGGGTATACTTTGACTTCAAATATTGAAGTCGAAGGTTTTTATACATAATTTGACCGTTTTGTGGTCGAAGTAAAATCGTTTGATTCGAACGATTCGAAAGATTTCAGCAATCGATCGAACGATTTTACTTTGACTGCAAAAAACATAGAAAAATGCATTAGAAGGTCCCCATAGGCTAACATAGCACTTCGGCAGGTTTAATTTGGCGAACTATCGAAGTCAAAGTTTTTTAAAGAGACAGCACTTCGATTATCAAATGGTCGAATATTCAAACTATTTTACTTCTAACCGAATTTGAAGTAAATTCGAAGTCGAATAGTATCCTATTCGATGGTCGAATATATTTTAATGGTTTTAAACATGATTATTAATAGTATTTTACCATTTTTTAGTCTTTTACAAATAAAAAGGATCTCATTACTCCTCATTCAGTCATACGCTTTTGACTAAAATGGAAAATTCTGCTTTGTTTGTGATCTTTGTTAAAGGCTCTCAATCCCCTGATCATGGACCTCTTCCTGTAAACATCAATATTAGCTTTGAGGGTGGGGTTTGGAGGATCCTATTTCTGTCAGACATATGTATTTGTGCTTGTAATCATGCTTTTCTGTGTATATCTCCAGTCATTAAATGTGACGAAAACTGGAGGATTGGGTGGTGCAAGGAAAACTGCCAATCACAAAAGAAGAAGTGACTCAAGTTCGACAATAAAGGGGGCTGTTCAATGCCTCCCAATGAGAAAAAGTTCAGTGTCAGGTTGTGTTTTTAATTTAGGTAGGAACATGAATGATACAACTGATAAATAAGTTGAAAAGTCTTAAATTGTCTCAGTCTGTCCTAAAACAGAACATGGGTGAGTCAGACATTCCTCTTGCAATCAAACTTGGATACGTATGTAAGAGGTATAGGACATCTTTTATCATGTTATACTGGAATTTTTCAGGTCAACTGTTCTGTTAAACCTATGGTTCATCTATCAGAAGATATCCAAATGTATTGAAATCCGCACCGCCCTCGCCTTTCCTATGGCAAATCCTGCTAGATGGTGCAAAAAGTCTCTAGACGGTCGGCACACGTCAATCATAGTAATCACAGTTGAATGGAAGAGAGCAGCACAACACCAATGTATTGCAGGTGGGGAGCATCCCCATTTATTTTTCACCACCAAAAAATCAACGTTTTGGGGGGGTTTTCACCCACCCTTCATCAGGATAAAATAAATGGGGATGCTCCCCACCTGCAATACATTGGTGTTGTGCTGCTCTCTTCCATTCAACTGTGATCATCTATCAGAAGATGTCATCTTGACTGATGTCTCAACTTTTTAGTAGGGATGCACCGAATCCACTATTTGGGATTTGGCTAAATACCCAAATCCTTTGTGAAAGATTCGGGCTGAATACCGAACCAAATCCAAATTTGCATATGCACAACAAACTTCCGTGATTTCCCTCCCCACCCCTAATCTACATATGCAAATAACGATTCGTATTCTGTTCGGCCAGTCACAAGGATTCAGCCGAAATTGATTGCTGGAATTTCTAATTGAATGGTGGAATTAATTAGAAATGCATGATATCAACACATCAAATTGTGTTTCATGAACATCAGAGGCTCAAAATGGCTCTTCACTCTCACCAAGCATTAACTGAAGTTTATTTAAAATTTAAGGAAGATGCTTTAATGCTCATGTCAGATAGACCTATATTATGTATGGTGCATAATGAATCAGCTTTCGACCCATTTCAACCACTGCCCATCATTAAGCATTGTTGGCATGAGGCATGTTACTAAGCACTCACATGGGCACATCTAATTTCCCCTTTAAACTCTTGCCTTTGGTAGAGTGCAAAATGGACATTACAGAGGAACCCTGCAGGCATTCAAATGTTGGGAGGTATAATACTGTTTATGTTAGGTAGGTAGATATAAGATAGATACAAATACACCAGAATGTATGATTCCAAACACTTTTCATTTAATAAAAAATACCATCTTGTGCTTTAATTGTCAGCTGAAACTGATTTAAAAATGGCTGTCGTTGTGTTCACAAGGCTATCTAATGTATATGCTATGTATACACCTACGGTTGCCCCTCCTAAATCTTATATGTTAAAAAACGTTATTCGGGGGTAATGTTATTTATGCAGAAGAGAAATAACACAAAGAGGAAGGCCGGAATTTCTTTCTAGAAAAGTAACAAGGCTATATTGACCAGTGATATGGTGTTTATGCCTGAGATTGAGCAAAACCCAAATGTCATCCCTACCTTTAAATTCGGTGTTTGTCAAACGCTTCATTGTTTTGTGTAGATAGCCCTGAAGTCCAGCCAGATCCTGGGGATCACCATTAGCTACAGCATTAAATATTCTGTCTCTGTCATAAACCTGAGAGGGGTCAAGGATCGGTTTCCTGCAAAACAAATCAACCATTATTTATTGCTAGATAGATAGATACATAGATAGAGAGAGAGAGAGAGAGAGGATAGATAGATAGATAGATAGATAGATAGATAGATAGATAGATAGAGAGAGAGACAGAGAGAGAGAGAGAGGAATGAGGATAGATAGATAGATATATAGATAGATACATAGATAGATAGATACATAGATAGAGAGTGAGAGAGAGACAGAGAGAGAGAGAGAGAGAGAGAGAGAGAGATAAAGGATAGGTAGATAGATAGAGAGAGAGAGTGGGACATTCACTAAGATTCGCCGCACTTCGCCAGGCGTATTTTCGCCAGCGCTCCGCAAATTCACTAAAATCTGAAGTTGCACTCAGGGGTAGCGTAAGGTTGCAAAGTTGCGCTAGCGTTAATTCCCCAAGCAAAGCGAAGTTACGCTAGCAATGGTTAATTTGCATACGGTGCCAAATTCAAGTTACAATGGAGGTATATGTAGCAGCACTACACAAGCCTGGGAAACCTTCAAAACAGCAAATAAAATTGTTATTTTGCCCTACACATGTGCCCACTGTATAGTTAAGGTGCCATGAGTCAGGAAATGTAGGGGGGAAGGAGGGGAGCCCCACAAAATTTTTTGATCTTTTTCAGCCTATCACCCATAATAAAGAGAAAACGCCAGCGTTTTTTGGGACCTAGAAAAAAATTTCACTTTTTTTGAAGCAATCCCTATCTACTCTATTGCGCTTCGCCTGGTCTGAGGTGGCGAAGAAAGTCTGGCGTAAAAGGTAGCGTTCAGAACAATGCGCGCATTAGTGAATTTGTGTAGTTACGTCCGTTTCGCAAATTGGCCAGGCGTAAGGGTGCGAAGTATCACTAGCGAAGTTATGCCAGCAGCATTCGTTAGTGTATCGGCGATGTAACGAAAATGCCCAACGCTGGCAAATTTACGCTAGCATTAGGCGCTTCGGCGCTTAGTGAATTTGCCCCAGACAGAGAGACAGACAGACAGAAAGACAGAAAGACAGAAAGACAGACAGACAGATAGATAGATAGAGGATAGATAAATAGATAGATAGATAGATAGATAGATAGATAGATAGATAGATAGATAGATAGATAGATAGATAGATAGATAGATAGATAGATAGATAGATATTTCCGGTAAATGATCTTTCTGTAATATCCATACTTTTTCTACTTAAAAATCATTCAAACGTGAAATAAAGCCAATAGGCTGGTTTTGCCTCCAAGCATAAATTATATCTTAGTTGGGATCAAGTACAAGATACTGTTTTTTTTTACAGAGGAAAATGGAAATGTTTAAATTATTTGCTTATAATGGAGTCTAATGGAGATGACTTTCCCATAATTCTGAGCTCTCTGTATTACGGGTTTTCAGATAATGGACCCCATACCTGTATCATGATTTTGCATTGTTTTAAATAGGGGCAATTATTTATTAAGTACTTGACTAAACTAACCCAGTATGCTGCACACTAGTCTCACATGATTTGTAAAGAAAACAAGATAAGCTAAATAAGGAGTATGGAAAAATGCAGTGGCCCTTCTCAATAGTTGGGGCCATAATTATTGTGTGTTCTGCCCATAATTGAAGTCATTCAGTCAATAATAGGAACACTGATTGGTAATGCAGTGGGTAGAGATTGACTGAATCCATCATTTTAGTTTTACTTTTTACAGAAGATTCAACAGAATCTTTCTTTGAAGGCAAACATTTGGTC
This sequence comes from Xenopus petersii, assembly GCA_038501925.1. NCBI lineage: Eukaryota > Metazoa > Chordata > Amphibia > Anura > Pipidae > Xenopus > Xenopus petersii. The sequence continues at coordinate 7,572,123 of CM076675.1, read as the reverse complement.
AAAGAACACCAAGTGCAATTGTGTGTTTCAAACTGCACTGTGGGTTCTGACTCTTGAAACAACCTAGCAAAAGACAGCTGTCTCACAGCCAAGACTCAGATTCCCACAATGCCTTGAAACCTTCTTCCCAGGTCTGTTAATCAGCTGGGTTTTGCGACACTGATTTAAGAATCAAATGGCACAGAGATTAGAAACGGGTCTTGTAATGTACAGTGATTATCTCTTTGGAAAAACATAATGCTCCCACAACTAATGTATCAGACATAATAAACTTCTCAAGGACATATCTGCAATGTTGTGGAATCATTTCTTTTCTTATCTGCTTTGTTTCTGCTTTTTCACACAGTTGCTGCTGCTGCACAAAATATAACAGAATTCTTGTCTGTTCACAATATAATTGACTCAGTGGGTTCTGCATGTGCAGGTTTTTGTAACTGTGTTCATTTATATAATGAACCCAAAGTAGAAAGACAGCAATGGCTAAAGGGGAAGTAAAGTCTAAAATAGAATAAGGCTAGAAATGCTGTATTTTGTATACTAAACATAAACATGAACTTACTGCACCACAAGCCTAATCAAACAAATGATTTATGCTTTCAAAGTTGGCCACAGGGGGTCACCATCTTGTAACTTTGTTATACATCTTTGCAAGACCAAGACTGTGCACATGCTCAGTGTGGTCTGGGCTGCTTAGGGATCGTCATAAACAAAGCTGCTTGAGTTCTGCATGGCTGGGAAGTAAGGCGGGGGCTCCCCCTGCTGTTCATAAGTATGATTGTTTCCCTGCAGAGCAGTTAGGGACCATCTGATAATTCCTATCCACAGCAGTAAACAAAGGGAGAATTTCACTGCATACAGTCAGATTTCTTATAAAAACGGTACACATTTTTTAATTAAAGTATATTGGAGATAGGTTTCTTTTTCATTAAAGAAAGTAAAAATGGGATTTTTTTTTTTTAAACACTGGGATTCAGTGATACACCTAGAAATCTGTAGCAGTGTGGGAAGATTCAGTCTTCGCTTTATAATTATGGGAAAGGGGCTGGAACTAGGGGTAGGCAGAGTAGGCGCCTGCCTAGGGCACAATCATGGGGGGCACACTTTTTAGGGGAATTTTATTCTTTTTTTTTAAACCCTGGTTTGCTTGGCCTTTAATCGTTTTTCAGTTTTATAAACTGCCTGTTCCAACCCCCTCTTGCCCGTGATTCGTACTGCGGGTAGAAACACTCATCACCTCCTTCTTGGAAGCTGCTGCCACAGGTACATATTTGGGGGCAATATCTTGGCTGCTGCTGGCACAGGTTAACAGATGATATGGAGCAATATTATGTATTTTGGCTGCTGTTGGCACAGGTACATATTTGGGGACAATATAATAGTCTTTTGGCTGCTGTTGGCACAGATCTATATTTGGGGGCAATATGATGGATTTTAGGCTCCTGCTGGCACAAGTACATATTTGGGAGTAATATTGGGGATTTTTGGCTGCTGCTGGCACAGGTACAAATTGGGGGCAATATGAGGGCTTGGCTGCAGGTGGCTCAGGTATATGGCACAATATGGTGGCTGCTGGCACAAGTACACAGATGTTTGGGGCAATATGATGGATGTTTGGCTCTAGCAGGCACAGGTACAAATTAGGGGCAATATGATGGAATTTTTTTTTTGGCTGCCGCTGGCAACAAATGCCAACAAATACATCGTTACACTCTCACTGGTCATTGCTAAAGCTGTTTAAAGCACAGATCTCATGGATTCTTTCTCTAGCCATTGCTGCCTGGGAATATTCCACTGCTATATTTGTCAAAACACTTAACATTTAATATATTTTCTCTGCTGTTGCAAAAGGCTTCCAAACATAAATCATTTGTCCTGGCTTTGACATTGGGTTTAATGACTGACCATAACAGGAAAAGTGATTTTACTGCTTTTTCTTTGTGACTTTTGTTACATCAGATGCTGAAATTCTACAGGTCAGGGACTGATTTATTAATGCTATACAAGGACTGGGTGGTGTGTTCAGTATCAGGCACCCGAGGCCAGCTCCTGCAGTTAAATACACTCGTTTGCTTTAGAAATGCATTAGAACAACACCGCCTGTGCCTGCAGCTACAGTATAGACTGACATATATTTAAAAGCTCTTATATAACATGTGGTGTCTAGAGTGTGACCCTCCAGGTTCTAAATTATAGCTCCTACCATTCCTGCTTAACCAAGAATTAAAGTTGAGGTTCACAAAAGGAGGGTCTCAGGTTAGATGTAAAAGCAAATACTGTAATTGCCAATATATATTTTTGGCTGGATGTCTGAGAAAGAAGTACAACTAGTCTTGTATTACTGATGGGATCATATTCCCTTTTTTCTATTTTTTTTTTTGTTGTTGGTATGCTTGTCTCAGGAAATAAATACAAAAGAAAATCTGTATAGGGAAGAACATCAAAGGTTACAAGAGGAAATGATGAAGAAAAGGCCGGGTCAGTTTCAGCCAAAGTTCTAGAACAGGGGTGTCCAAACTGCGGCCTGAGGGCCACATGCGGCCCAGGATGCATATGAATGCGGCCCAGCTTGAAACGATTGGTTCCTGAGGAAATAGGAGGAGGGAGGACTCTGCCCATTGCCCAGTTAGTAATAATAATATAATAATACGTCTATTTAATATCCAGGTGTCCCATATTCCAGTGTATAGCTCCATCTGGTTATCCAACTGGCATTGTAGTTCTTTTCTGTGTATTTCCTTTACTCCTACAAATCAAACGTGTTTTTGTGTATGTCATGTGTGGCCCCAGACAATTTTATCTTTTTCCAATGTGGCCCGGCGAGCCAAAAGTTTGGACACCCCTGTTCTAGAAGATACACCAGGGGTGGGACAAATAAGCAGAGAAAGCAGCTGCCTATGATGTTCTGGTTTTCCTTCATTATGGTAGAGTTCACCTGCAACATACAGGAATGAGCAGGCTAGGTGGGAGAAACAGTCTAATTAAAAGGAGAAAATAAATGTTAAAAACAAAAATTTGCCTCTTTAATATTAATAAAGCCCCATATTGAGAAAGGAGAAAATATATTCCATATATATCAAGCACATGGGCAACAATGTAAGGATGATGAACAAGAAAAGACGTATAAAAAAAGTCAGCATTTACTTACTTTCCATTACCCGTCACGTTTGGCAAGAAGTTTGCATTGATCCCAATGATGGGTGAGTAATCGGCACTTTCTTTCTGAATTGCTGAGTCCATTGGAGGCTTCTTCTCTTTCTTCCCATCGCTGTTCTTTTCTGCCTTGTCAAACGCCGCCTGGGTATCCTCATCGTGGAATTCTAAATTCAGTCTGCCGTTTGGGGGAGCATCTGAATCTGGACCCGACATGGTGGCTGCCGGCAGAGTTTCTGTGGTTCAGTATGTGTGACGAGTATCCAGGTAGTTAAACATCTGCTGATACCTAGAGTGAGGCTAAGCATATATTTGTGTAAGAGCAGAGAGACAGCAGAATGTCACACACAACCTGAAAGATGTTTTTTTTATCCTCCCTTAAATTCAAATATACTCGAAATTCGTCTGGGGGGTTATTTAATAAAAAAATCGAATATCTCTGACTAATTTTACCAACTCGAAAACTCGAATTCAAATCGAATTCAACCAAACTCAATGCCTCAGGAAGGCTCCAAACAACTCCAAATTGGTCACTGCGCCTCTCCCATTGACTTGTACAGTAATTCGGCAGATTTTAGGTGGCAAATATTCAAATTCTAATAACTTTGGGCCAGAGTATGATAAATCTCGAAAATCGAATGAGAATTTTTTAAAAAACTCGAACCGAGTTTGGATAATTCCTTAGTCGAATTTGACAGTTTTGACCATAAAAAAATTCAAGAATTCAAATTATAATTTTCAATTTGACCCTTAATAAACCTGCCCCTATGCATTCCCGAGGGAACATGCAGTGAGAGAGGAAGTGATGTCATGAAGACCCGGAAGAGGCACACAGCTATGCGCACGTAGAGGAGAAGAAGGAAGATGAAGCTAGAAGATGGCGGAGACCCTTTGGACGCCGTGGGACAGCGTTGGTTTGATTTGTTTCGGCTGTCTTACTGAAACAGCAGGAGAGAGCAACATATTGGGGGTAAGTAATGTATATTAATTATTTTTTTTTGTTTATAAAAAATTACTTAGTTACTGGTCCTTTTACTGGGGACTTTTCAGCTAAAAGGAGGGTAAATATGTAATATCTATTAGGTTGTGAGTATTATATACAGGCTGTAATTTTTATTTTTTTAATAAAAAAAAATTATGTTACTGGTCCTTTAAGGGCAAGGCACACGCTCAGATTCGGGGAGATCAGTCACCCAGCAACAAATCTCCACTTTTTCGGGGTGACTAATCTCCCCGAACTGCTTCCCGCCGGCTAGAATCTAAACCGCAGACAGGATGGCACTTGGAGTGTTTCTTTTTCCGAAGGCACACAAAGTTTCTTCATGAGGCAACTTCGGGCGACTTTGGAAAACAAAGTGCTCCAAGTGCCATCCCGCCGGCAATTTACATTCTAGCCAGCGGGAGGCAGTTCAGGGAGATTAGTCGCCCCGAAGAAGAGGAGATTTGTCGCCGGGTGTCATGATACAGGCCTGTAATAGTTAATAAAACAGGCCAAGGTATCATGAGAAATATTTCTACCAGCATCTAAATCAGACACATAACAGGCCTCTTTTCACTATGGTCAGAGGGGTCAGAGCTGTAATGCCCTCCTCCATGCCCTGGCTGATAAGAGCCATTCCATGGGGAGGGGGGAAGCCCAAGGAGTGAGAACTTAGAGTTCTCAGCAAGACCCTCAAAGGTGAAGTAAAGGTTACATATAATGTATACTCCAATATATTTATCCTTACAGAACCCATACCTGTTGTACGAACAGTATAAAAAACTGATGATGGGTTCAAGGCAATTTCATCTTTCCAACGAGTCCAAACATGACTAGGTTTGGTACTCTGTGTATTAGATATGGATATCTGGGCAGGGGCAGGTCACACAGTATTGATGTTTAGTATCTATGGAATCCAGGAGAGAATTAATAACCAATGAATATGATATCATCTCTGTCCTATGTCCCCATAAGGAGTTATGGTCATGATATTCTTGGTCCAGTTCCTACTCACAGGAGGTCATGAAAACTCAATCTGTGTCCTGCTAGGCCACGCCCCCTCACATTCTTGAGGGAGGGGGGAGTGTGCAGTTACCTGATGCCCTGAAATCACTAATAAATAGTCAGCTCTTCTGACTAAACTTTGGATTTACTTTGGAGGACCAATTGCGATTGGAAGTTATCCCGTTTGTTTCCCCTTGCCTCCAGGACCAGGAATTCTATATCTTTGGAGTTAAGTATAGGTTTTCCATGTTTTCCCTTTTATTTTACAACTGTTTGTACTTGTATTATTGAATGTATGTCTCTTTTGTAACATCTTTTTTGTATTTTGCACTGTTATACCTTTTATAATATTAAAGAGAATTTAATAAGATTGTCTTTGATGCTCTAAACGAACCTAGCCTGAAAGAGTGTAACTGTGAGCCTTAACCCTCTACATGCTGAAGAACTTGTTGAATCAGTAGGTGTATTGTGAATTATTACCTGTTAGAGAGAACAGGGGAATAGTCACATTAGGTTTCTATCGCCTGTGAATGATAGATGGTGGCAGCGAATGAGTTTTGTGGGTGTTGGTTGGTGTTTGGGGTGCTTTTGTGTTAGTCTAACCTGTGTGCAAGGTGGGTGAGAGACTGAGTGAGTGACCCCTGATAGCCACACCTAAAGTCACGTGCGGTTGGAAGTACCGTGTTCGTGACAGATTGGTAGGCAGCGGTGGCATATTTTTTTATTTAGAGCATTAGTGCTTGGGTTAAGTCATTAAACCTTGCACTAAAGAACTGTAAATCCTTGCGAGGAGTTTACAGTCTTCAAAGACAAACTCAGTGCATACTATTTTTATTAAGACATACTGGCAAACAGTTTCCCTTCCCTTCTTGTTTTTCTTTTCTATCTTTTATTTTGGCAAAGTGTTGCAAGATGGCAGCATTTTACAAGAGACAGACCAAGGAGACCCTCATCAATCTCTGTGAGCAAAGAGGAATTGATGCAGCGGACAATTCAAAGGAAATGTTGATTTGTGCCTTGGTGCAACAGGAGCAGCAGAACTACACACCTGAGTCAGGAGACTATGCAACTCAGGATGTCCCAGTGATGAACTCTGTTCCAGGATCCTCTCAGCGAGAGGACAGTTCTAGTTGCAGTGGGCAGGATGACAGGAATTCATCCCTGCAAGCAGCTTTGCAATTGTTGGGTTCAGATGACCCCCAGCTGCGTCTTCAGCTTATCCTGCAATATCATCAGGCAGAAAGAGAGGCAGCAGCAGCAGCAGCAGAAAGAGATGCAGCAGCAGCAGCAGCAGCAGCAGAAAGAGATGCAGCAGCAGCAGCAGCAGCAGCAGAAAGAGATGCAGCAGCAGCAGCAGCAGAAAGAGATGCAGTAGCAGCTGAAAGGCAGGCAGAACGACAGCATCAACTGGAGTTAGCCAAGCTCCAGCAACAAAACTCACACCTACCGTCCATGGAGCCCAGGGTGGCCCATCCTTTCCATATTTCTCATGACAAATTCCCTACCATGGAGAAGGATGGAGATATGGACACCTTCCTGCGTGGGTTTGAGAGGACTTGTAGACAGTACCAACTGCCCCGGGAACAATGGGCAAAGTACCTTACCCCAGGGTTAAAAGGCAAAGCCCTGGAAGCCTTTGTGGATTTACCACCAGAGCTCGATGGGGATTATGATGCTATCAGACAAGCCTTAATTGACCGTTATAATCTTACTCCAGAAAGATATAGGAAACGGTTTCGTTCCCTACAAAAAGGCCCTGCTGACAGCTATGCAGATATCCTAAGTAGTTTGAAAACTACCTTTAAGCAATGGGTCTCTGGAATGGATGTTACCACAGTTGAGGATTTAACAGATTTGATGGTCAAAGATCAGTTTCTACACATATGTCCATTGGAAGTACGGCAATTCATTATGGACCGCGAGCCCAAAACAGCAGATCAGGCAGCAGAGATAGCAGACAAATATGCTGCAAATAGGATGTCTGACCACCGCAAAGCATCTTTACCAAGCTACAAGGAGCGATCAACAGGAGGAACCACACACAGCAGTCCACAGTCTGGTGAGAATTCATCTTTTGGGGGGTCTGTTGCAGCTGTGGGGCAGAAGGATACCCGCCGATGTTTTTCCTGCAACCAGATGGGCCATGTGAGGACTGACTGTCCACAAAAGAAGGAACCAACTTCACCTGGACAGCCTGTTGTGATGCTTGTGTCTGGTAAGCCTGAGAATCTACATCATCATATGCAGTCTGTGATTGTGGGGGACAAAGTGACTCAGGGACTAAGAGACTCAGGTTCTAATTTTTCTCTGGTGCGTCCAGAGATGATAAACACTGGGGACATTATTCCTGGAAAGACTTTGTCCATAAAGGGAGTGGGTGGGAGCCACCCAAAGGTGCCTGTGGCAAAAGTTTTCTTGGATTGGGGTGCGGGGAGAGGTCTAAGGGAAGTGGGTGTAACTAATGAAATTCCTGTAAATGTCTTGTTGGGGAATGATTTGGGTTACATGATAACTGCTTTTGTGCCCTATGACCAGGTCTCACTAGGTCCAGCCGCGCTGGAGTGTGGCCACCCACCTCAACAGGTAATTGCAAAAAGTACAATGCAGCAAAGTAACTGGGAGGGAGGACTGGGAGGCAGGAGCCAGAGTCAACCAGTGCCTGAACCAGTGTTGTCCCAAAGTAGGGATAAGAAGGGAGAGGGGGAGGAGAGGTTTCCCCTAGGAGTCTCCCTGGTGCAGCCCGGTAGTGTACCGGCAGTGAGGGATTTCCAGCGTGTAATCCCTGATCCTGTACCCAAAATGCCTGAGGTCTTGAGTGGGGGTCAGCAGCTATGCCAAGCTCAGGAGTCAGTGCAGAAGCATGAGGGACAGGTGGTTAGGACTCAGAGGAGGGTCCTAGTGGATAGTGCCACTCAGACTGAGGAGAGTGATGGTAGTGGTGGGCCAGGAAAAGCCCTCATGCCAGAACCAGTACTGTGGGGGGCTCAGGTGGTCAGTACTAAGGAGAAAAGGCTGACAGTACCAGGAGTTGCTCCCAAGTCAGATAGCAACAAAGTTTTTCCAGAAGTCCAGAGTATTAAGGACGAGCCCAGTGGTTTATGCCAACCCAAGACTAAGCAGGTCAGTGGAGACCAGGGTGGCATCAAGGGGGTGGGAGGCCTCCAGCTACTTTCTATGTCTAGGCCCAGGGAATGGGAGATCAGAGATAGCCTGGAGGGCCCCTCAGTGAACATGGTGGGAGGCCGCCAGCTAGTTTCTAAGTCTAGGCCCAGGGAATGGGAGATTAGAGATAGGCTGGAGGGCCCCTCAGTGAACAAGGTGGGAGGAATAGGTCAGATGCCTGAGGAGAGCAGTGATAGACCATTGCCTACTATGCAAACCTGCACTCTGTCCAGAGACAGTGCAGATAGAGGCAAAATGGGAAGTATACCTACATCAAACCAGTCCAGTACCTGGGATTATACTGATATAGCCCTCAAGGAACAAGACTTTAGGCCGGGGAGGTAGCCTGATCCCTCATACTGTATAACATAAATGGATATTTCGATAATGACCTGGCTATGGTTATGGATTTATGTTTTTATTGTGGCAAGGTTAAGAGTGACCTGTAAGTCAATCTCCCCTTGCTCACTCTAAAAAGGGGAGGTGTCATGATACAGGCCTGTAATAGTTAATAAAACAGGCCAAGGTATCATGAGAAATATTTCTACCAGCATCTAAATCAGACACATAACAGGCCTCTTTTCACTATGGTCAGAGGGGTCAGAGCTGTAATGCCCTCCTCCATGCCCTGGCTGATAAGAGCCATTCCATGGGGAGGGGGGAAGCCCAAGGAGTGAGAACTTAGAGTTCTCAGCAAGACCCTCAAAGGTGAAGTAAAGGTTACATATAATGTATACTCCAATATATTTATCCTTACAGAACCCATACCTGTTGTACGAACAGTATAAAAAACTGATGATGGGTTCAAGGCAATTTCATCTTTCCAACGAGTCCAAACATGACTAGGTTTGGTACTCTGTGTATTAGATATGGATATCTGGGCAGGGGCAGGTCACACAGTATTGATGTTTAGTATCTATGGAATCCAGGAGAGAATTAATAACCAATGAATATGATATCATCTCTGTCCTATGTCCCCATAAGGAGTTATGGTCATGATATTCTTGGTCCAGTTCCTACTCACAGGAGGTCATGAAAACTCAATCTGTGTCCTGCTAGGCCACGCCCCCTCACATTCTTGAGGGAGGGGGGAGTGTGCAGTTACCTGATGCCCTGAAATCACTAATAAATAGTCAGCTCTTCTGACTAAACTTTGGATTTACTTTGGAGGACCAATTGCGATTGGAAGTTATCCCGTTTGTTTCCCCTTGCCTCCAGGACCAGGAATTCTATATCTTTGGAGTTAAGTATAGGTTTTCCATGTTTTCCCTTTTATTTTACAACTGTTTGTACTTGTATTATTGAATGTATGTCTCTTTTGTAACATCTTTTTTGTATTTTGCACTGTTATACCTTTTATAATATTAAAGAGAATTTAATAAGATTGTCTTTGATGCTCTAAACGAACCTAGCCTGAAAGAGTGTAACTGTGAGCCTTAACCCTCTACATGCTGAAGAACTTGTTGAATCAGTAGGTGTATTGTGAATTATTACCTGTTAGAGAGAACAGGGGAATAGTCACATTAGGTTTCTATCGCCTGTGAATGATAGATGGTGGCAGCGAATGAGTTTTGTGGGTGTTGGTTGGTGTTTGGGGTGCTTTTGTGTTAGTCTAACCTGTGTGCAAGGTGGGTGAGAGACTGAGTGAGTGACCCCTGATAGCCACACCTAAAGTCACGTGCGGTTGGAAGTACCGTGTTCGTGACACCGGGCGACTTATCTCCCCGAATCTGAGCGTGTGCCCTGACCCTTAAAGTGGACCATAACCCAAATACAGAATGAAAGTAATCTTCTTTGAACACTTTTGTATTTTGCATTAATTAGTTATTTTTAATGGCTTCTGAGCTTTAGACTTCAATTTCAGACAGATGATACAAGGCTGTGTTTCAGAGCTGCTCTAGGGTTAACTGACTATGTAGACAGTCATTAAAATAATCTTTTGCTTTGTACTAGATCAGGGCTGCCCAACTTAAATCCAAAATATCTTTATCCTCAATTAAGGGAAATAAACTGTAAGACGAATGAAGACTTTTGAATCTTGAATTTGGGCAACACAGTCCAAGATGAATCAGTTACAAGGCCTGGTGCATGTAAGTAAAATCATTAATGGGGTTAGGGCAGGTCACTTCTGTTATCCAACTCGCTGTCCTGCATAGATATTATCTGGTTTTCCAAGCAAAAGGACAAATATAAAACATTTATTCAGCCAAGCAGAAATAAATACAATTGAAAGACAGCTGCCTCAATGCAATGAAACATTCAGCAACAATTGAGCTTTGCAAGCCATGAGCCAGTTTGGTTCTTTGGACACAAATAAGCGGTGCTTTAGAAGCAGTCAATTGATTTTCTTTTCTAGCTGCTCCTCATTCCCAAGCCCACTGGTTCTCCAGAGTTTTAATGGTCAGATCACTCATTGGGAGTCAATATAGAGCTTGAGTATCACACAGTTGGAACTCATAGAATTGTATGAAGCAATTAGCACATGTGTGGTCAGCTTTTAGAGTTCTCAGCATAGTATATGTTAATACCTCAACTGATATTGACAGGAAACTGTAACCAGCTAATTAGCAGTTATACCTGAGGTCCAACCCATGACAGATATCTGACTAGTTTCCTATATACACTAAATTTCATTATTAGTACAGGTATGGGAACTGTTATCCAGAATGCTAGGGACCCCGGGGTTTCCAGATAACAGATCTTTCCGTTATTTGGATCTTCATACCTTAAGTCTACCAGTAAATAAACCCAATAGGCTGCTTATAGTTCCAATAAGGATTAATTATATCTTAGTTTAGATCAGGTACAAGCTACTGTTTTATTATTACAGAGAAAAGGGAAATCATTTTAAAAACAAATTAATTACTTGGTTAAAATGGAGTCTATGGGAGATGGCCTCTCCTAATTCAGAGCTTTCTGGATACTGGATCCCATACCTGGATAATAATTGTATTTTAAATTTGCAAACACTCGGGCTGCTTGTCCCGTTTAATGAACTTCAAATCAGCTGACTCCTCTTTCTTCCCCATTAGTGATGTTCTGCACCTCAGTAGTGCCACCTATTGGTACAATTTGGAGCACCAGTTATAAGGCAGTTACAGCCTTACTAAGGGGCAAATTCACTAAACGGCGAAGCGACTAACGCTAGCGTGAATGCGCCAGCGTAGCGCATTTTCGTTAATTTGGCGATTCACTAACGGACACTGGCGTAAATTTGCGAAACGGACGTAACTATGCAAATTCACGCGCAAATTATTCTGAACGCTACCTTTTACGCCAGACTTTCTTCGCCACCTCAGACCAGGCGAAGTGCAATAGAGTAGATAGGGATTGCTTCAAAAAAAGTTTAAAATGTTTCTAAGTCCCAAAAAACGCTGGTGTTTTTTTCATTTTTTATGAGTGATAGGCTGAAAAAGATTGAGAATTTTTTTGGGGCTACTTTGTAACCTGCTGTCTGCCTCTTCCTCCTCTTGCACTAATACATTTTCTCCTTCTTTCTTTATAAAGATGTAGAAGAGGTTTTAGAAGGGATTGATAGAGAACCAGAGAGAGGGATGCCCGCATTATACGGAGGTTGTAAGTATTTCATTCTGTGACATTTATTTTATTATCATAATCTTATAACTGTAGCACTGTCTACTCCATCTGTGTATAGACTGTCCGCGGTATTTTATTCCCATTTACTAATATACCCTGTTTTCTTCTTATTGCAGTTCTTGCATTTATGGGGTTCAACATCTTCTCGTTCATCTACTGTTTTTGCGTCCAACCACTGGTGCTCTGTAAGGCCCGACGCATGGGTGAAGAGAGCGATGTCAGCAGCGACGAAAGCGAAAGTGGAGGTGGTGACAGTGGAAGTGGTGACAGTGGAAGTGGTGACATTGGAAGTGGTGACGGTGGAAGTAGTGACGGTGGAAGTGGTGACGGTAGAAGTGGTGACGGTGGAAGAGGTGACGGTGGAAGTGGTGACAGTGGAAGTGGTGACAGTGGAAGTGGTGACAGTGGAAGTGGTGACATTGGAAGTGGTGACAGTGGAAGTGGTGACAATGGAAGTGGTGACGGTGGAAGTGGTGACGGTGGAAGTAGTGACGGTGGAAGTGGTGACAGTGGAAGTGGTGACAGTGGAAGTGGTGACATTGGAAGTGGTGACAGTGGAAGTGGTGACGGTGGAAGTGGTGACGGTGGAAGTAGTGACGGTGAAAGTGGTGACAGTGGAAGTGGTGACAGTGGAAGTGGTGACATTGGAAGTGGTGACAGTGGAAGTGGTGACAGTGGAAGTGGTGACATTGGAAGTGGTGACGGTGGAAGTGGTGACGGTGGAAGTAGTGACGGTGGAAGTGGTGACGGTGGAAGTGGTGACATTGGAAGTGGTGACGGTGGAAGTGGTGACGGTGGAAGTGGTGACGGTGGAAGTAGTGACGGTGGAAGTGGTGACAGTGGAAGTGGTGACGGTGGAAGTGGTGACGGTGGAAGTTGTGACGGTGGAAGTGGTGACAGTGGAAGTAGTGACAGTGGAAGTGGTGACAGTGGAAGTAGTGACAGTGGAAGTAGTGACAGTGGAAGTGGTGACAGTGGAAGTGGTGACATTGGAAGTGGTGACAGTGGAAGTGGTGACGGTGAAAGTGGTGACGGTGAAAGTGGTGACGGTGGAAATGCTGACAGTGGAAGTGGTGACAGTGGAAGTGGTGACAGTGGAAGTAGTGACAGTGGAAGTGGTGACAGTGGAAGTGGTGACAGTGGAAGTGGTGACATTGGAAGTGGTGACAGTGGAAGTGGTGACAGTGGAAGTAGTGACAGTGGAAGTGGTGACAGTGGAAGTGGTGACATTGGAAGTGGTGACAGTGGAAGTGGTGACGGTGAAAGTGGTGACGGTGAAAGTGGTGACGGTGGAAATGGTGACAGTGGAAGTAGTGACAGTGGAAGTAGTGACAGTGGAAGTGGTGACAATGGAAGTAGTGACAGTGGAAGTAGTGACAGTGGAAGTAGTGACAATGGAAGTAGTGACAGTGGAAGTAGTGACAGTGGAAGTAGTGACAGTGGAAGTGGTGACAGTGGAAGTGGTGACGGTGGAGGTGGAGACCAGGGGAGTGATGTATAAACATTTAGTTAAGCTCAGCCTCCCAAAAGAAACACTGCTATATTTAACTATTTCTGGAAAGAGGTCTCGTAGCCCCTCGCTTAAGAGAAATGTCACCCTCTTCACCTACTGTAACTTTGTACTCAACTGTGTTGTTTCTATCACATCACATGATAATATCAATAGTTTGAGGTACACTGCGCCACTCCACTGCACAATTACCACAAAATGATATAATATAATATAGAATATATAATACAGTGAGCATTAAGCAGCCAGTTAAGTTCCTCAGTGAGAATTAATAAGGAAAGCATTTCAAATGGTGGAAAGGCAATGTATACACAGCAGCAGTCTTTATCATTGGCCTTGTTAGTGTATTCATTTTTAATGTAGTACACAAGCTAGAGTTCTAGGAGGAATACATCAGTAATTCCCAGTGTATTAACGGCACTTTTATATTTTCAGAAACATTCCATACAATAAAATGCAGATTAACTGCAAATCCAGTGAGATACGCCAGAAGTCACCGAAGACCAAAGAAAGGAAGATGCTAAAAGTCTGGAGAGCCCAAGCTACATCAAAGAAATGGTCTATTGCCATTGGTACCCATAGTATAAGGTTGATCCAGGGACTTGTCCGATTTTGGAGTCAGGAAGGAATTTTCCCCCTGCGAGGCAAATTTTCAGCAGTATCAGAGGGGTTTTTCGCCTTCCTCTGGATCAACTAGAAATTAGGGTGGAATTCTAGAAATTAGAATATTATAATTAAAGAATTAGAAAAGACAAATGTTTCAATGTATTCAATGTATTAAACAAATGTTTAATGTAAGCAGAAGACCCTTTAGCAGGTACTTGCCCAGCGCCCTCCCTATTGTTGCACCCTGGGCAGGTGCCCTGGCTAAGATCAGCACAATTGCAATGTGGTGACTGATGCAGGCCACTATGAGAACCCTAAAGCCAACTCTTGGTACAGTGGTAGCTAGGGTTGCCACCTTTTGTGAAAAATGTTACTGGCTGGTGGGGGGTGGGAACAAAAGGAGAGGTCTGCGATGCAAAGGGGCGGGGCCACATAGCGTGCCACAAAAGGGCGGAGCAACACACGGATGGCCAGAAGGCTGAAAAAAAACCGGTAAGTCTGATGAAATGGGGCTGGGCCAAGGGCTTTTGTTTAGGGTATTACAAATTACTGGCAACTACATTGCCGTTAAATTTGGAATACCGACCCTGGCCTTGGCAGGTGTTTAACTGGCTAGGCCTGTTAAATACCAGTTGGGTGGCAACCCTAGTGCTAGCTGTAGCTGCAGGATTAATCTGCATCAATAGGAACCACTGCAGTTGAATCGGCACAGTAGGCAGAAGGGACTGATCAAACCTAGTACTGTCATGTGATCGTTACCTAATTGTGTAAGTCAAGTTGGTATGAATATTTCATTGTACCATCAGGTTCCTATGAGATCAGCTCCTTAATGAAAGATGCCTGTATCACTTTAAAGGAGAAGGAAAGGCTGAAATTGAGAAATTCAGAACCTAAATACACCAGTAAACCCTCAGAGTAATGCTGTCAAAGGAAACATAGCATTTCTTTCCTTTTATTGTGTATACATGAGCCTCTGTACCAAACTTCCTGTTTTCAGGATAAACCTCCAGGGCTAGGGCTTGAGCATGCTCAGTTTGCATCTCCCTTTCCCCCTCCCTGCTGTAATCTGAGCCCAGATCTATGAGTGAGCAGGGAGAGACTCAGACAGAAAGTGATGTCACACCAAGCTAATATGGCAGCTGTTATCCTAATCAAACAGAGAGAGTTTTTAGAGCTGTTTACTCAGGTTTGGTAAAGCATTCTGCAGAATAAATATAGTCTTATAGCTTTCACTATTGTGGCTAATCTATTGCCAATAAACTGTTTTGGTAGCTTTCCTTCTCCTTTAATATTAGTCTCAGTCTCTGACACCTTCTTGGGCTTTAATAATTTGGTGCTGAATTTACCTCCCTTTTAGGCGCCCGGTACAACAGTACCCCTTGTGCCCCCCTGATTGTGGACTTGATACCATGACCTGGATGAATGAGAATCTTCACAAAGTCCTTAACAATGTTGGGTGGCTGACCCAGTCCCAAATATGGTATGGACAGTGCCATTTACACATCCCTAAAGTGCTTGCACAATGTGGAGGGGAGGAGAGGTACTTGGGAAATCAGTTCTGTAGCTTCTGTGGTTGGCTGATTGGCAACATTGCTTGATAATTATTTAGATAACCAATTAATTAGCTCTCTTAGTATTAGTATTAGTATTATTATTCATATAGCACCAACACATTCACAGAGATTATATATCATTCACATCAATCCCAGCCCCTATCAAATTTACACAATGCAGGATCAATTTTATCAGTAACCAATTAACTTGCCTGTATGTTTATGGAGTGTTGACGGAAACCGGAGTGTGTGCACTAATTGTGTCCAGATCCCGTTACCAGGATGTGTAATGCCCATTCTAAATACTTTTCCCAATTAAATTCCTTTTTAGGACAGAGACACACGCTCAGACTTGGGGAGATTAGTTGCCCAGCGACAAATCTCCTCTTCTTCGGGGCGACTAAGCTCCATGAACTGCCTCCCGATGGCTAGAATGAAAGCTGCTGGCGGGATGGCAATCGGTGTCCTTTGTTTTCAGAGGAAGGAGGTAGGTGAAGTGGGTGTGAAATAGTTAGCAGTTTCTGTAAAGGAATACTGGTGCAATCAACAAATAATAGGACTCTTATTTCCCCTCCTCTTCTGTATCATGCTAATTTCACAATTTATTTCCCACCTTCTCCTTGCTCTATTTTCATCCCTCTTAATCCAGCGACTCCATGTCTACTTCCATCCCATTTTATCCATCCTCTTCTTGCCTAATTTTATTCCCACCAAACGCTACCTCTCTTCATACTACACCCTCCCCTTACCTACTTACACCCTACTGTACCCTACCTCTCTTTTTGCACTTTACACCCAGTTTTACCCACTTCCACCTTCCTTACTTCCACTGCACCTTACCCACCCCTTCCTTGCCTATGTCTGCCCATCTTACTTTACCTCTCCTTGTTGTATTTCCATCTCACTGTATCTATCTTCTTCTTGCCTGCTTCCTCCCACACCTCACTAACCCTTTTTTTTTTGTTCCACTTTCTCCTCTACCATATCCTCCCTCTCCTTGCCTATTTCCACCTCACCTTCTACCTCTCCTTGTTATACTTTCACCTCACCTTATCCTTCTTCTTCTTGTCTACTTCCTTCCTCACCAACCATCTTTCTTGTTCCACTTCCACCTCTACCATACCAACCCTCTCCTTGTCTACTTCTACTCACTCTTTGCCATACTTCCACTCCCACCTTACCCATCCTCTCCTTACCTAGTTCCACCCCAATTTCTACCTCTCCTTGTTATACTTTCACCTCACCTTATCCTTCTTCTTCTTGTCTACTCACTCCCCGACGCTGCCAACCCTCTTTTTGTTCCATTTCCACCTCTACCTTACACACCCTCTCCTTGTTTACTTTTACCCCATCTTTGCCCTAATACAATACGATGTCTGTTTCCTTGACCTCACCTACCCCCTTCACCATATTCCTTGCTCCACACCAAAGAATAGCCAGATTCATTGTCCCCAACCCTATGTAATGGAGGTGTAGCTCAGCATGCGTGCTGCAATTTCAAAAGGCTGTGCTGAAATACAATACTTTAAATTATTTTAAACTTCCTTTCATGGTTTTATAATGTCTTCTCGCATCATTCCACATTTGCTGACCAAAACTTATTGCTGATTGTTTACCATGGACAAGTTCAAGTACAATTTAGAACCTATCTTTGTAAATTAACCCTATAGCCTGTATGTGGACAGGCAGGTTGCTGAGGGCGGAGGGGGATAGTGAAGAACAACTTGATTATTTCAGAAAAAGTACTGACTATTTAATTGATTATATTTAATCCATTTTCTTTTTTCCATGACATGAAACTTTTGTTACTATTTTGTTTGGATGATAGTTGCCCTTTAATGTTGCTGGTTTTCTTTATGCTTCAATGTATTGCTCAGGGCTGGTGAATGTAGAACAGCAGACATAGTCACGTCTCCCCAAAGATGGCTTCTGCCGCATACCTGGCAGCAAGTCAATTATTTTGGAAATGACAGAAAACTGTGGTGGCGCAGTGTTTAGCATTTACAGTACTGGGGTATCGGTTTGATTCCTGTCAGGGCAATGTCTGCAAGGAGTGTGTATATTCTCTCCCTTCCAAAACATACCGAAAGGTTATTGGTTTCAAATAAAATTTCTCAGTGAATGACGAATAAAAGCTGTAAAGTGCTGCAGAATATGTTGGCACTATATACAGTAAATAAAATATAAAAATACTAATAACTGGGCAACCCCTTTCTGCCTAACTGGCAGATTTGCCCCATTTTTTTTAAATCTCACATGAGAACTGACAGCAGTGGCAGACCCATCAGAGATGAGTATTTTCTCTATGTTCCTCAATAATAAAAAAAACCCAATTATTAATGGTATTACAAGCACATTACTAAATACCCAGAAAATACCATTTTCCATTGGAAATTTCTTCTGCCTAATAACCAAAAATGGAAAACGGAGGAAGCAGAATCTCCCACACTCTTTCCAGGATTTAGAACAGAATCCATGGTTTTCCATAGACCGAGCTAATAGGAATCCTCTGTGACAAGCCTGCAATTCTCTGCTCCAGCCAAACTCCAAGCATCTCCCTTGACCCTTGCAACATCTTTTTTCATAATCCCAACAAAAGTTTCATGTACAGATGTGCATTTCTAATCCCCTAGAATTATGTGCTTTAAATTGATTGAAACCCAAAAACATTGAGTTTTATGAAATAAAATGCAGTTTTCCTGTATACACCCATTGAACATTTTCAGAAGCTCAAAAGTAACCTGGAAATCGAATTGCTTTTAAAAGCACTGCATCTTCTGCACTGCTGGTTCTGTCTTCTAAAATGATGAAGCTTTGTTCTGTAAATCAACTGACTTCTTTTGTCAATACCACCAGGACAGAGAATAGAAAGGGACAGACAGATACTGCTTTCAACAGTTATATTTATTAATAATTTTTAATAATTAAATTCTGACTTGCTTAAAATTAAGATTTCTTTAATTAGCCAAAGTTATATTTTATTTATTTTTATATTTTTGGTTTCCATTTTACCTTTAATGCATCTTCTCACTACCAGTGCCCCGTTTTCAGCAAAACACAGAATGATTATATTGTAAATTGGGCTATAAAGCTGTTCCCCTGCACAAATAAATAGTAATTCGGGCTTAGAGCAGGGGCCACACCCTACTGTGCAGATGTACAAGTCAGTAGCAATGATGGTGCCTCCAACTTCTGCTCCTTTCTAACACGGAGGTGCGAAGAACCAGCTGAGTAGATGGAGCACAATCATGTTACAGGGCTCCATCTGGATAAGAACAATTTAGGGTGGATAACAGGGAGGGCTAAAGTAATAGAAATAAAATATTCACTTGGAATTTATAATGCTGTGTGTTTTAGCAAGTTTTAAGAACTCTAAGTTCAAGAGATGCAATGAGGGTATCACATTCCTTTTTCAACGGCAATCTACAGTATTAATTATATTTCCAATAGGGTGTGAAAAGGTTAGAAAGTGCAGGGATAGTACTAGTTACAGGAGTTATAGGATCCAAAAAGGAGTACCGGTCTGTATTTGAGCAAGATTAGAGAGACATAAGCAAATAGTACTCACCATAAAGCTGCAGAAGCTAATGGGGCTATATTAGTAATCATAATAATACATCAGTCATCTCCAGAAAGGGTCTGGAAGCCCACCAGAACCTAAAATGATCCTCACCAACGTGTAGCTTAAAATATATCTGCTTAAACCGACCAGAGGCAAAAAATATCCTAGACCCTATTCCTTACAGATCCCTATTAGTGCTCATTATGTTGCAAAACTTTGCATTGGTCTTAGAAACTAAGTTGATCTGTCTTTAAATCAAAGAAGGGGAGAAAAAAAAGAGACTTCACTTACCGGATCAAGTGATAGGAAGAAAAAACAAACAAATCCTCACAACCCCAAGGAAAGTGACTGTATGATGAGGTTACATGGAGATCCAGAGCACTGCAGTAATGGTGAGGCACCTCTCTGAATTCCACTGCCTAAAAATCCCATCTACAAGTCTTTGAATGCCATTGGATGGGCAGACTGCCTTTAAAAGTCACGTTGAAAGAGTAGGTCTGCTTAACCCTTTGTGCTGAGGAGAAGAGTGAAGGACAGATGAGTTTGATGGGGCACAATAACAGCATTTCTCCTTTATTCTTCTGTGCCCAGGGATGTTGTAGGTCGCTTTTTGTCTTTCTGTCCTCAGTAAATCTGTCCTTCTTATGCTTCTGTGTCACTCCAGAGGCAACTAGCACAACAGCCAAGTGCCTTCAGTGTATTCTCTCTCTTTCAGCTCCTCTGCTTCTACCTCCCTTCTTCTTTTTTCACTTGAAACCCCTTCATTTGGCTCTCACAAGCTCTGCCTTTCTTCCCTCTCTCTGTTGCTCCATTGTACTTTTGTGCCTTTTCTCCGGGCTGCTTTTCATTTCTCCAGTGAAACTAATTGCAATGCAGGTCTATTGCTTACACATACACAGACTCACACAGACTCACACAGAATCATCACACATCTCAACAGCCCAGTCATTTCTGAAAGCCTATCTCCTGTGCATCTTTACCTCTCATTGGTGTCTACAGCCTTTGCAAAGGAAACATCAGCCACAATTAGCCTTTTGTGTGAAAAGATATGATGTTCTTTTGCTTGTTAAACTACTCATAGCGAAGAGATGGGAGTGCAACGAGTCTCAAGCACAGACCTTACATAATGAGGAACTACCCCACAGGGCCGGCCTTAGGCCAATTGGACCAATTGCCACCTAGCTGTGTGAGCTTTTTCACATTCTGTCTAAATAACAATAATAATTCCGTGTCCGTAAACATCACCTGAGTGATGTTTTTACAGCAGCAATAATATATTCCGTATCCACTACTGTATACGTTGCCCTTGCAGGCATTGTTTGCCCAGTCTTTAACCAAGTGCCACCTAGCTGTGTGAGCTTTTTCACATTCCGTGTCCAGAAACATCACCTGAGTGACGTAGTGTGATTTCTGCCCTTTACAGCACAAAACGCAGCGCTGTGTCAACAATGTATTTTTCAGATACATTTTTGCCCTTGATCCCCCTCTGGCATGCCACTGTCCAGGTCGTTGCACCCTTTAAACAACTTTAAAATCATTTTTCTGGCCAGAAATGTCTTTTCTAGCTTTTAAAATTCGCCTTCCCATTGAAGTCTATGGGGTTCGCGACATTCGCGAACCGTTCGCATTTTTGACGCAAGTTCGCGAACATTTTTTCCGACGTTCGCTACATCCCTATTTACAATAGTATTGACAAAAAATTCAGTTTACATAGCAATGATATACATACCACCCAGAGGTTTGAGTGAGGCAAAGAAAGGAGCAACAAGGAGCGGATATACTTGCCACAAATGAGAATGACCTCAACGTTTCGGCACAAATGCCTTTGTCAAGGGGATTCTCAAATTAGCACTTTGCAATCACATAAATGTATAGTAAAGTTACAGTAAGGATTTTCAAATAACCGTGTACTGTTGTTAATTGTCATATGTCCAGCCAACCCAGAAAACAGCAGAATAAAACAAATGGTACATATCCCCAGGTATAAAGACAGAAGCAGAAGATTTGTCTCTGTTGAAGGTATAATGATAGAAAGTAGAATTCTAGAGGCCCCAGCACATATCCCTGAAGATGATGTGCACTTACACTGTATTGTCCATACACAATACAAACAGTTGGTGCACAGTCAAGGGGAGTTCCATTGGAAAATTCCATGGTATAAAAAGACCAGGCCAAATGTTGTAGTTTCTCAGGTTTAACCCCTTTCAGATCATGATCTGCCACAGGTTGTGCTGTCAATGGCTAGTTATAGTTTGTGTGTAAAAGACTTCACTACACCTGAGTCCTACACTCAGTGCCTTCTATGCAATTTCCCTGGTCTAGTCTTATGTCCTGGCTAGAGACAATTAAATGAGCCCTGATTCTTATCTCACTCACAGATACAGCTCATTGCTCTGGCTGGTTTGATACTTTAAAGGAATACTGTCATGGGAAAAAAACATTCCAAAATGAATCAGTTAATAGTGCTGCTCCAGCAGAATTTACACTGAAATCCATTTCAGCAAACAGATTTTTTTATATTCAATTTTGAAATCTGACATGGAGCTAGACATATTGTCAATTTCCCAGCTGCCCCCAGTCATGTGACTTGTGCTCTGATAAACTTCAATCACTCTTTACTGCTGTACTGCAAGTTGGAGTGATATCACCCCCTCCCCCCCCCCCTCAGCAGCCAAACAAAAGAACAATGGGAAGGTAACCAGATAGCAGCTCCCTAACACAAGATAATAGCTGCCTGGTAATCTAAGAACAGCACTCAATAGTAAAAACCCATGTCCCACTGAGACACATTCAGTTACATTGAGAAGGAAAAACAGCAGCCTGCCAGAAAGCATTTCTCTCCTAAAGTGCAGGCACAAGTCACATGACCAGGGGCAGCTGGGAAATTGACAAAATGTCTAGCCCCATGTCAGATTTCAAAATTGAATATAAAAAAATCTGTTTGCTCTTTTGAGAAATGGATTTCAGTGCAGAATTCTGCTGGCGTAGCACTATTAACTGATGTGTTTTGAAAAAAACATGTTTTCCGATGACAGTATCCCTTTAAGCACTTTTTTCACAATAACACACTAAGGGGCAGATTCACTAGAGTGCTAAATGTCGCCAGCGACCACTTCGCACTGTTTGCACCACTTCCCCAGGCATTTCATAGCGAAGATGCACTAGCTTTCGTTTGTGTCTAACAAAAATTCGCTAACTATGGACGTCTTTATTATAAATGTTGGTGCAAATGCTTGAAGTTACCACTTTTTATTAAGTCCAGGGAACCTGAATAAAGACAAGAGAGTTAATATAATACCCTACACATGAGCCCACTGTAAGATGAATGCTCTATATGTTCTCAAATGTCTGGGGAAAAATGTTAAGGCAAAAAAAGTTAGGACTTTTGCAGCCGATGCCGCTCAAAAAAAGGAAAAGTCGCCAGCGTTTTTTACACTTTTATGCATTTTCGGCAGACAGGATATGATGTAAGTGACATAAGATTGAGGAGGATGTAACTTCATTTTAGCAGTTCGCCTGGTCTGAGGTGTCGAGTACCAACCTTTCACCAGAGCGAAAAGTTGCTTGCAAACAAATGCTATTGACGGTCTCTTTCGCCAGCGAATTGTCGTCTTCGCCTGTTAGTGAATTGGCGAGGTCCCTGCGGATTGGATTTCTATCTAATTTTCCCTAACTTCACCCTTTAGTGAATCTGCCCGTAAGAAGGAGGGAGAGGCTTGCTGAGACTTGATGAAGTCAAATGTGTCCTCATTTAGGGACAAACTGATGCTGATAGATCAAAAGCTATTGCTATATAGAACTATATAGAGTATCTACTACATTGTTACAACATGTTTGGAACTGGTCTAGAATTGGAAAATCAAGTCACTGGAAGAGAAGCCCTTTTTCGTCATCCACACTGGACAGAAAACAGAAACTAAATGTATTTATACCCAGGCAGTGTTCCAGAGTTGGGTCCCATTGTTGTTCTATCACTAGTAATAGAGTGCTGCATTCTAGAGAGGCTAGTAACAGTCTCTACTAGGTCATAGCAACCAAATTCAGGGGCAATTAAAAGACTTAGCTGCTTTAGAATAAGAATGAGAATGTACTTCCCTTTAAAGGATATTAAAATGTTGCCTGTTACAAGAGTGTCCGTTGCCAGAAATCACATCTAATTTTAGGCAGCATGTCTTCAACATTTATTCCAGGATTTCTTAAATCTCTTATGCCGACAAGTTGTGTAACTGCCGACAGAACAAGATGCCAGTTTCAGAGATTAAGCCCATTAACTGGATGATAATGATTCGGTTTAAGGGAAGGGTTCAGTGCATATTCGGAAACTTTCTCTGAAACGGTCCTATTCTGGAAAATTATCAGGTGTCTTGATAAGTCAATGGTGATCTTCTTTAACATCTAGTGTTTTAATTTATTTTCAGTTATTTTCCAAAAATGTAGCAGAATTCAAGACCAAGGCACTGCCTTGCTTGGGGGATGGGGACACAGAAACTCGAAAAAGGGCCAAGCACAGCATAAGAATTAAATCCTGCCCGACTGCAGTCCAGTGGTTAGATGTTGTGTGACTATGTGTGTATGTGTGTGTGTGTATATAAATATATATATAGACACATACAAGAGTCCTCTGCACAGATATATATATATATATATATATATATATATATATATATATATATATATATATATATATATATATATATATATATATATATATATATATATATATATAATCTGATGCGTCCTGCCAAGGCAGTGTCCATGCATCAGTCCTAACTAAGTGAAAAAAGGTTATTTTCTTTGGGAGGAGAAAGACCATACCTGCTTTTCTCTTTATTTGGCATGACCTCTTCCAAAGAAACATTCAGCATTCTGGGCTTTTAAGTAATCTGTAGGACTAGAGGGGTGGGGGTTGGGAGAGCAAGCATTAAAAGGAAAGCCACGTTCCTATTTAGAATATACAAAAACCAAAAATGCAGCTCATCCATGCGTTGCAATTAAAGTCAGTCTGGTCAGTCGGGTGTGTGGCTTATATCATATACTGAACTAAACTAATTATCCCAGCACTCTCATTATACAACTTAACTGATGACATCACTACTCGCCGTTTATAAGGATATAATTTACAAGATATTCATTGCTTTTGTGTATTATATAATACCCAAAAGCCATGAATATCTTGTAAATTATATCCTTATAAATGGTAAGTAGTGATGTCATCAGTTATAAACGGTGAGTTCTGATGTCATTTCTGTCACATGACTCACTGAAACTTGTGTATTATAATAAATAAAGTACCCCCAGTTGCAAAATATGAGGGTATTAGAAGTCACCTCGGAGTTCCATGAGCTGTATAAAAACACTCGGCCTTTAGCCTCGTACTTTTATATGGTCATGAAACTCCTCGGTAACTTATAATATCCTTATAATATACAAGAGGGGGTACTTTATTCACTATATATATATATATATATATATATATATATATACAGTATACACAGTAAATAAACCACAAAAGGTATCACACTCATTGTGGTACAAATAAGTGATTTATTGAAAAAATCCAACATTTTGAGCACAGAGCACAGGAAAGTGATATGTATGGCAAACTCTGTCCTTGTGTTTCTTACTAGTAAGCAGCCGGTTATCAGCAGCCGCCATCGGGAAGGCAGAAAGATGAGAATTGATGCAGTGATGTGCAAATGAGCAGCTCTGGAAATAGAAACAAGGTGCCAGATCACAGGAACTAGACGTGACAGTAACACATTGTATAGTCACAGCCATATTCTCATCTATTATTCTTTTTATACAAGAGCTCACTTCTACTTCATCCTGAGCAGAGCGGCTGCACCATTGAGGTGCAAGTTATCGGAGTGCCAAAAAGCTGCTCCTAGTAACTTTCAGAGCTGAATTCTGGAAATTCCTGCGCGGAACCAATTTCTAAGACCCGGACCCGCATATTTACCGACTTTGAACTGAAACCCGACCCCAAACATCATATGTAAAACCCTACTTCATATAAACAAACCATTTTCATAATAATATACTTTTTTAGTAGTACTTGCCATTGGGTAATCCTAAATAGAAAACTGCCATTTTAAGAAGTAAGGGTCTCCCCCTGGGATAGTAGGATTCATGATGCACACAAACAAACCATACATGTTAGGTCACGTGAGCCAATTAACAGACAGAGTTGTGTCTTTTGCTTCCACACTTCTTCCTGTTACAGTTAGAGCTGCAGTATTTCTGGTCAGATGATCTCTTCCTGTTACAGTTAGAGCTGTAGTATTTCTGGTCAGGTGATCTCTTCCTGTTACAGTTAGAGCTGCAGTATTTCTGGTCAGATGATCTCTTCCTGTTACAGTTAGAGCTGCAGTATTTCTGGTCAGGTGATCTCTTCCTGTTACAGTTAGTGCTGCAGTATTTCTGGTCAGATGATCTCTTCCTGTTACAGTTAGAGCTGCAGTATTTCTGGTCAGATGATCTCTTCCTGTTACAGTTAGAGCTGCAGTATTTCTGGTCAGGTGATCTTTTCCTGTTACAGTTAGAGCTGTAGTATTTCTGGTCAGGTGATCTCTTCCTGTTACAGTTAGAGCTGCAGTATTTCTGGTCAGGTGATCTCTTCCTGTTACAGTTAGAACTGCAGTATTTCTGGTCAGATGATCTCTTCCTGTTACAGTTAGAGCTGTAGTATTTCTGGTCAGGTGATCTCTTCCTGTTACAGTTAGAGCTGCAGTATTTCTGGTCAGGTGATCTCTTCCTGTTACAGTTAGAGCTGCAGTATTTCTGGTCAGGTGATCTCTTCCTGTTACAGTTAGTGCTGCAGTATTTCTGGTCAGGTGATCTCTTCCTGTTACAGTTAGAGCTGCAGTATTTCTCGTCAGGTGATCTCTTTCGGTTACAGTTAGAGCTGCAGTATTTCTGGTCAGGTGATCTCTTCCTGATACAGTTAGAGCTGCAGTATTTCTGGTCAGGTGATCTCTTCCTGTTACAGTTAGAACTGCAGTATTTCTGGTCAGATGATCTCTTCCTGTTACAGTTAGAGCTGTAGTATTTCTGGTCAGGTGATCTCTTCCTGTTACAGTTAGAGCTGCAGTATTTCTGGTCAGGTGATCTCTTCCTGTTACAGTTAGAGCTGCAGTATTTCTGGTCAGGTGATCTCTTCCTGTTACAGTTAGTGCTGCAGTATTTCTGGTCAGGTGATCTCTTCCTGTTACAGTTAGAGCTGCAGTATTTCTCGTCAGGTGATCTCTTTCGGTTACAGTTAGAGCTGCAGTATTTCTGGTCAGGTGATCTCTTCCTGATACAGTTAGAGCTGCAGTATTTCTGGTCAGGTGATCTCTTTCGGTTACAGTTAGAGCTGCAGTATTTCTGGTCAGGTGATCTCTTCCTGTTACAGTTACAGCTGCAGTATTTCTGGTCAGGTGATCTCTTCCTGTTACAGTTAGAGCTGCAGTATTTCTGGTCAGGTGATCTCTTCCTGTTACAGTTACAGCTGCAGTATTTCTGGTCAGGTGATCTCTTCCTGTTACAGTTAGAGTTGCAGTATTTCTGGTCAGGTGATCTCTTCCTGTTACAGTTAGAGCTGCAGTATTTCTGGTCAGGTGATCTCTTCCTGTTACAGTGAAGGTGGCCATAGACTCAAAGATCCGCTCGTTTGGCGACATCTCAAAACGAGCAGATCTTTCCCCGATATGCCACTAAACAGCATGGCAATATCGGGGGTAATTCGAACGTTCGGCCGTACGGCCGAACGATTGAATTACGATGTGCCAAGCAGCTCCGACGGGTCGGTCGGGTAAAAATCCAACCTTCGTGATCGATATCGTGACCAGATATCGATCGGGAAGACCTGTTGGAAGCCCCCATACACGGGCAGATAAGCTGTCAAATTGGTCCAAACGACCGATATCGGCAGCTTTATCTGCCCGTGTATGGCCACCATAAGAGCTGCAGTATTTCTGGTCAGGTGATCTATGAGGCAGCAACAGACCATCACTACATGGTGGTTGAAGGCAAGAGATGTAAAAGGTCAATATTTATTCCAGTTAAATATTGCCAGAAATATTCCAGAAATATTCATTTTTTGAGTATATTTTCCTTTAAATAAACAGCATATAAATATATCAGTCTAATGTACAAGTTGTAGCACTGTGACAGAGATGTAAGTGACCTATTATCATTCTCACATGATTTTATTGCAAAAACAAAAAACAGGGACTATGTCAGTTTAGGCAGCCCTACTTGTAGGGGAAGATCACCATTAGATACATAGTAATATTCTAGGCAGCTCTTCAACCAGTCTTAATTTTATGTATGTTTTGGTTTTTGAATTATTGACCTCCTTATTCTGCCTCTTCTGATGAGGAAGATGATTTTGTTTTTTAAGGTTTTAATATTTTCTGGCCCTCTCCTATTCATCTTCCATTGCAACTTCTCAAACAGTTGGTTGGTTACTAGGGAAATTAAGCCCTAACAACCTGACATCCAGCTACATCCCAAAAAAGTAAATAGTTTTAAAAAAATATATATAAAAAGATAAACTGCTAATTTTCTTAAAATACCACTCTCTACAGCAGTTTATTTTAAGGCAGAGGCGTAACTACTGGGGGTGCAATTGAAATTTTAGTACACGTTCATCTATTGGTGTTAGTGGCCCTTTAAAGTAAAGCTAACAAGAACTTCATGTATTGTTCCCTACGGAGCAATACACAGAAACAAGTGCCAGCGAGACATTAGGTGCACAGTAGCAATTCATTTAATGGGTATTTGGCCTAAGGGGAACCAGCTTGGCTCTAACTGGCAGTAAATGTAAAATAAGGAACTATAAGTCAGAATTGCATTGATAATGATTTAAATACAGATATTTACATAAAACCTGCAAAATGCTGTTTATTTCTGTGAAACTGACAATGACAAATAAGATTTAGATTTTTTTTGATTATGGAAAATTGCCTCTGGAGACCTTCTTTACTGATACTACTGTGAGGTGCGATCGGCATGTGTTTCAGTAACGCAGATACTGCTCAGACATCAGGAAAGCGCTTGTATCCAACTCCCATCACATCAGTGAAAAAGACCCAATTTAAATGTCATCGGGTGCATCTGACATGCAGATAATTGCTTATGGCCAGTGATCAATGCCAGCCGACAGTGCTAGCCTCCAGGGAGCACTTACCAGCCATTTGTAACGTCAGTCATAAAGCAATGCTGTCTCTCTCTTGCAGCCGGCGGCAGTAGCACTGACTATAATGAAGCATCTGATATCCACCGTACTGTCTGCAGAATTTGCTGTGTACCAGTCCCCTCCAATAATCAAACAGTGGGCTTCACTATAGGAGATGGCAGCCATATTACCCCTGGAGTGGCAAACTTAACATCATACACCTCATAAGGCACACACCATGGCACCAATTAATTTCAATGGAAGACGTTTTTATAATGTACAAAAAAAAGGGGGTTGTGGGTGCACTCCAAGGCTAAGTTAAAATGTGTATAAATACAATGGAAGTGCTACTTAATCAATGCACATTCCCTGATCCCCCTCAGACTGAAACCAAATCCAGATCCAGGAGACAATTATTACAAGGAATGTTACTATGCAGAGAGGTACAAGTCTTTTTATACTATGACCGGAGGTAAACAAGTTAGGGACCACCGTATGGGGTTTACCTTGATGTGGTATGGTGACTTATCAACTTTATGATCATAACTTTGTAACTAAAGCCCCTGTTTTTGTAAACACATGCACTTGCATTTATACTGAATTACTTATGAGACTGGGGACCGGGGAATGTGCATTGATTAATTGGCCAAATCAGTAGCACTTCCATTGTACTTAAAGGGGAAGGAAACCTAGTCGGCGCAAGCCAAGCACCCCCCCTCCCGTTTGTTGCCCACCCTCCCTCTTCCCCCTTGGCCTACCCGTCTTGCTGGGCAAATGCCCCTAACTTGTTACTTACCCTTCTGCGCAGGTCCAGTCCAGGGAGTTCACAGACGACATCTTCTTTCACGCGATCTTCTTCCTGCTGTGAACGGCGTTTTGGCGCATGCGCAGTAGGATCATTTCACCGGTACGGATCTACTGCGCATGCACCAAAAGTCACGCGCATGTGCAGTAGATCATACCGGCGAAATGATCCTACTGCGCATGCACCAAAACGCCGTTCACAGCAGGAAGAAGATCGCGTGAAAGAAGATGTCGCCTGTGAACTCCCTGGACTGGACCTGCGCAGAATGGTAAGTAACAAGTTAGGGGCATTTGCCCAGCGGGACGGGTAGGCCAGGGGGGAGGAGGGAGGGTGGGCAACAAACGAAAGGGGGGGAGGGGTTTGCGCCGACTAGGTTTCCTTCCCCTTTAAACACATTTTAACTTAGCCTTGGAGTGCACCCACAACTCTCCCTTTTTGTATATGGTTTTATAATGATCAGTGGCGGAACTACCAGGGGAGCAGGGGGTGCAATTGCACCAGGTCCGGCACCCCTTGGGGCCAGCCGGCAGAAATGTCGGACCTTGTCTCAGCGTGTATCCGACAAGAATGTCGTATGAAGACGCAACATGCGGCAATTGCATCCGACAGTCGTGTCTGATGCGCGTGTCAACAAGGTCTGTCATTTCTATTTCTTACCTAATATTCCGCGCATTCGTCTCGTCACATGCGCTTCCTCTCAGCGCATCGCATCGGAACAAGCCGCACTGTGGAGTTCAGCCCTAAGAGAAGCATTTTGGGCAATTAGTCACTTTGCCACAACACATAACAGATTTGTGTGTTCTTTGGGTGGATTATTTATAATGTATTGGGTTGAACTGTGCTCTATCATTTATTTAAAATATCCCAAGGAGGAGTGTAGTGCCGCGTAGGAGCTGAGTCTATTGAAGATATTTTACCCTTGTGTTGTGGGAGGTGCAGATAGAAAAATCTTCAATTGTTTACTGTTTTCATTTGGTCCATCACAGATGCTGAAATGCAATAGCAAGAGTCACATACCTCCCAACATTTGTAAAATAAAAAGAGGGCTCACCTCCTAAATTTTACAAAATTTGGCAGGTTATGGAAAGTCTGAACACATTTCTGGGGGTTTTAGCGTTCAGTTTTTATGTGTTTTTACAGGTTTTGCTAATGAAGGTGAATTGCCCTTTAAGCTGCAAGTCACAGTTTCCCCAGGAGACCTGCTTATCTTAAATTGTTACCATTGTTTCCTTGCTTATCTTAAATTGTTACAAAAGCATCTAGGTTCACCTGCCACTTTTCTGGGCTCTTTAACAAAAGCAAATTAAAGGGGTGGTTCACCTTTAGGATAACTTTTAGTATGCTATATAATGGCCAAATCTAAGCAACTTTTCAAATGGTCTTCATTATTTATTTATTTTATAGTTTTTTAATTATTTGCTTTTTTCTTTTGACTCTTTGCAGTCTTCAATAGTGGGTCACTGACCCCATCTAAATACAAATGTTCTGTATAACTACAAATGTAT
This sequence comes from Xenopus petersii, assembly GCA_038501925.1. Classification (NCBI taxonomy): domain Eukaryota; kingdom Metazoa; phylum Chordata; class Amphibia; order Anura; family Pipidae; genus Xenopus; species Xenopus petersii. Next base: position 7,541,529 of record CM076675.1, on the reverse strand, counting down.
TGTTTTTGCTAGTATTTGTTACTCGTCTTTATTTTCAGGCCTCTCCTATCCATATTCCAGTCTCTTATTCAAATCAATGGATGGTTACTAGGGAAATTTGGACCCTAGCAACCAGGCTACTATACATTGCAAACTGGAGGGCTGCCGAATATAAATCCAAATAAGTCAAAAACCACAAATAGTACAAAATGAAAACCAACTGCAAATTGTCTCAGAATATCACTCTCTACATCATACTAAAAGGTGAACATCCACTTTAAGTTTTAGAAACATTGTATCTTTTTCTGGCTGTTCAGTGCAGGAGATCAAAGAGAAAGTCGGGACATTTAAGTAACAACCTGGGACTGCGGGCTGGGCTGTCAAAATCGGGACTGTCCCACGAAAAACGGGATAGTTGGGAGGTATTGCATCATATTGCATTAGGATAGGATCCAAAATCCTTTAAGAGAGGCTTGGATGATTTATTGGACAAGCATAATATCCAACATTGGGGCCTATAGTGATATAGGTCTTTTTTCAACCCAACTTAACTATGTGAACTATGTGTAACTTTGTTATACATCTTTGCAAGACTAAGACTGTGCACATGCTCAGTGTGGTCTGGGCTGTTTAGGGATCGTCATAAACAAAGCTGCTTGAGTTCTGCATGACTGGGAAGTAAGGCGGGGGCTCCCCCTGCTGTTCATAAGTATGATTGTTTCCCTGCAGAGCAGTTAGGGACCCTCTGACAATTCCTATCCACAGCAGTAAATGAAGGGAGAATTTCACTACATACAGTCAGGTTTCTTATAAAAACGGTACACATTTTTTAATTAAAGTATATTGGAGATAGGTTTCTTTTTCATTAAAGAAAGTAAAAATGGGATTTTATTTTTTTGCCTTTACATACCATTACATACAAGCAGTGCTAGTAACCGAGTCTGGTAATGCTCCTGATCCCCTTGTATGAATACACTGACAGATGTTGACCTGGAAAAGGAGATAGAGGGGCAGATAACTTTGGAATGGAATCTCTTCTAAACAAAAGCCCAAATAATATTGGTACATATTACAAAACTAAGGTTTAGCAACAGAAATCTACACCGAAGTTTCAAGTCGTGTAATGTTTGCTTCTTAATTTTAGGGATGCACCGAATCCAGGATTTGGTTCGGGATTCGGCCATTTTCAGCAGGATTCGGATTCGGCCGAATCCTTGTGCCTGGCCGAACTGAATCGGAATCCTAATATGCATATGTAAATTAGGGGCGGGTAGGAAAATCACATGACTTTTCGTCACAAAAGAAGGATTTTTTCCACTTTTTCCTTTTCTACACCTAATTTACATATGCAAATTAGGGTTAGGATTCGGTTCGGTATTCGGCCGAATCTTTCACGAAGGATTCGGGGATTCGGCCGAATTCCAAATAGTGGATTCGGTGCATCCCTACTTTAATTATTAAAAAGCAAACACGACTCAAAACTTTACTGTTGCCCTGATGTGAAAAAGAAACATTTTTTTAACATTTTTTAAATGGAGTGCTGCCTATACCCCATTGGTCAATGAGCCCCAAGTCTTGCGAATGTTTTTCATAAGAGGTAGGAATAGAAGAAAAACATTAGTTCCCCTTTATTATGGGGAAGTGACAATAATCAATAGCTTCTAGTTCATTGCCATAAAATCTATAAATGAAACGATATTACCGCTGAGATCTCTGGGTGGCTTTATTAATATTGTAGTTGTTCAGTTGTTAGATGTGTTTGTGATTGGAGCGGCAATGTTTGGCTGTTATGAGGTTTGTGGATCAATGGAAGTTGATTAAGTACAAGTCATTTTAGGTGCTGATGTCGGCGGGCCTATACCAAGAAGATACTCAATGGAGAATAATGTGCTGAGCGGAGCACTCAAATGAAGTAGAAATGGATTCTTGGGCATCTCATTTATACAGAGGGACGTTTGATTAAGGAAAGTGCAGCTTCACTCGCGCTTTCCCGACAGTAATGTCGACATTTGTGTCTTTACAGCAATAATCAGAGGAATAAAATCAGCCGGCGTGGTTCCTTTTATGTAAATTAGGCAGTCCTTATGTATGTTCTCCTTAAATCACTGCATTCTACGTACAGATTAGCCAAGGCCGATCTCAGCTTTTTTTTTCAGACCGACAGCTTTGAATGAATTCAGATAAACGTTTATACAAGGAACCCTATTCCCTGTCCCACGCTAATTAGATCTTACAATTATTACTACATTGTAAATAATGATCAAAACAATCTTTCAACTTCATTTTTGCCAGGTTTAAAGGACACATTTCACTTCCACTCTGATCATATTTATAATCAATGGATATAATAAAAATGCGAATCTATTTGAAAACACAAATTATTAATTATAATTATTGTTTCTCCCATACATTACGGGGCACATTTACTAAGGGTCGAATATCGAGGGTTAATTAACCCTCGATATTCGACCATCCAAGTAAAATCCTTCGACTTCGAATATCGAAGGATTTACCGCATTTAGTTTGATCGAAGGAAAATCGTTCAATCGATGGATTAAAATCCTTCAAATTGATTTTTCCTTCAGAGATCAGAAATTGCTAGGAAAGCTTATGGGGAAGGTCCCCATAGGATAAAATTGTAGCTCGGTAGGTTTTAGGTGGCGAAGTAGGTAGTGTTTTTTAAAGAGACAGTACTTCGACTATCAAATGGGCGAATAGTCGAACGATTTGAATTGAACAATTTTCATCGAATTTGGGTATTCTGCGGTTGAAGTAAAATCGTTTGATCGAACGATTTTACTTCGACTTCAAACAACTTAGAAAAATGCTGTAGAAGGTCCCCATAGGCTAACATAGCACTTCGGCAGGTTTAATTTGGCGAAGTATTGAAGTCAAAGTTTTTTTAAAGAGACAGTACTTCGATTATCGAATGGTCGAATATTCAAACGATTTTAATTCAAATCGAATTGAAGTAAATTCGAAGTCGTAGTATTCTATTCAATGATCAAAATATCCAAAAAATTACTTCGAATTTCGAATTTTTTTACTTCGAAAATTCCCTCGAATTCACTTCGACCCTTGATAAATCTGCCCCCAAGTGTAGGCCTAAAAACAGCTTCTCTGCTTGAATATGCTGTCGGAGCACAGAACGGATTTTTGGGTGCAGATACAAAAGAGACAGGATTCAAGCAAGGGGCTGTTTCCATTTGCCTCATGACACACAGGGAGATTAGTAGCAGCTGCTCATAGATAGGTAATATAATTGATTTGTATGGGGAATTAGGCATCAGTGGCGGGCCAAACCCGTGTGAGTGGGCACCCGTGTGAATGAGCGCACGTTCGTGTGTGAATGCCCAGAAGAGCGAGGGGACAAGTGCACGTTCACATGCACATGCGCGGGAAATCGCATTCACACGCCGATCAGAATAGAAAGTGACTGAGGAAGGGACATGGGATTGTGTATAAGGTTATCTGGAGCGCCATGCAATAAATACGGGATCACCCCGTTTTAAAGCAATGAAGGTATTGGCTTTTTCAATTGTTTTGCTTATAGATAAGTAGACAATGCTAAATAAATGAATTATTTTTAATGTGGGGCGAGTAGTCTATTGTTTCTCACTAAGGGACAACACAAATTTGTCTATAGATGTCAGCCAGGGGTGTAACTACAGAAGAAGCAGACCCTGAGGCTGCAGGGGATGTCAGTCATCCCTGTATGAACCCAGTTTATTTTTGGCCTATTGGTCATTCCTTCTTTCTGCCCCCTCTGGCTAAACTAGGGTTGCCACCTGGCCGGTATTTTGGTTGATCCCAATGTTATTAATAGGGAATAAAGATAAATATATAGGAAGGTCAGTGATCCCAATGTTATTAATAGGGAATAAAGATAAATATATAGGAAGGTCAGTGATCCCAATGTTATTAATAGGGAATAAAGATAAATATATAGGAAGGTCAGTGATCCCAATGTTATTCATAGGGAATAAAGATAAATATATAAGAAGGTCAGTGATCCCAATGTTATTAATAGGGAATAAAGATAAATATATAGGAAGGTCAGTGATCCCAATGTTATTAATAGGGAATAAAGATAAATATATAGGAAGGTCAGTGATCCCAATGTTATTAATAGGGAATAAAGATAAATATATAGGAAGGTCAGTGATCCCAATGTTATTCATAGGGAATAAAGATAAATATATAGGAAGGTCAGTGATCCCAATGTTATTAATAGGGAATAAAGATAAATATATAGGAAGGTGAGTGATCCCAATGTTATTAATAGGGAATAAAGATAAATATATAGGAAGGTCAGTGATCCCAATGTTATTAATAGGGAATAAAGATAAATATATAGGAAGGTCAGTGATCCCAATGTTATTAATAGGGAATAAAGATAAATATATAAGAAGGCCGGTATTTTTTTCCATAAAAGCTGGCAACCCTAGGCTAAACATTTAGTCAATTTGTAACACAACTATAGATCAATGAAAACATTATCATTCAGATGCACTGAAGTAGTTGAGGGTCACTGATTGTCACTGACTGTATCAGTCACATCTGAAATAAAAAGCTGAGCGCATTAGTGTTGTGCATTTCCCAGGCTGTATTTGCAATGCGATGCCTCCAGGAGTGCAGCCTTCGGACGTCTGTAATGGACTTTACAGAAACTCTATTTGGAATGAAAATAAATGATGTGTAAATATCAGCGTGGGAAATGGAACACATGAGAAGCTTCTCACATCTTTCTTTGGGTTTCCCAGTTCATAAAGTTTCAGTGACCCTTTCCAAATACAGGATCATATTTAGTTGGATGTATAGGCCCACCAATTACCTGGGCAGCCCCACCTGCTTTACTAACACAAACAAAGGAGTTAAATACGGTGGCCTGCTGGTATTACCTTACATAAAAGGAAGCAATGTCACATTTGTAATGTATTTCCTATTGTACTGGTCACACACTTCACTTTTCCCGTTTTAAAGCAATTGTTGTTTATTGCTCTGGAGTCGTCCATGAGTTTAAAGGTACATTACAGATTTGGTTTGGCTGAACAATTATGATTTGGCCAAAGCCTTAATTTGGTTTCCTAATATTTTTTACAAAAAGTAACTGCTGAAAATACAGGGGGTTACAGTTGCTAAAGACTGACAGAAGGGGGGGCATTTCTATAGCGGGCCAGCGTCAAAGATTTTACCATTCTCAGCTCACAATTTAATTCATGTTGCCAGACATGTAGAATGTATTTTATTGTAAAAACTTGAGTACATCTTTTTCTAAAATACAAATACACATTATTTGTGCACAGGTAGGGAAACTAGTATAACCTATTGGCTTATAAGAAATAATTTTTGTTCAAAAACAACATGAGGGGCCGATTTATTGAAAGTCGTGGAGTAGTGTATGGAAATTCTGCAACTTGCAATGTGAACTCGCAATTGCTCAAGATGGAAATGCACGGAAGATACTTTTTTTAGTGATTTATTTATAAATATTCAGAAAAGAACAGCTCCTTGGTTTAATGTTTAAAATATTTATCCCTGTATTTGCAGTTCTTTTGCATTGTCTGGCAGTCACAGTATCAGTTCTTCAAACACAACTTTTGTACTACGAAAGAGCACTGGAGCCAGCAAAAAAAAAAATTATGGTGAATTATGACTTCTAAAAGTCATAATTATGACTTTAAATCTCATAATTATGACTTTTAAACTCATAATTATGGCTTTAAAAAGTCAAAATTATGACTTTTAAACTCATAATTATGACTTTAAAAAGTCAAAATTATGACTTTTAATCTCATAATTATGACTTTTAATCTCATAATTATGACTTTAAAAAGTCGAAATTATGACTTTTATTCTCATAATTATGACTTTTAAACTCATAATTATGACTTTAAAAAGTCGAAATTATGACTTTTAATCTCATAATTCTGATTTTTATTCTCATAATTATGACTTTAAAAAATCGAAATTATGACTTTTAATCTCATAATTATGACTTTTATTCTCATAATTATGACTTCTAAATCTCATAATTATGACTTTTAATCTCATAATTATGATTTTTATTCTCATAATTATGATTTAAAAAGTCGAAATTATGACTTTTAATCTCATAGTTATGACTTTTAAATCTCATAATTATGACTTTTGCAGTCCTGCTTGCAGCTGAGCTTTCACTACGGAACTTCCGTAATTATGAGAATAAAAATCATAATTATGAGATTAAAAATCATAATTTCGACTTTTTAAAGTCATAATTATGAGAATAAAAGTCATAATTATGAGTTTAAAAGTCATAATTTCGACTTTTTAAAGTCATAATTATGAGTTTAAAAGTCATAATTATGACTTTTAAAAGTCATAATTCACCATAATTTTTTTTTTTTGCTGGCCCCAGTGCTCTTCCGTACTCTTCCGTACTGAAGCGACAGCAAGAGATTCTCACAAATTCTCTGCACTCGTCAGACAGTAATTAATTTCACCCTCCCACTGGTGTTTATCAGTTGTGGCCTTGCACCGTAACCCAGTGGAGCCAGATATTGCTGCTTAAATGAAAACACTGTCATCTTTGTTAGAGCTCAACAATCCTTCCTCTTCTAAATTTCTCTTTTCAAAGCTCCGTGTGTGCATGTTTGGAGGGGGGAGTGAACCCACGACCATTTCTCAAGGCTCCAAGGTTATCTTTAATTTATAGACCTCATTAAAATGATATAATATCCCTAACATACAAAATGACCACATGCTTGTCTTTTGGTAAGGACTGTTAACTCCTTGCTTACTAGTGTAATGCTACATGCACCAAATGTGTCCTTTAGTTCAAGTGATCTTTGATGTGTGTGTGTCCAAGCAATTGTGCAGTGGGGATTAGTTGACACTGGCACAAATCGACTGACCCAAAATAAAAACTGGTCGAAGATTCTATCTGGAACATTATCAGGACACTGGTGACCCAAAACAATACTGGCCAGTGCAATAACCAAGCAGACCATGCAGCCATGGGGGGACTTGCAGCGAGAGGGGTCTCAGTAAGAAGAACCCATGATCACCATTCCTTCACAAGTCACAATTCCTGTACCAGGGAATGGGGAGCCCAAGGGGCAGATTCACTAATGGGCAAAATGTCGCCAGCGACCTATTTGCACACATCACACCACTTCGCCAGGCGCAAATTTGTACCAATACGCTATTTCTCTAATATGCAAAGTTGCGCGCTGGGTGCCGAACGCTGGCGACTTTTCACTAGCGTTGCTTCGGCAGTGCGAGTATTTTATAGCGATTGCGCCTAGCGAAAATTCGCTAGTGATCTTGCGCTTAGGTCAATTTGCATACGGTGGGTAATTTAAAGTTGTATGGACGTCTTTATTATAAATGTTGGTGCAAATGCTTGAAGTTACCAGTTTTTATTATACAAGTCCAGGGAACCTTAATACAGACAAGAGAGTTAATATAATGCTCTACACATGAGCCCACTGTAAAATGAATGTTCCATATGTTATGAAATGTCTGGAAAAAAACGGTTCCCCAAAAAAGTTTGCTAAGACTTTTGCAGGCATTTTCGGCACACAGGTTATATGTAAGTGAAGTAAGCACTTCATCTGGTCTGAGGTGGGGAAGTCAACTCTGCCAAAAGAGCTAACGTTCAGTAAAATCCGTACTTTACTGAATTTGCGGAGTAACGACCTTTCGCCCGAGCTATCGAATTGGCGCCTGTTAGTGAATTGGCGATGTCCCTGCGAGTGGCAATGCTGGTGAATTGTCTCTAGCATTAGCCACTTCATCCTTTAGTGAATCTGCCCCCAAGAATGTGGTGAGTGAAGGTTCTGGCTTATCTGCTGAACAGGAACAATCATTCAGGTATTAAACATTGTTCCTGGATGTGGCCAGCTTAAGGGTAACTAAAAAAGAATGAATTTACTTAATGCTTTAATCTTTGCCATATTTTGGCATTTTCAATCACATTGTGGGGACAGTGCTGGGCCCTTGATGTGCAAAGGAGATAAAGTCTTCTCTGTGATTGGGATAACAAGTTGGGGTTCAGGTTGCTGTGGACTTCATTCCCCTAGAGTTTACACATCTATGCAGAAATTTTTACCAAGTATTATTGATAAGGTCATCAGTCCAGAAAGAAAAAGAAATCCTATGATAATGAAATCCAATATGAATGGAATCCTTCCCAATGGAAAAAAGCTGGAGAGCAACATGAGCACGAGGAAATATGGGCTATGATTGTTTATTGGTAGCGCCTATGTGGACCAGCAGCCTACAGGAGCCTATGTTGGCCAATAAATCAATAATAAGCACCTGCTTTCGGAGCAACATCCATCGGGTGGTTGAGCAACATTTGCTCATGAGCTACTGGATTAGATCACTGATTTAGGCTAATGGCACGCAGGTCATTTCTGTAGCCTTGCGATCCTTGAATGTGTTGCAGCATCTTACCCACCCTTATAAGAATTCAGAACCAGGGTAAAAATGCAAAGCTTTGTATAATTTAGCATCTTGCTTACACAAGGAAAGAAACTAGTGATGTGTGGGCCAGCCCGATACCTGTGGGGTAGGTTCAGGCGACCTTGCTCACCCATTTGCAAGGGGGTTTTGGTTGAGCTCTTCCGTTCTCCCCGCCCATGTACTTACATTAACTGCTTCTAACTTCCGGCTTTATATCTGCCCCGCCCCTTTTGTGACATCATCGGCGGGCTGCGTGTGTCTATAAAAGGACGGAGGAAGTCAGGTGCTGGCGGGCGCAGAGAAGGGGCGTGCAGGTTAGGGTCGGTGCACCACTAATAGGAACAACCCTTTGTATTCCCAAAATGGAATGTGTCAGAGAATGAGAATGAGTAGAATGGAGCTGCAGATATTAAGTCCCAGACCCCTAATCACCCGTTATACCGTATGTAAAGTAACAAAATTGTGTAGAACCAAATGATGTGGCATCAATATATTTTACAAAAGTAAATGGAATAATAAATGACTCCTATTAATGAGCCTCTAATGGCAAATGATAAGCTATCATGTAGACTACAAAAGATTTGTACACAGTATCATGAGTATAATGTGTTTAATAACAAAGGATTAAGCAGCCATTCTAAGTGCCATAAAAAGCCATTCACAAGAGTTCCACCCATTACTTAATACCAACACATTAAGTGGGATTAGACCTGTGGCGAGAGACAGTGAGTAACAACTCTATAGGGAAATGGAAAGAACTATCTGACAGTAAAGGTTGTATGAAACACGGTTCGGTGTAAAGATTTCTCAGAATATAAGTGAATTAATCTGGGTTCGACATCAACACACACAGTAAACAAAACTGATTTCCTGGTTCCTAGGGATAGGCTAGTTCACAACTGCTGGTCTTGGAGCATTGCGCATAGTCTCACCCAAGAACAGTTCTGCTAGGCCAGAAACACTTTACTATGACATAAGGGTTCATTTATGAACATAGGTGTTACTTTGCACAACTCCAGTTGGCGAAGCTTAGATTTTGTAACCGGCACACTGTGTATCTGCCTACATGATCTGGCAGCTTTCTGGACCCTAGTCCAGTCATCCCAATTTCTTTTTGCTGACAGCTTGTGAACTGATCATCCCCCATGTCATGGGTTTCAAAAGCTCCTTGGTCCAGTTTGGTACAACCTAAATTGAGGTATTTGTCTCACGTATGGCATAAAGCAGGGATCCCCAACCTTTTGAGCCCGTGAGCAACATTCAGAAATAAAAGGAGTTGGGGAGCAACGCTAGAATGAAAAATGTTCTTGGGATGCCAAATAAGTGCTGTGATTGGCTATTTAGTAGCCCTTATGTGGATTGTCAACCTAAATTAAGGCTCTGTTTGGCAGTACAACTGGTTTTTATGAAACCAAAATTGCCTCCAAGCCTGGAATTCAAAAATAAGCCTCTGCTTTGAGACCACTGGGAGCAACATCCAATGGGTTGGAAAGCAACATGTTGCTCACGAGCTACTGGTTGGGGATCACTGGCATAAAGGAACAGTAAGACCAAAAAACTGTTTTAAAGGTATGACAATATAATGTAGTGTTGCCCTGCAATAGAAAAACTGGTGTATTTGCTTCAGAAACTCTACAATACATGCTGCTGTGTAGCCATGGGGGCAGCCATTCAAGCACAGGATACACAGTAGATAACAAATAAGTACTACTATAGTTTATATAAACAAGCTGCTGTGTAGCCATGGGGGCAGCCATTCAAGCACAGGATACACAGTAGATAACAGATAAGTACTACTATAGTTTATATAAATAAGCTGCTGTGTAGCCATAGGGGCAGTGATTCAAGCACAGGATACACAGTAGCTTTGAATGTCTGCCCCCGACTATGTTGATTTACCAAAATATTCCCCTGAATATAACCCTGTATATTCACACATTCAATTTTTGAATACAATTTTGCATCCCAATTTGTACTAGATCTGTTATGTTTTGGGTAGCCGAGGATGAGTAGAGTATAACAGTGCTTTATTAGCAGGCTCATGCAGCCATTACACAACAGTAACTTTCCCTTTTTAAGCTACCAGGAAGTATGCACAGTATAAGTCTGAGCACAGTGACATCTACAGGCCATTTGTATAAACACCACAAGGTCCTTTGGCTAAAACAAAGATACTCTATATCATTTCAACTCTTATTTTGTATGAGTTTCCTTCCCCTGCCCACAAACATTCTTAGAGCACTTTACATCACAGTGGAGTTTACAATCTAATATCTATCACACACTGACGTCTAGTTTAGCACAAGCCAATTAACCTTCTTGTAGATTTTTTGGGAGGAAACCAGAGAACCCCCACGATAGCACAGTAAGAACATATACAAATATAATACAATGCCCTGGATGGAGTTGAACCTAGAACCCTATTGCTGAAATGCAGTAATGTTTACTAATGTTCTCCGACAGTGTCGTGAAACAGTATTTAGGATAGTGAGTCTATTGGGATAAATGGGAGGGAGCCATTATTATAATTGTTATAATTCTGAAACTACATGTAGAATATTTGCGTCAGCTCTTAGTGCCACAACTCCCCATATTTATCATTAATAAAGTGATTAGAAACTGAATTTAGATGAGCTGCTTGTGCCAATATAAATAAACTTTTCTTTTTGTCTGCACATGGGGAAGAATACTAAGGGGCAAATTCACTAAACCAAGAAGCGCCTAACGCCAGTGTGACGTCATTTCGTTACTTTGCCGATTTAACGGGCGCTGGCGTAAATTCGCTAGCGAAGTGGACCTACACTAGCGCGACTTTGCACCCTTACGCCAGGGACGTAACTACGAGAATTCACATTTTTCTGAACGTTACCTCTTGCGCCAGACTTGCCTTCGCCACCTCAGACCAGGCGAAGTGCAATAGATAAGGATTGCTTCATAAAAAGTGGAACAAAAAACGCTGGCATCTTTTCCTTTTTTAAGGGTGATAGGCTGAAAAAGATCGTAAATTTTTTTGGTGGGTACCCTCCTTCCCCCCTACATTTCCTAACATATGGCACCTAAACGATACAGTGGGCTCATGTGCATACCTCCCAACATTTTGGAAGTAAAAAGAGGGATAAAAAAATTTTTCAAACGTATAACAGCGAATTTGTTTGACCACGCCCCTTTATGTGGCCACACCCCCTAATTACCATGTTAATTTTACAAAATTTGGCAGGTTATGAAAGTTTGAAAATATTTCTCCTTATCTAAACTGTTTTTTGTGTCTCTAAATTGTTACAAAAGTATCTTATTTGCACCTGTTAGCGGTTCTGGGCTCTCTGCTAAAAGCCAATTAAGTGAGAAACTTTGTTTCTTTTTCTGGCTGTTCAGTGCAGAGAAAAGAGGGACTTTCCAGTACCAATGAGGGACAGCAGGTTGAGCTGTCAAAAGAGGGACTGTCCCTCCGAAAAAGGGACAGTTGGGAGGTATACATGTGTAGGGCAATATAACAACTCTATTTAATTTTATGAAGCTTTCCCAGGCCTGTGTAGTGCAATGTATTCGCTGCTACATATACGTCCATTGTACTTTAACTTGGTGCCATATGCAAATTAGGCATCGCTAGCGTAACTTCGCTTTGCTTGACGAATTAACGCTAGTGCAACTTCGCTACCGTTCGCCTCCCTGAGCGCAATTTCGAATTTTAATGAATTTGCATAGCGCTGGCGAAGTGTGCTGAAGGGCGGCGAAGCTGTCACTGGTGCAACTTCGGATCTCAGTGAATTTGCCCCCCATGGGGGAGATTAGTCGCCCAATAACAAATCTCCTCTTCTTTGGGTGACTAATCTCCCCTAAATGCCTTCCCGCTGGCTAAATGTAAATTGTTTGCGGGATGACATTCACTTTCCAAAGTCGCCCGAAGTTTCCTTGTGAGGCAACTTTGGAAAACGAAGCGTTACGAGTGCCATCCCTCCGGCAATCTAAATTAACTCATCAGATTATAAAGGGGCCACCACGTCCACTCTGTCTAAGTTGCCCCAAAATTCAGTCAACTTGTTTAGCCTGCTGGTTCTGTGGTTTCGCTGTAATTCAGTGCTTGTGTGTGTGTTGTCAGATTTTACATTGTGGGGCGTATCAGCCATTTTAGGGTAATATAAAACTGCATTCAGTAGGGATTATAATGAAGATCTGTTTTACCTATTCTTTTCACTAAAGGGATAACGTCATGGGAAAACATGTTTTTTTTTTTTTGCTGCACTTTCTCCAGTTCTGCAAAAACCTGTAAACAGTCTGAGCTCATTATACTTTCTAATGTGAATATCTGATCCAATTCTGTTGATCTCACAATAGAACACGTGTGTCCATACCTCCCAACATTTTGGAAGTAAAAAGAGGGACAAAATTTTTTTTTCCACACGTAGCACAGAAATTTTTTGACCACACCCCTTTCTGTGGCCACACCCCCTAATTACCATGTTTGTTTTACAAAATTTGGCAGGTTATGAAAGTTTGAAAATATTTCTCCTTATCTAAACTGTGTTTTTGTGTCTCAAAATTGTTACAAAGTATCTTATTTGCACCTGTTAGCTGTTCTGGGCTCTCTGCTAAAAGCCAATTAAGTGAGAAACTTTGTTTCTTTTTCTGGCTGTTCAGTGCAGAGAAAAGAGGGACTTTCCAGTACAAACGAGGGACTACGGGTTGAGCTGTCAAAAGAGGGACTGTCCCTCCAAAAAAGGGACAGTTGGGAGGTATGCGTGTGTCTCAGGCCTAATACTGTAACTCCCAGCCCCTGCCTTGCACCTCAGCTCTAGCCTCAGCCATTATATATTGCTTTGTCAATAAGAAACTGGTTCTGCATGTTTTGTTTTAGTTACCTCCCTTAGTGATAGTTACAGAATAAACGGTGGCACAGAGTGGATATGGCAGCCTTCTCAGCGAGTCTCCCCTGGCTGGAAAGTACCAAGTCACAGATTCAGAACCTCCAGGTACATGGACCTTTCCTTAAAGTGATACTGACACCTGAAATTAAACTTTTTTTTACATCTATTATAATATTTGCTTTGCAAGCTACTTCTAACTTTGCCATAAAGTATTTGCATGATGCTTTTACATTACCTGTCTGATCCCCCATGTTCCTGTATGAGGGGGCTGCCATATTTGTGCAGCAGGAGTCTGTTAGCATTAGAAACTGTAACTAACAGGCTGAGATGTGACAGTCAGGTTGACAAAGTCAGAGTGTCAGAGAGTCAGACTTAGGAACTTCAACTAACAATTATATACGAAAACAAACCTCTCAGCAAAAAATGATCAACATGACCTATAGGTAACATTTAATGTACATTCATATGCTAAAATTCATTTTTTAGTGTCAGTATCACTTTAACTCCTTCCCAGTAGGGTCCTCACCCATTGCCTGACAGTGTTCACTAACTCCCTATTGCAGTTTCTCCTGAAAAACACTTGCTCTCACTCACCCCCTTATGGTTCAAATGTGATTATTTATTTTTTTGCTTAAAGGAAAACTATACCCCCCAAACAATGTAGGTCTCTATAAAAAGATATTGCATAAAACAGCTCATATGTAAAATCCTGCTTCATGTAAATAAACCATTTTCATAATAATATACTTTTCTAGTAGTATGTGCCATTGGGTAATCATAAATAGAAAATTGCCATTTTAAAAAATAAAGGCCGCCCCCTGGGATCGTAGGATTCACTGTACTCTCAAACATACCAACAAACCACATGTGAGGTCACATGAGCCAATTAACAGACAGAGTTCTGCCTTTTGCTTCCACACTTCTTCCTGTTACAGTTAGAGCTGCAGTATTTCTGGTCAGGTGATCTCTGAGGCAGCACAGAGACCATCACGAAATGGTGGCTCAAGGCAAGAGATGTAAAAGGGCAATATTTACTTAATTATATATTCCAGTTTGGTAAGATTCTTTAATATGCCACCTAATATGATATGAACTATCTGTTGCTTAAGTGTTCATTTTGGGGGTATAGTTTTCCTTTAACATTTGACTGTATTATATTCATAAAATTGCCCTTTATCTGAGCCTTTTGTATTTAAAGAAGGGTAACCGTATAAATAATATTTCCAACAATTTATAAAGCATATGCCTCGGCACTGTACAGTAAATGGGTGTCTTCAATGATCATATAGATTTATAGGGCTTGAAAAAACACTTACCCAGGGTAAGGGGTGGAAGGTGGTGCATGATATTTGCACTGAAGGGGAAGACAAATCATACGAGCCTAAAAATCACAAACAATTGAAATAGTTAAAATATACCTCATTTACAACTATCATTAGGTTGGGGTTGGGCACTAACTTAGGGACATATACTTTAACTGGGCAAAACAAATGAACTAATCAGGCAATTACTCTTATTATGTTCTATTTCATGTCATATATTCACAGTAGAACCTCCATTTTACGTTTTAAGGGGACCAGAAAAATGTTAAAGGACATGTAGAATAAGGCTAGAAATACTGTATTTTGTATACTAAACATAAGCATGAACTTACTGCACCACACGCCTGATCACACAAATGATTTATGCTTTCAAAGTTGGCCACAGGGGGTCACCATCTTGTAATTCTGTTATACATCTTTGCAAGACTAAGACTGTGCACATGCTCGGTGTGGTCTGGGCTGCATAGGGATTGTCATAAACAAAGCTGCTTGAGTTCTGCATGGCTGGGAAGTAAGGCGGGGGCTCCCCCTGCTGTTCATAAGTATGATTGTTTCCCTGCAGAGCAGTTAGGGACCGTCTAAAAATTCCTATCCATAGCAGTAAATGAAGGGAGAATTCCACTGCATACAGTCAGGTTTCTTATAAAAACGGTACACATTTTTTAATTAAAGTATATTGGAGATAGGTTTCTTTTTCATTAAAGAAAGTAAAAATGGGATTTTATTTTTTTGACTTTACATGCCCTTTAAGTCATTATGCATTTTATATATTGGTGGAACCACAAAAAATAGTGTAAAATAAAGAAAAACTTAAAATCGTGGTATGTAAAATTGAGGTTTTGCTGTACTTATAGTGCTGCCTCACTGCCTTTCTGGTAGTAAACTACTACCCTTTTGTTTTATGGAAACAATACAAGATATGCATCCAGGATTGGAACAAATGCATCCCAAGTAGGGATGGGCGAATTGTTTAGCCGCTGAATTGACGCCCATAGACTTGTATGGCGTTGTGCGTCAAAAATATTTTGACGCCCATAGACTTGGGCCGTCTGTGACATTTCGCTGGCGGCAATTTTTTGGCGAAATGAAACAGGTCAAATTCGCCCATCCCTAATTACAAGATGCACTTCCCCTCTATACACTGGCCAATGGGTGCAGAGAGCACATAAATATATAAAATCTGAGATATTTGTAGGCTGTAGATATTCTAAGGGGCAGATTTACTAAAGGATGAAGTTGCCGTTGCTAGCGAAAATTCATAGATGACTATAAATGACTATTCGCCAGGTCTAAGGTGGCAAAGGAAACTCTGGTGAAAGAGGTAAAATTCGCACTTTAGTAAATTTGCCGAGTAACGACCGTTCACCTGAGCACAAATTCGCCTGGTGATAGGATGCAAACTACGCAATCAGCAGTCTGTTTCACAAGCGAAGTTTCGCACCCTATCACCAGATGAATTTTTGCTCAGGAGAACGATCGTTACTCCGAAAATTTACTAAAGTGCGAATTTTGACTCTTTCACCAGAGTTTCCTTTACCACCTTAGACCTGGCGAAATTATAAAATGAAGCTTCATCCTCCTCAATCTTATGTCAGTGACATCATATCCTGTATGCCGGAAAGTCATAAAAGTTCTAAAAAACGCTGGCGTCTTTTCAATATTTTAAAGCGGGATTGCCTTCAAAAGTTCAAAAACTATTAAATATTTTTGTGTTAGAATTTTTTTTTCCAACCATTTGAGGGGCATGTTACATTTGTTTTAGGGTGGGCTGATGTCTAGGACATTAGAGGATCTCTTTTGTCTTTATTTTGCTTCCTTGGACATGTGTAATAATAAGTGGCCACTTTTGCACCAACATCTCTAATAAAAACGTATATATATGACCTATATTTACTCGCCCTATTCAAAGTTTCGCTAGACAGAAATGAACGCTAGCGAACGTTCGCTATGAAATGCTGACGAATTAACACTAGCAAAACTTCGCCAGTGTTTGGTTACAGAGACACAATTTTACACTTTAGTAAATTAGCGTACTTGGTAACGAATTTACGTTGCTGGAGAAAATTCACCCTTGCGCTCTTAAAAAGGGATACTGTCATGGGAAAAAAAATTTTTTTCAAAATGAATCAGTTAATAGTGCTGCTCCAGCAGAATTCTACACGGAAATCCATTTCTCAAAAGAGGAAACAGATTTTTTTATATTCAATTTTGAAATCTAGACATTTTGTCAATTTCCCAGCTGCCCCCAGTCATGTGACTTGTGCTCTGATAAACTTCAATCACTCTTTACTGCTGTACTGCAAGTTAGAGTGATATCACCCCCTCCCTTTCCCCCCCAGCAGCCAAACAAAAGAACAATGGGAAGGTAACCAGATAGCAGCTCCCTAACACAAGATAACAGCTGCCTGGTAGATCTAAGAACAGCACTCAACAGTAAAAACCCATGTCCCACTGAGACACATTCAGTTACATTGAGAAGGAAAAACAGCAGCCTGCCAGAAAGCATTTCTCTCCTAAAGTGCAGGCACAAGTCACATGACCAGGGGCAGCTGGGAAATTGACAAAATATCTAGCCCCATGTCAGATTTCAAAATCGAATATAAAAAAATCTGTTTGCTCTTTTGAGAAATGGATTTCAGTACAGAATTCTGCTGGAGTAGCACTATTGATGTGTTTTAAAGAAAACATATTTTCCGATGACAGGATTCCTTTAAGCTTTTCAGTTGTTGTCAACTAGATGCAACTAGTGATGGGCGAATTTGGGGCGTTTCGCTTCGATTAAAAATTTGCGAATTTCCAGCAAAACAGCAAAAAATTTGCACAACAGCGCCAGCATCTCCTTTTTGATGCTGGCGGTTTTTTTTGGGCGTTTCGTTTTTGCCAAAATTTTTGCTGGCTAATTTTCACTGTGGTTTCGCAGATTTATTCGCCGTCGGGAATTCGCTGCAAATTAGTGCCTGGAAAATAAGTTCGCCCATCACTAGATGCAACCCATGACCATTTCAGACAGAGGACTAGTTACAGCAGGTGACACCTCTAATGTGTCTCTAGCCATAGCTTCCTTTTATCCACATCTTCACATACAGTATGTTTGTCTCTGAGCAGATATGGAAGGAATTCTCTTCTAAACTCCATGATGCCGTCCAACAGCAGATGAATGAAAGCAACATTAAACAATTTACAGATCTGTCAGAGTCAGAGAAGATATTTGTGTTGGAAAAAGCAGCCAGGGCTTTGCATGCAGGTACGGTTGGGCTGCAGAGAATTCTGGGTCTTGTAGTTCAAGTTGTTGTGTCATGTCCTCGGCAAAAGTTGAATATGTTAAGAAAACATGATTTAGCAATCACTAGTGGTGGATAATATTTGTCTCAGTATCTCAAGTATTTAAAGGGGTTCCAAAGTTCAGCTGTTTTCAGATTGTTCACCATAAACAAAGACTTTTTTTAATTGCTTTCCACCTTTTATTTTTTACCGTTTTCCCAAAATTGAAGTCCAAAGTTTAATGTTGGTGTCTCTAGTGTTTCAGTCTGGCAGCTCAGTGATCCAGGAGCATCGGAACTGTTACAATTTACTACATTTATTACTTGATACAATTAGTTGATAGACATACCTCCCAACTGTCCCGTTTTTAGAGGGACAGTCCCTCTTTTGACAGCTTTACACGCAGTCCCTCATTAGTACTGGAAAGTCCAGTTTTTCTCTGCACTGAACAGCCAGAAAAAGAAACAACGTTTCTAATTTAATTGGCTTTTGGCAGAGAGCCTAGAACAGCCACAACAGAAGATAAGATACACTTGTACCAATTTTGAGATAAGCAAATAAGTAATTGTAACAATATAAGATAACAGGTCCCTTGGGAAAAGTTGGACTCACAGCTTAAAGGGCAATGCACCTTCATTAGCAAAACTGTAATAACTGAAAAAAAAACACAGAAATATGTTCAAACTTTTATAACCTGTGAAATTTTGTAAAATGAACATGTTAATTAGGGGGTGTGGCCACAAAATTGGTGTGTCCAAAAAAAATGTTTTTGTCCCTCTTTTTATTTCCAAAATGTTGGGAGGCATGCATACATTTCTCAGCAGCATCTGTGGAAATATGAGCAACTACTGTATCAATTCTAACAGCTGCCTTTAGGGCAGAGACACACACTCAGATTCGGGGAGAGAAGTCGCCCAGTGACAAATATCATCTTCTTCAGGGCGACGAATCTCCCCAAACTGCCTCCCCGCTGGCTAGAATCGAAATCATCGGCGGGGTGGCACTCGGAGCAAATCGTTTTCCCGAAGTCTAACCCTCGCGAGGCAACTTCAGAAAATGACGCGCTCCAATTGCCGTCCTGCCGGCAGGGTTGACAGGTCAGGGAGATTAGTCGCCCGAAGAAGAGGACATCACTACTTAAAATAAAATGAGGTTGTGAAATTCACAGAAAACTCACTAAATAAGTCAATAACTGTAAGAGATAAATATTTAAACCCAATATTAAATGAACACACGTGAGAAGCGGGTTTGGACAACCCTGTTGCTGAGTCAGGCAGGTTATTTGAACGTTAATGGACTGATTGATGTTGCAGGAGACATTTACAATAAAGTTTCCAAGCATATCAGCTCCTGTCTGGAAGACAATGTATACAGCTCTGCGGCTCATCAACTACAAGACACCAACATCCCAAAGAATCAGTCTGCCTTAGTCACTGGCCTTATCCAGGATGGAGTGGTTTGTAAAGATGTTTATTGGAAACAATATTATACAATATTATGTCATTGTGTCTTCAAAACATAAATATGCAATAATATTCCATATAATCCGGACTTACAACAGGTATGGGACCTGTTATCCAGAATGCTGGGGACCTGGGGTTTTCCGGAGAACAGATCTTTCTGTAATTTGGATCTTCATACCTTAAAGGTGGCCAGACACAGACGAGTCGGCAGCTTATTGGCCCGTGTATGGGGCCCCCCAACGGGCTTCCTCGATCGAGATCTCGCTGAAAGTCGGTCAGATCACGATCGGATGGGACTAAAAATCCGTCGGATCGCAGCCGCATCTGTTCGTTGATGCGGTCCCGCGATCCGCCCACCCGTAAATAGGGATGGGTGAATTTTTTCGCCTTGTTTCGCCGAAAAAATGACGCCCATAGACTTGTATGTCAAAATAAAAAGCCGCACGTCAAAATTTTTTTGATGCCTATAGACTTTAATGGGCATCGGCGACATTTTGCCAGTGGCGAATTTTTGGCGAAAGGAAACGGGTCAAATTCGCCCATCCCTACCCGTAAAGCCACTGTTAGGATCCGATCATTGGACCCTAGGGCCCACAATTGGATCAGCCTGATATTGCCCACCTCAAGGTGGGCATATCGGGGAGAGATACGCTCGTTTGGTGACATCGCCAAACGAGCGAATCTCTCCGAGTATGGCCACCTTTAGTCTACTAGAAAATCATGTAAACATGACATAAAGCCAATAGGCTGGTTTTGCCTCCAATAAGGATTAATTATATCTTAGTTGGGATCAAGTACAAGCTACTGTTTTATTATTACACAGAAAAATGTGGATTATTTAGATAAAATGGAGTCAATGGGAGACGGCCTTTTCACAACGTTCTTAAAAACGGGTTTCTGGATAACGGATCCCATACCTGTACTGACAGATGCTGAATATATATGACCAGATACCATACTTATTTTGCTGTACAGGTATGCGACCTGTTATCCAGAATGTTCGGGACCTGGGGTTTTCCGGGTTAATGGATCTTTCCGTAATTTGGGTCTTCATGCCTTAAGTCTACAAGAAATTCATTTAAACATTAAATAAACCCAATAGGCTGGTTTTGCTTCCAATAAGGATTAATTATTTCTTAGTTTGGATCAAGTACAAGGCACTGTTTTATTATTACACAGAAAAAGGAAATCATTTTTAAAAATTTGGATTATTTGGATAAAATGGAGTCTATGGTAGTCTTCTGGATATCGGGTTTCTGGATAACGGATCCCATACCCGTACTGACAGATGCTGAATATATATGACCAGATACCATACTTATTTTGCTGTACTAGGATCCTTAATGGATATATTAATCAGGAATCTCTCTCGCATAAAATATTCAGTGATATTTCAGTATATTATCTGGCAGGGTCATAATTATAAGAGAAACGTATTCTGAAAGTTTATGGGGGATCTTGATGCCTGACATTACTGCTCCTGAGAGCTGAGGTCTTAATAAACTAGATGCACTAAGGAAATGAGCATCTTGGCAACAGATAGGATTTAAAGTATTGTACAGTATATAAAAGAAGAACTATATGGGGCAGATTCATCAAGGGTCAAATTGAAAATTCGAATTTCAAGTTTATTTTAGGGGCAGATTTATCAAGGGTCGAATTTCGAAGTAGAAAATACTTCGAAATTCGACCATCGAATAGAATCCTCCAACATTCAAATTCGAAGTCGGATGATTTTATTCATCATACGATCGTACTTCGAATCATACGATTCAAACGATTTTATCGTACAATCGTACGATTTTCCTTCGAATACAAAAAACTTAGAAAATTGCTCTGGAAGGTCCCCATAGGCTAACATAGCACTTCGGCAGGTTTAAGTTGGCGAAGTATTAAAGTCGAAGTTTTTTTAAAGAGACAGTACTTAGATTATCGAATGGTCGAATCTTCGAACCATTTTTACTTCGAATTGAAGTAAATTCGAAGTCGTTGTATCCTATTCGATGGTCGAAGTATTCAAAAAATTACTTCTAATTTCGAATTTTTATACTTCAAAAATTCCCTCGAATTCACGACCCTTGATAAATCTGCCCCTAAGTGTATTTCGACTAGGGAATAGACCAAATTCGATTTAAATTTAAAAAAAAAATTAAAATCTAAATTCGAATTTTGAAATTTATCAAGTAACGTTCCGTTTACGAATTCAAATTCAACTATTCACCATCTTAAACCTGTTGAATTTGTTTTAGCCTATGAGGGACTTCCTACAATCAATAAGGAGTCATTTGGTGGACATTTGAAAACAAAAAATTTTTGATGAAAAAAAATCGAAAAGAGTCAAAAAGAATCTTTTCAATTCGATCCTATTCACCCGTTTTTGAAAAATTTCATTTTTTTTTAAATAAATTTCAATTGGTTGTTTTTTTTTCCAAATTTTCAGTTTATGGGAGTTTTTACAAACTTAAATTTTTTTTTCAATTTTCCATATTTTGAATCGTTAGAATTAATCGTTCAAATTAATAGCGCATTCGATCGAATTCGAATCAAAGTTTTTCCCATAAAACACTTTGATTTTTCCACCAATTGATTCCAAATCGGTTCTAGGAGGTCTCCCATAGACAAAAACAGCAATTCAGCAGGTTTTAGATGGCGAATGGTTGAAGTTGAATTTTTAAAGAGACAGTACTTGATAAATTTCAATATTCGAATTTTAAATTTTTTTCAAATTCAAATCGAATTTGGAATATTACCTAGTTGAAGTACACAAAAACCTCAAATTTTTTGCATTTGAAAATTCACCTGGACCTTTGATAAATCTGCCCCTAAGTAACATGAGATTACACTTCATTTTGGGTCTGTATATGTTGCATAGATAAACATCCTGGAGAGAAGACCAGCTCTGAAGATTAAACTCCGTGTCCTTATCAATCAGCCCTTATCTACTTCTATAAGAAATGTAGTATGGAAACTGCAGCTGTCAAATACAAAGGGTAAGAAAACTGTATTCTATTTATATATAGGGCCATAAAAAAAATATTTTTTTGGAAAAAAAAAAATTTCTATTCTACTGTTAATTGCATTTCATCCATTTCATCCATTTCATCCGTGGGAATATGGCAGCACGTATGGAATACCTGAAGCAATTGTCCATGAACAAGGCCAGGTCTGTGCTGGACAGAGAGATTTCACTAAAATGCCAAGATTTACTGTCGAAAGTCCCTGCATTTCAGCATCTTAAAGAAAATAACAGTAAGTCATCATCACATGACATCTTATTTTGTGTATTTA
This sequence comes from Xenopus petersii, assembly GCA_038501925.1. Taxonomy (NCBI): domain Eukaryota; kingdom Metazoa; phylum Chordata; class Amphibia; order Anura; family Pipidae; genus Xenopus; species Xenopus petersii. Next base: position 7,518,903 of record CM076675.1, on the reverse strand, counting down.
GCAGGGATATGCTTACGCAGCATTTTACAGGGATTGTTCATCAATCCGTCCCTGCCCCTGTGGAGCTTACAGTCTAAAGTCCGTATCACATCCATACAATACACTGGGGTAAATGTGAGTATCCAGTTAATCTGCCTGTATGTTTAAGTGGGCAGAAACCATAGCATCGGCAAACATAGGGTGACTATAAAAACACTTTGCCGATTGTGCCCAGTACTGATTCAAACTCAGAACCCTGGAGCTGCAAAGAAACAATGGTAATCGCCACCATCATGACTCTGCTAAAAGTTGTTATTAAAGGTGAACTCCACAAAAATATAACTTTTTGAACAGTAAACATAATTTCAAGCAACTTTGCAATATACATCAATTAAAAAATATGCAGACTTTTCATGATTTTTAATGGTTTCTGACAGTTCCCTAAGCCCAGCCCCCTGCTCTCCTGCTGATCTGTCTGACTACTTTGCTGAGCTGTCTGACTACTGTTACTTTGTATTAACAGCCATCTGTCCTCAGCCTGCATCCTCCAAAACCCATAATTCCGTGCACATGTGATTTCAATAAGGAAAGGAACATCCCAGTGCAATGCATTGTGGGTTATGTAGTTCCTGCATGCTGTCTGTAAGCTGTGGAGAAGTTGTTACAATGTGTAACATCAGTGTTTAGTCCCTCCTTCCCTGCCAGGATTTCAAATGATGCAGAAAGAGAAGAACTGTTACACAGCTGGATTTCAACATAGAAAATTACATTTATTTATACTTTTTGAACAGGTAACTGTGATGGGTATATTAGGGGTTTCTGTGTTATGAGGGCCTCTTAATCAAATTTTGGAGTTGTCCTTTAATAATGATACATGATTACTATTATCCCTTGGGTGAGCAGGACAGTGATCTGTATACTGACAAGGAAGAGCTTAACTATTTGTTTCAGTTAGTTCCAGCTTGGTATTGGATTTTTTTGAAGAAAATTGATTGAGTCTTTTCTCAATGGGCGGTGACATGTTTATGAAATAGTGAAAGTTATAAAGTTTTGTTTTAAAAGAGCAAGTGTTGTCTTTGAAGTGACAATTCATTCGAGAGTTGGCTTCATGTCCGATGAAGAACAGCAATGGGTAACCTTGTATGAATATACATCTTTTTTTTTTTTTTTTAAAGGTGTTTTAAGGACCATGCGCAATGTTCTCTCCTATTACCATAAACTTCAGCACATGGAGGGAAGTCTTCCTGAGCCAGAGTATCTTCTACTTCTGCCTCTGGTCCAGGTTGCCTTAGACAATAACCCCAGTGCATCTCTCGACTCTGCATCTACCAATCTGGTTGAAGAGTATGTGGCTTTCATGGACTATCGGCCATCTATTATACACAGGCCTCATTCCCTTGAGGTACATATAATTAATAACTGGTGATACATAAACTGAGGAAGCAGCTGCATAGATGAAACCTATAATAATTTCTTTGAATTTGACCCATATTTGAATCATACTATAGGAGTTGCCTACTCATTATTATTTCACGTTAATGCAGTTTTTCAGAAATGTTCTATTTATTTTTGTACTGAGAAGACCTTTTTTGTCTTTTCGTTGAAGGCTTCATTGCATGACGATGGTCTTTTTAAAGAAATGGCCCGGTCGTTAAAAAACATCGCTCAAAATTTGGCACACACCATAGAAAATATTTACTCTTCTCTCGGTAGGTATTGAGGTCAATGAGTGTCAGTACATGACTATGAAGATTTTCATTCATCCAGGTCATGGTATATCTAGTATAGGTAAATCTAAAAACAACTGGACTTGCTGAGTAATCAATGAAGACGTTTCACTACTCATCCTAGCATCAAATAAAGTGCATCTGTGTTGGACAAACAAAGCCTAGTATCTAACATTCTAAACTTTACTGCAGCTAGTGCTCCAGAAGAAGCTCTCCTGATGGGATTAACCAAGATGTTACAACCAGTCATTCAGGTCTTCTTTGTAGGTATATTTCCTTTTTATCTCTTTTCAGCACAGTGTTGAATTATTATACATTAGTGATCATCGGACAATTATTTATAACCTGTACATATTCAAGCGAGCAGCAGGTTTTCATTGCTGTGTTCTTGCTGTCAGCTCTGGTGTGGTTGGAAATATTGCTTATCTGTCGTCTAAGCAAAATCTTGTTTATTGACCTCCCTTTCACCAGACAAATTTCAGCGTTTCGCCACAAGCAAATTAATTCACGAAACTGCGGCAACAATTCACAGAAGAAAAATCTGCTGAACCAAAAAAAAATAATTGACGCACGTCAAATTATTTGGACACCAATTGAATTTAGTGCATTTGGACCAAATAGTCGCGCGAGGTGCGTCAAAATTATTTTGACGACCATTGACCGATGGATTTCGCAGATTTTTCGCCTGTTCGCGAATTTCACTATAAATTCGCCCATCCCTACTGCTCAGGCAATCCTAGCTATAGCTAGACATTCCCTGATCTGCCTAAACCCCTCTACTCTCAATAAATCCAGGCACCTTTTTAGCTGAGTAATAGCCCCGCATTCTAGTTGCTGGCGATAGACGTGCAGATTTCACCCTTGTATCTGACGAATGATTGGACGTCACAATCTTCCAAACTGCCATTAACCATTCAGATTAAATAAAGTAGTAAAAGAACAAATCAGACTGTTTAAGCTGGGAAAGCAATCGTACGAAAGTTATGTCCGACAAATGTCAGTGACAGTCTCACATTGATATCGCAAAGAAATTATCGCTAGGCGACAGAAATCTTTTAACCTGTCCGATCGACTAAACTACCAGTCGCCATGGTACGAAAAATGTCGAGACGACCCACACATGGTTGGAAAATCAAGCCTTTGATTTATATGACTTTGTCTTTGTGTCTATGGCCAACTTTAGACTGGATTGGAAACACAATAACATACATACAACAAGCGAGGTGTGTCTGCTTACTTACTCCAAAATATTTCCATGTAGTAGCAAAACTATTCAATGCTCCACCTGTTGGGGATAACAGATAATAATAAAAGCAGTAATTCATAACATTGGGAATCATACAAACTCCAGAGGGCCAAATCTAGAGTGTGTGTGCTGCCAGTGGTTCTAGCTTGTTGTGTACACTAACAGACCATTTGTTTCATGATAGGTTATCTGAACATGAGCACTTTACTATATGTTTGGGACCAGCACATCTTAGGACTTGATGAACCTGTTTATAACTGCCTGTCCGCCTACAGCCTGGCATTTCTTATGCTGATGCATGATCGTCTCAGCACCTGCATTTCTGTAAGTGTTACAGGCAGATAAAACATTATCCATATAGACTGTATATCTAGCTATTTGTCTGTTACCTCTGATATGGTTCTTCAACAGATAAGGCAACTGAGACTTTTACTTTTTAAATGGGCTTTAAAGCCATCTTGGTAACATTCTTCACTACTCTCTTCAGCTGATCCATCATCTTAAAGGGATCCTGTCATCTGAAAACATGTTTTTTTCAAAACGCATCAGTTAATAGTGTTACTCCATAAGAATTCTGCACTGAAATCCATTTCTCAAAAGGGCAAACAGATTTTTTTATATTCAATTTTGAAATCTGACATGGGGCTAGACATTTTGTCAATATCCCAGGTGCCCCTGGTCATGTAACTTGCCTGCACTTTAGGAGAGAAATGCTTTCTGGCAGGCTGCTGTTTTTCCTTCTCAATGTAACTGAATGTGTCTCAGTGGGACATGGGTTTTTACTATTGAGTGTTGTTCTTAGATCTAACAGGCAGCTGTTATCTTGTGTTAGGGAGCTGTTATCTGGTTACCTTCCCATTGTTCTGTTGTTAGGCTGCTGGGGGGGAAAAGGGAGGGGGGTGATATCACTCCAACTTGATGGTGATTGAAGTTTATCAGAGCACAGGTCACATGACTTGGGGCAGCTGGGAAATTAACAATATGTCTAGCCCCATGCCAGATTTCAAAATTGAATATAAAAAAATCTGTTTGCTCTTTTGAGAAATGGATTTCAGTGCAGAATTCTGCTGGAGCAGCACTATTAACTGGTTCATTTTGACATTTTTTTTCCCATGACAGTATCCCTTTAAGGTGGACATAGACGCACCAATAATAGCATACAAAACAAATTCTCGTACAATTTTCGGTGCGTGTGGGAGACAAGCCGACCGATATCAACAGAAAGCTTGGATATCAGTCGGCTCATTGATTAGGCCAGCTGGAAAATTTTGATTGGGCGCCTTTGAAGGCATCAGAAGATCAGTCATTGTTAGTGCTGAATCTGATATAGGTAGAATTAAATTGTTTCTATATGTATATCTGAAAATTCAGCTTTACACGTGTATATTGAAATGAATGATCTTTCCTGAAAAGATCTTAATTGAAACGTCTATGGCCAGGTAATATTTATTATGCATTTAAGTATTTAATCACATAGACCAAATATAACATTTTACATAGCAGATCTAGCATCTCCAGCTCCAAAAGCTCTCTCCGAGCATCATGTGCCGTAGTACTGACATTTGAATTATGTTTCTACTTCTGTCCAGCACAATGAATTGGAAACAGTGATTAGGACACAAGGTCCTAGTTTGTCTGTTGAAGAGTTTCAGATAGTAATCAATAAGTACTTCTACTCTGAACTCTTCAAACTGTTGAACAAAGAAGGAAGCGGTCCATTCCCGGTACATGACCCAACACAAGGTGAGTAAATGAGAGAGGATCTAGAAATAAGTGAACTACAGTCAGGATATGACCATACAATGACATGGTATGAGCTGGGATATAACACATGCATACAGTGGTAGAATCTGCTTCCCACGGTCTACTAGAGAACCTAATATGCAGGGCCCACTCTAAGAACTATTATATAAAAAATATTCTTTATGGTTTTGTGTTCTCGTTGTGGGTAATAAAAAAGTTGATGGGAACTGTTCTACAGTGGGGCCCAACTGGAAAATCTTATACATCAGACAATTCCCTGACAAGTTTTTGAGGTCAAAGTAGCCTTGAAACAGCTCTGCATAAGGTATGATAACCACGGCTCTTAATCTAAAGGGAAAAAACCAGGGTGGTTTGTGATACCTCTTTATTTATAGAATTTTCAATTTTGCTTTCCCACACACCTCACCTCCATCAACCTCTTAGTACGGACTTGGAAGTGATCATATAAGACCTTATTTATTAATCATATATTGATCTAAACTAAATCCTCCTCTGCAATCTGCAGAAACACTGGAGTAACATCTTAGTATGTTTAACATAATAATCAACAGAAAAACAAGCAATGGTGATGTGCAAGCTGGGTCAAAACCCATGGGTTGAGCGGGTTCTGGTCTATTTCCTCAGTCGAATGCCTAGTCACAGGCAGGCTTGGGTTGAGCTCTCCCTTCCACTCTCCCTGTGACCTTACACTAGCAGTTTTGAAAGGCGGTAGCCATTATTTATAGCCTTGCTGCCCCACCCCCCTTTTGTGACATCAAAGATGGACAAATGGAGCATGGGTATAAAAAAAGATCTGCTACACCGTGTAAGGTAGGGTTCAGGTTGGGAGGGATGAGTGAGGGTCAGGTGCAGGTCAACCCACACAACACTAACAAGTAACTATTAAATCTGAAACTGAAGGAAAGTGGTGTGTAAATCAACAAAAAGTTGACCTGCAGCCGACTCAACTTGGCAAGCCTCCTCTTTTTATAGACCCGTACTTGACCCACCCCAGCAGGGCACAGTTAGTTTGCGGACAGAAAGGGAAGAAGAAAGAGCTTGGCCCAAACCAGTCTGCTACCTGCAAATCTTGTGCAGAAGTACTACACATAATAGTAGGGATGCACCGAATCCACTTTTTTGGATTCGGCCGAACCCCCGAATCCTTCGTGAAAGATTCGGCCGAATACCGTACCGAATCCTAATTTGCATATGCAAATTAGGAGCGGGGAGGGAAATTGCGTGACTTTTTGTCAGAGAACAAGGAAGTAAAAAATGTTTTCCCCTTCCAGCCCCTAATTTGCATATGCAAATGCAAATTAGGGGCGGGAAGGGGAAAACATTTTTTACTTCCTTGTTCTCTGACAAAAAGTCACGCAATTTCCCTCCCCGCTCCTAATTTGCATATGCAAATTAGGATTCGGATTCGGTTCGGCCGGGTAGAAGGATTCGGCCGAATCCTGCTGAAAAAGGCCGAATCCTGGCCGAATCCCGAACCGAATCCTGGATTCGGTGCCTCCCTACATAATAGTAAATATATTTATATGTGTGTATATTATATAAAATATTAAAATTGCCTCATGGTATTGGCATGGTACTTGGTTTCTACATATAATACAAAACAGAATGAGTCAAATGTGTAGACAGAGGATAAAATGAGTAAGAATTGAGACCTATATGTCCAAACGGTTGGAGTGCTAGGACCTTCTTTAGTAAAGGCATTTATTGTATTTTATGTATTTCAAGCCACCCCGTTGTGGAGTCACATTTCCAAAACAACAGTCCCACAAAGAAACAGGCCACAGGACAGAAGGCAAGCTAGGTGAGTTGACATATTCAGACAAGTTTATACAAAATTATGCAACAGCGCTCTTAACCACAGCAACTAATATGATTTACTATCATCCATGTGCCTGCAGTAGACTAATCAAAGGTAATTGCTCATTGGTTGCTATGGGTAACTGCACAGGGGCACATTTGGTAGGTGTTAATAAATAAGCCACTGTGGGGTTTTTTTTTTCCTGCACAAACCTAAAGCAAGTCTGTATGTGTCGATGATACAGTACATGCTATACAGTACATGCTATACTTTATATTGTCAAACGGGCGAGATTCTATATATTGGCATAGAAAGAAACTAGAAAATGTAATACATTAATGTACCTTCAACAGAACATGATTGTGCAAGTAAGACATAGCATGACATCATTGATTTTCTTAAGCCAGGTCTGGGTCAAGTAGTATTGTCAGCCAAGGCCACATCTTCTCACCCCTCCTCCAATTTGTTATGCAAGCCATCGGCCCCAATTCCTCAACCAGGATGCTTGCTTGTTCCTTCCCCCAATTATGCCCAAGGTTGTTGCTTACCCCTAACTCCCACGCTGCTTGGAGCTTTCGGTGATATAGTAAATTATATTTATCTTCAGAGCCAAAGCCCTGCATCTGTACCCCTGTATGGTGACCCTGCCCCAGGGGATACCTTTTCCTAGGAATAATGTAGCAAGGTAGAATAAGGTCAAGCATTGAATCTTGGTAAAAAAAAAAGAATATTTACTGTACATCCTACTTTGCAGAACCTTATTTATTGCTACCTTAATTTCTCTTCATTAAAGTCAAAACCACAGCAGGCGCGTAACTGCTGAGGAAGCAAACCCTGTCATTGCAGGGGCCCATGGATGCCTTAATTATCATGGATAATTAATTAACTATTTTATTATGTCTTGGTAGGATAAGTCAACTTACCAATGTTTGGGGGCCCTAAATTGAAATTGCTATAACATCTAGATATGCCATTGGATTAATGTTGTTATGTCCCTATATTTATGGCACTGAAGGGAGGAACGAGCGCTGCTTAGGAAGCAAGTTGCAGAGAGACAGAGAACGGAAGAAAAGATACAACGTCTTCAAGAGCAGGAGCAAAAAAAGTAAGGGGAACTATGGGAGGATGTAATAACTACAACTAAAGTTGGCAAATATCACTGGATATGGTTACTTATTCTAGTCAGTGTAGAACTGGCCCACCAGGATACCAGGAAAACTCCCAGTAGGCCCAGATGTCAGTGGGACCTTTTGCTTCTAAACATTTAGCCTATTTCATGGTCATTCCCTATTTCTTTATGGAGAAAACATGCTTAATAATGGAAGAATATAGTAAGTAGATATAAAAGACTAGGAGGAGAGGAGGAATAATAGTTTGGAAATTGGGCCCGCGGTCTAAGGATTTCTGGTGAGCCCCTGGCATCCCAGTCCGACACTGATTATAGGGCCAAAATTCTAGGCTTACACCTAAAAATTAATTTTATCGAGAGGCATCATGCATACATACATATCAAATAACACTGAATGATGGAAAAACATGAACCCAAAATACATTTGTACAAAAACTGGCTGGGCCAGGGTAACTGTTCCGATTTACACACTCTGTAATATTTTGATTGGAAAAGGGAATACATATAAAAAAAAATGTTGCTTCTAAATATATTTTTCCTTTAAAAAGCAGCTAAAGTCAAGACTATACAAGTTTTTGGTAAATAAATGTGATATATGGCAGCTGCCCAATGAATGCAGCAAAACGGGTCTTTAGTAGCATTTTATGGGCCTATAAACACTTTTGTATCTAGAAATAAAGTCAGGTCAGTATATTTGGGAGGCACCAAATCATAGATTATGGTTGTTTATGAGGACAAAGGCAATGCCCTGCCACAGGAATATAATTATATATCTTCTTCTTAAAATATTTTATTCTTAAAATATTTTCTTCTTAAAATGTCTCCTAGACACATACAAATGAAAAATGATTTTCAAAAGGGCAAGTGTGCTTTTAAATGGAAAAAGACAATAACTGTAAATTCACAGTCAGTTTGGAGCCAGCAAATTTGAGCACACACAGAGAACACATTTATTTCACACGGCAATCATTTATGTCTATAAAATGAATAACAACAAAGCAGCAGGTAAATAGAGACGGCCCATTCATAAAGAAACTTCATTTCAGGAACACTTGTTTTGATACAGGGAACAAGCAGGCATTTGTGTCTTGAGGTTCGAAACTCAATTTAGAGGGTTTATAAGATTAAGTGATGTCTGATTGAATAAATAAAAGAGAAAAATTACATTATTTACTCGCATCTGATACCAGTTATCATAAATAACATTACGGCGTGTGGCAGAAAAGCAATAGAGCGCAATTTCTCGTTTCACTAAGACGCGTTATTAAATTTAGATACTTTAGATAATCACTTGAATTCACTAATGTTGGATATTGCATTTAATTATGTCTAGCCAGGTCAGAATCTGTGTATGTACTGATATAATGCTAAATTGTTTCACGTAAAGAGCTTTTCTACCTTTACCCACATCTCTGATATGCAGGCAGCAGGAAGAGAGACTCAACAGATTACTCGAAGACACCAATAAAAGATTTGACGAAGAGAAATCTTATCTTGAAAATGAGCTTATGCAGGTTTGGCACTTCTACTTTCAGATTAAAGCTGGCAATACATGGTAAAAATCTGCTTGTTTGGCTAGGTTCCCAAATGTGTGGATCTTTACCAGATTAGGCCACCAACACCGTGGGCCACATCAGGATCATCCGACCGTTTGGCAACCAGGGCCTATTGAGTCACGTTGGGAGAGGACTATATAAATGCTGTCAGGACTCCATCAGACAGAACCTCCCAAAGGCACCATACATGGACCAATAAGATATTGAATTATTAGGAATAGAGTGCTAGAGAGTGGTATGAATAGAGTCAGGGCAGCTCCTGCCACGAGGCAAGGTGAGAATCTTGCCTCAGGCGGCAGTGAGAGGCGTTAAAGTTGCCTCTTGTTACTCTAAGAGCCGAATTTCTGTGTTTTAACCTGGAAATTTGGCTCCGCTAGTGCAGAGATTGCTATTGCACTTATTGCACAAGCAATGAGGCTCCCATTTGACCCTCTCTGACCCTGATGTTTTAAGTGCCTCAGGCGGCAGCAACCCCAAGGCCGTCCCTGAATATCGTTCACTTCCAGGGCCGGAACTAGGGGTAGGCAGAGTAGGCACGTGCCTAGGGCGCAAAGCTGGGAGGGGGTGCCAGGCACGTACCTCCTCTGTCGTGTACCCCCGATTTATGTGCTTATGCGCACGTGAGCGCAAATTCGCGCATGCGCGCACACTAAATAGGCGCTGCGACTGCCGGGCCTGCCTGGGGCGCCTGCCCAGCATGGCCCGGCTCCGCTTACTTCAATGCCCTTTAATGGAGCTTCAAAAAGCTTAAAATACTCCAAAAACTTAGAAATATGGTCACAACGTACTAAAGTCACGGGGAGTCCTAGGTGCACTGCTCTGAGCCTTCAGCTAAGGTGGTGGAATCAACCATGTTTGTCTGAGCAAAGAACTCAATGAGCAGCCCAAGCTTTAGGCTACTGTCAGGTGTGGCATTTTCTCAGTGGGCAGAAAAATGCAATTGAAGAAGATTTCATCCATGCAACATGCCACTGGCATATCTACATTTAATATCAGTTTATTTTAATTCTAAATCTGGTGCAGTTTATTTCCTTAATACACTTCCTGCATAATAGTATAAAATACATGGTGATTCTAGAAGAATATAGAAGAGACTTTTTCACATTATTCATAGACAATTGAGTCTACGCTCTTGCTGGACTCTTATGAATTCAGCTACTCTCCTCTTTATTATTGGAATAGATGTTTGGTGCACATATAACAGGTTTTTAGGTTGCCAAAAAAGTACTTCATAACAGCTACTCACTCAGTAATAACATCACAAAGACACACTTTCTCTCTTCCACTTCTGTGGCAGTGCTTACTCAATAGGAATATTTAGGTATACTAATTCATTGTATAAACAAGATTGTAAAAAAGTGTACCCAGTACAGTGGGCACAGAGGGGCTGATAAGTGTAGTGAGAGCTACTTATACAGACGTATCTATAAAATCATATATATAGAACTATAAATACACACATACCTATACTAACTGTAGATCGTAACACCACTATAGCCTTAAAGGAGAAGGAAAGGTTAAAACTAAGTAAGCTTTATCAGAAAGATCTATATAAATACACCAGTAACCCCTCAAAGTAATGCTGCTCTGAGTCCTGTGTCAAAAGAAACACCACATTTCTTTCCTTCTATTGTGTACTCATGGACTTCTGTATCAGACTTCCTGTTTTCAGCTTAAACCTCCAGGGCTAGGGCTTGAGCATGCTCAGTTTGCTCCTCTCCCCCCCCCCTTCTCTGCTGTATTCTGAGCCTAGAGCTATAAGTGAGTGAGCAGGGAGAGACTCAGGCACTTTCTCCTGACCCTCAATCACCTTTTTTAAAGATATCCCAGAAGATGTATTCAGGGGACATTAGAAGGCCAATGACTACTCTCAATTCCTAGTGTAATAAAGGGATATGTGGGCCATGAAAATCCCTAATGTGCCTGATCACGTCTACATAATGGCGCAGATAGGACAAAGCAGAATATTGAGTATATTGAAGAAAATTGAGCTTCAGCTTTAAGCAACATTCATGATTTTGTTTCCAAAGGCTGCATCAACAAACCACAAAAACCTTGCTGAAGATGCTTTCCCATTGAATTAAGTCAAAATAGCTACAAATAGTCACTGGCACACTCCCTTTCAATGGCAAGCATTCTGAGACTTAAACATTCTTTGTGCTTTCTTTCTTATACTGGATTGCTATAGGAACGGCAACAGAGCTACGAGAAGCAGAAACTGGCTGAGGCAAAAATAAGCGATTTACAAGGGCAAATCAGGAGACTAATGCAGCAAAGACGGGTAAGGTTAAATACAAATCATGAAAAACTCTCTCCGCTTTATCAGTTTAATAAATAGGAAAAAAAAAAACCAGTTCTTTTGAAATGACTCTTGGTTGAAGGTGTCATCGCTGCAAAAAACTACACATCAGCTATGAATCAGCCTGAAGCTTAAAAGCAGTGGCTAAACTATAACCCATCATTTATTCAATTTCAAATATGAAATTTTGTTTTCAAACTGGACTTTTAAAATCTTGCATTTTCAAGATATGATAAAACGTATCAACTAAAATATGGCAAGCATCTGTAGTCAATAGAAGGTGTATTTTCAACGTTCAGTTTTACAATTTTTTGAATGATTGAATGGAATACTGTGATTTTTGTAGGAATCTTTTTTTTCTGCAAATAACTGTATCTCTAACTATTCTGATTAGAGTTTTCCAAAAAAAAAAATGCTAGCAGTTGACTAAATAATCTGCAATCATTAAAAAAAACTCAATTAAGTTTATTTAAAATTTTGTTTTACGATCGAGTTTAGGAAAAACTTGAATTCAAAAATGAGTACATTTTGTAAAATTTGTATCCATATATACAGTATCTAATTCAACAGGGTCGCACTAAAGTCCATAAAACTTAGAGTCCACAATGCGAGTTTCTTAGTTTTCTGAAATTGCCCAAAGTTTCCTTGTGAAGCATTTGGGTGACTTCGGGAAAATCTAAGTGACGCTTATGCCATACCACCGGCATGTTAAAGGGAATGTAAAGGCAAAAAAATTAAATCCCATTTTTACTTTCTTTAATGATAAAGAAACCTATCTCCAATATACTTTAATTAAAAAATGTGTACCGTTTTTATAAGGAACCTGACTGTATGCAGTGAAATTCTCCCTTCGTTTACTGCTGTGGATAGGAATTGTCAGACAGTCCCTAACTGCTCTGCAGGGAAACAATCATACTTATGAACAGCAGGGGGAGCCCCGCCTTACTTCCCAGCCATGCAGAACTCAAGCAGCTTTGTTTATGACGATCCCTAAGCAGCCCAGACCACACTGAGCATGTGCACAGTCTTAGTCTTGCAAAGATGTGCAACAAAGTTACAAGATGGTGACCCCCTGTGGCCAACTTTGAAAGCATAAATCATTTGTTTAATTAGGCTTGTGGTGCAGTAAGTTCATGTTTATGTTTAGTATACAAAATACAGCATTTCTAGCCTTATTGTATTTTAGACTTTACATGCCCTTTAAGTCTTGAAAAAGGTCCCAAAGGGACCGAACATTGACAATAAAGTTTTTAGTTTTTCACTGCATGCTGAAGTCCAGGAGCAATACTTGTTTATACCTTATGAGACAGCACCCTGGCATGAATTACATGTCTACTGGAGTGTACCACGCATGTGAACTATATATAATTATACTGAATAATATATATACTAGATAATGAACTAGGATAGGTTAAGGATAATGAAAAAGAGAATAAGGCCGGATATGAATATATATGTGTAGCCCTTCAATGGACATCAAATGAGTTTTGTTGTTGTTTTTGTGATGTTTTGTATCTGTATTTGTATTTTGATGTATTTTCTTTCTTTTTTTTTTCTTGTTTGTAGTCTTATTTTTTTTATCTGGAAAAAAAAGGAAAAATCTATTAATAAACTATAAGTAAAAAAAAAAAAGATAATGAACTCCTTATTATATAAAAGCTGATAAGGGATAAACAACTAAGTAATTTTATGTTTTTTTTCTGTATTTGATTTTAGACATCTGTTGGTGAATATTCCGTGGAAAGGTAATGTCTAAGATTTAATCTCTTTGATAATTATCCACAGCTGATCTCCATTATATGGAAGGGATTGATAAGGAAGGGTGATTGCAATTAACTTTTCCTCTAATATTCTAAGCAAAAAAATGTGTGTGCATGTAGGAGGGCACAGTTTGGTGGGAACATTGATATCTAGTGTGACATAGTCCTAAAGAGTAGAAATCACAAGTTCGGGGTTTTATTTTCCAGCCTTATTGCTCCTCCTCCTTCTGCAAATTCCCAGGCGCCCAATGAGTCTTCACATGCAGCACCTCCAGCACCTTCTGAGCAGCAAGCAGGTAGGTGCACATTATGTAACCAGACATTCCATTCTGTGCAATGAGCCAACCTTAGGACTGGACATGGATAAGAGCAAAGTATATAAGATATTGCTATTATAGTAAACTGATGAAAATAGTATATGAAAATAAGAGTGTGATATAATGAATGGAAATATATCCATTGGAGTGCAGATATAATAAAATTAGGTGCCAGTAATAAAGCTTTATATCAGCATTACAATATGTGACCCTTCTGTTATTCTTGCTGTTGGCCTACAGCTACTTTCTTTCTATTAATATAGATAGTCATGCTGCTGCCCCTAGAAATTTACTGCCTTCGGCCAAGGCTTTTGAGACCTGTCCACAAATCCGGACCACTGTGTTTTGTTGATTTTTTTAAAAAATTTGGCCACAGGGGGTCACCATCTTGTAACTTTGCAAGACCAAGACTGTGCACATGCTCAGTGTGGTCTGGGCTGCTTAGGGATCGTCATAAATCATCAAAACAGCACAAGTCAAATAATATCTGCCAGAAGATAGAATAATCAGAATATACATTTCTCTACCCCAGTAAAGTTTACTGTATATGTTGACAACTAATAAAAGATGTTCCTGCTTGACATTGGGAGCTTGTCAAGGGCATGTGCATTATGCTTCATTACCTCTTCCTTTTTTACATGTAAACAGTGGGTCTGTGGTTGAAAATAAAGTAATTTTTGTATTTGAACTACAAATATATACCTTGACAACAGTATAATACAGCAAAGGGTTTCATTTAGATTTTGTTTGGAGATATTTACCTTTGCCTGGGTCATGTTAGAAGATATAGGTTTTAGGGGCGGTTTTGGCTCCTCTGTCTGACCAATGGTCCATCTGCCAAGAAATTGGTCTGCCAAACCCCTCTATAGATAAGTTTATGTTGGCCTACAAGTAAAAGAGTTCATGTCATAAATAGGCATATGGTAAAATATGTTGAATGTTGAAAATGTCCGCATGTAGAAGTGAGCTAGGAATCTACATGACTTTGGTTTCATGGGAAGGATTTCTAGTAGGAGAGCTTAAGGTATAACCAGATTGTGACTCCCATTTTGGTGAGATATTTTACTCCTTTAGTTATATATAAAATTGTGGTGGGACATTTGGACCCAATGAGCAAAATACTAATCAGATTGCACTGAGCCGTTGAGCTATGCCAAAGCATAAGAGAAACTAAAGGAATTCTGAGAGCTTCTGGGAAACAAAGGTTCTTCTTGGAGTAAGGTAAAGTAAGATAAGAATCTCTCCTCACATTGCATCATTTATATCACCGAAAGGCAGGACTTGAGATGCCATCGGCATTACAAAGGACCAGATGTCACATCTCCTGGTGATGTGCTGACAGTGTCTATGCAGAGCATTAACCAGGAGAGTGGTCAGTAGTGATGTTCAGGTCAGCAGAAAAACTCAATGCACCCCCGACCCTAAACCACAAACCATTGGCATTGTAGGACCCGCACCCAATGCGCACCAGTTTCTTCTCAATCTGTACACTACTTCTGTACGTGCCTCTGGTTCCAAGAAGGACTTCCCCAGTCTGACCTGCACCCAAACCTAACCTACAATGAATGGCCACATTTCAACCCAGCCTAACAGGTGGTCAACCGGTGGGTCACAGAAGGTTTTGGATCAACCCGCAAATCACTAGTGGTCAGCCACTGAACTCAATTGAACCTGAACGGAACCTAAATTAAGAGTCCTGAGGTATCACAAAGTCTCACAATAACACAAAAAAAGCTGCTTTCTGAATCCATATTCTGATGATATGACATTATTGTCTGTGCCATTCTATCTTCTTACCGACTCCCTAACTTCCAGCAAGTACCACCAAACGATCGACTTCAGGCTTCTTCTTTCTTGACACGGGTGCACATGTGCAGTAGCACAAAAACTGAACTTTAACAAAGAAGTCACTATTTTGTTCTACTGCACATGCATCTCCCTCGGGAAATTTGAAGAAGCCAGAAGCGAATCGCTCTGTGGTGCTCACTGGAAGAACCCCAAGACCGGTGCCGTTTTCTCCTGATAGGAGCACCAGCCCGGGGTGTGAGGTAAGTATATACTGTATAATCACTTCGGGGTGCCTAACTTTTGGCACCCCCAATTAAATATGCCTTTCCTTCTCCTTTAAGAGTGAGATTTGGGATGAATGCTTGTTTGATGTTCCTGATATTCCTTGAAGTTTAGCTTGAAACCAATTTGGGTGGGATTAAAGGTTAATTTTTATTTGCTGACCTTTATATTATTGGAACTATAACAGATGACACACAAAAATGTTTTCATGTGCTTTAATGGTTGTTATAAAATAAAGGGACTTGACAATCATTATAGTGATTGAACCTCAAGAAAGTCCAACCATTGCCCTTACCTCTGACAGCAGTAAGGCCAGAATCACCAAGTTATTTAGTTAATTACATTGGCCAACTTTTCTCACTTCCAAAACATTCAGTAGCAACTGACACTTATGGCGTTATTTACTAAAATTTCTCAGTATTTTCTTAAAGCCTTTGACCCAATTCCCGCAGACTTTTTTGACGTATTTATCAATACATTTTCACAAAAAAATCTGGTGCTTGAAAAGACTCGATAAAATTGTTTAAAAAAATCTGAATTGTACGACTGACGCCTGAAAACTTCAAGTTGTAAACGGGACGTCTGCCATTGACTTTTACACGACCTCAGCAGGTTTGAGATGGAGTTTTTTTTTATTCTGACTTTTAACACTGGGGTTTTAATAAATCATGAAAAATGTGGGGGTTTTTCTATGAAAATTTTTTCCCCTTAAAAAAGTCTGACCAAAAATAACCCCCTTAGTTTTGTTTTAAAGATTAGGTATAGAAAACATATGAATGCAGAGTTCATTGTGTTAATATTTATACTTTTGTGTTAATATTTATACTTTTGTGTTAATATTTATACTTTTTGCCTTCAAAAGCAACAACTGTTAAAGATGCGGATGGAAAAACTGCAAATACCGTGGCATTTGATCTGTTAAAGCAAATAATGGAGTCTGCAGATTCAAGTAAGATAATTGTTCTTTAATGGTAATGTGTCAACTGCCTCCATCACTATAAACCACTGGGGCATGCAGCAATAGTGACCTCATGTGGCCATATATAAGTATTACGCACAAGTGGGAGAATGCTGTAGAATACATTTATACTTTTACTTATACAATTCACTTAGGGGCAGATTTATCAAAGGTCGAATTTTGAAGTATTGGGAGTTTTTTTTTGAACTCCCATAACTTTGAAATTCGAATAAAAAAAGACCAATCGAAATGTATTAAAAAAATCAAAGTTTTTAAACTTTGGGTGAATAGGCTGTATTTGAATCGTTCAAATCGCAGTTTTAGCGCATTCGATCTAATTCAAATCAAAGGATTTCCCCCAAAAAAAGTCCTCCAAATGGATGCTGGGTTTTCATATGGATGCTGGGTTTTCATATAGAGGGGTTGAACTTGATGGACTTTGTCTTTTTTCAACCCAATTTAACTATGTAACTATGTAAATGGGTTCTAGGAGGTCCCCATAGGCCAAAACCGCAATTCGGCAGGTTTTAGATGGCGAATGGTTGAAGTCAAAGTTTTAAGGAGACAGTACATGATAAATTTCAATATTCTAAGTCAAATTTTTTCAAATTTGAATCGAATGTTAGCCTAATCAATAGTCGAAGTACACAAAAATAGCTTGAAATTCAAATTTTTTTACTTCAAATTTTCAATTCGACCAATCTGCCTCATAGTATGGGGTTTGCCATAACCAGCCTTATACAATAAATTATATATATATATATATATTTTATATTGTCAACCCAGCTAATTAAGGGATAGTTCACTTTTTTATTTTCTGTGGCTTTTGAATGATTTAGCCTTTTGATTAGCTCTGAAGTTTGACGTTTCAGCAGCTATCTGGCTTCTTAAGTCAAATTTACACTAGCAACCAGGCAGTCGCTTGAAAATATTAGATTATACCAAATGTGCACTCTGGCCTGGTATTTTCACTGAATTATAATGTAGTATGGATTGAGTCACAATGTACTTAATAAGATCAGGTCAGTCTTGAAGGTTTTGCCAGAAGGGGTAGGATAAAGTGGGTACATTGAACAACAGTGACTGGGTTAATTTACCCTTTAAAGTTTCTGAATAACTTAGGGCAGCCATGCCTTTGGCATGAGGGAGTTAAGCTGGCCATAGACTCAAAGATCCGCTTGTTTGGCGACATCGACAAATCTTTCCCCGATATGCCACTATCAGCATGGCTATATCGGGGGTAATTCGAACGTTCGACCGTATGGTCGAACAATCGAATTACGATACGCCAAGGGGCTCAGACAGGTCGGTCAGGTAAAAATCAAACCTTCCCGATCTATATCGTGGCCAGATATCGATCAGGAAGTCCCGTCGGAAGCCCCCATACACGGGCAGATAAGCTGTCAAATTGGTCCAAGCGACCGATATCGGCAGCTTTATCTGCCCGTGTATGGCCACCTTTAGTGTGTTTGAGACCCAAATGATTCTTACAAAATAAGGTGTGTATATACATCCAAACTAATATATAATTAATCCTGATTGGAACCAAAAACAGCCTATTATATGGTTTATTTAATGAAGGAGTGCCCATACCTTACTAACGCAAGGTTTACTATTAGTGATATGTCCCATCAGAATCTACATGGAAAATATTACTTAAATATTAATTTATGAGAAAATGTATAGTTACATTTAACAAACAATTGTTTCTTATATAACCTTAACATAACAAATATCTGAATGAAAACCATGAAATAGGAGGGTAATTTAGACAAGCGGTTTGTTGACAGTGTCACCAGCTAAGAGTCTACGGCTAGATCCCGATATACCTTTTGGACATCCCTGATTTAATGTTTACATGATTTTCTTGTAGATTTAAGGTATAAAGATCCAAATTACAAAACGATTTGTTAGATGGAAAACCCCAGGTCCCGAGCATTCTGGATAACAGGTCCCATATGTCAGTCAACCATGAGGGCATATGGTTCCCTGTATCAGGAAAGAAGAGTAGCGGGTCCCTCTCTAATATACAAAGAGACGTACAAATGTTAGAGTATAGTGGCTTCCATTTCATTATAATGTGTGTGTCACAAGTCTTTATACGGAAGAATCGTTCTCGTTCAGGCAACCCCCAACCTCTTTGCACCTGCAGGGACATTTCTGTGCCCCAGGGCAGCTCTGTGAGTTGTATCTGAGATTTTTTCAGACTGTGCATGATAAATTTCGATTTTCGAATTTTCAATTTTTTTTTCAAATGTGGACTATTCCCTAGTCGAAGCACACAAAAAATAGCTTGAAATTCAGATTTTTTTAATTCAAAAATTCACCTCGACCTTTGATAAATCTGCCCCTAAAAGGGTATTTAATGAATTATTTTAATTACTCTTATGGAATTTAGTTTTTTGGCAGCTTCACAGGGCCTTTACTCACTACATGTGCAAGCACTCCCATCAATATATGCTAATGTTTTCCAGTTGTGAATGGGCACAGCATTGCTGAACGGGACACTTTAAATGCAATTATGAAGAAACAGCTTAAAGAATATCGAGAAGATGTGAAGAATTCAGAGGTACGTTTTTGAATGACAATGGAAGACAGGATATTTTGATTGGCACTACCTGAAATCAAAGCCCTGCTGCACTGACATGAAATGGATAGGTCACAGGTCTCATTGGAGCTGCCATTATTGGACTATTGCTGACCAAATCTGCCTGCCACTAGTCCCAAGGAGATTCAATGAATTCAGAGGCTGCGTAAGCATATTCAGGAGCAGTGGCGTAACTAGAGTGCAAGTTACGACTGCCTATTTCAGCCCCTTGTTTGCCTGTTCAATGCCTCAGTGTTACCCACCCACGTTTCCCTTCCCCGCTGCAGGTAAGAGCGGCTGGGGAGGAGGGTTATCCTTTTGATCTATAAAGGAAGCAGGTCAAGGGGTCCCGTTTTCTAGGACTTGACTGCGGGGTCGGCTTTCTCTATAGTTACACCACTGTTCAGGGGCATTTCCACCGAAAAACTCCAGTGGAGAACATGCCCCATTTTAAAAGGGTAATATAAAACCACAGGGCAATGCCAAGTTGTTGGGCACCCCTTAGTGATTCTAGATGCTTACCCATTATCCAAGACTGGCACTGTTCTTCAAAAGATGCATCAGCCCAGGGAACCGTTTGCCAAGTGCCATACTGGTATCTTTTTTTGCATTCAGCCAGATGCCTATGTGTCAATTTTAGGAGGGTGTATGAGCTGTACAGAAATCTCAGAAAAAGCTCTAAACTGCATATTCGCTCACCCAAGCCCGAAAGAGGAGTCAAGAAGATAGCAGCATGCCACTCGCCAAACAGTACCCTGGGTTGGTGCAATTTTTTGACGACAAATGCCAGCCCTGGTAAACAGGTAAGCAATCAGAATGACTGGGGTGTCTAAACTTTCCACCCCAAGTGATTTTACCTTCCTGTGCTTTACTGCTTTTTTATTTGTCGCAGATGGAAATATTGGGACATGAGCTGGAATCAAATGAACTAGACCGGATAGAGGAGCCAAGAAGATCTGCAATAGCAAGAAGATTAACATTGGCCATCAAGAGAAAGACGGAGGCCCGCTACACAGCTTCACTGAAGTCCAGGGAAAGGTTTACCGAACCATGAAAGATAACACTTGTATTTCAATTTATTGCTTATATACTTGACCGATTTCCCCTCAATAGGAACGGATGTCTTCGTTTTAGGGCGTGTATGAATGTATATTTGTGATCATCAACCATGTGGGATGTACCCAGTTCATAACATTTGGTTTCAGACAGATTTGGAATGCTCCACAAAAAGATTAAGACAGATTCTGAACCCTAATTTGTATACTGCAATTTTAATAAAATTTTAAACACTCTGTGCTCTTTAGACAACTTTTTTTTTTATTTGTCACATGACCAAGGGATTGGATTAGTCTGAATATTAGGTAATCTGCTAAATCTGAATGCTGCAAAAAAAAAAAAAAAAAGGGATGTGTTCCATTGGGAGTATATTAGTAATACCTAGTTGTATGGGATATAAGGGGGATAGAAGACTGAAAGGATATCATTTGTACACTTAAAGTGATACCAACACTAAAAAATGAATTTTAGCATATGAATGTACATTAAATGTTGCCTATAGGTCATGTTGATCATTTTTGCAGAGAGGTTTGTTTTTGTATATAATTGTTAGTTGAAGTTCCTAAGCCTGACTCTGACTTTGCCAACCAGACTGTCCCATCTCAGCCTGTTACAGTTTCTTATGCTAACAGACTCCTGCTGCACAAATATGGCAGCCCCCTCATACAGGAACATGGGGGATCAGACAGGTAATGTAAAAGCATCATACAAATACTTTATGGCAAAGTTAGAAGTAGCTTGCAAAGCCAATATTATAACATGTAAAATAAAGTTTAATTTCAGGTGTCAGTATCTCTTTAAGTGGATTATTTCCCCCAGTACATTGTGATGTTCTAATAAAACTCCCACTAAAGCATTTTGTCTACCCACAACATATATTTTTCTACTGACTAAATGATGTTACACTGGTAACAGTTGCCAGACATATGGCCCACTCAAGGAACAGGGTGTTATATGTTAATTTGGCCATATATGGACCTCCTAAAGATGTGCAGAAAGGCCCAGCTATTCTTAGAATGGAGAGGACCGTGTATGGGCATCAAACACTTATTGCAGCTGGTAGATGCAGCTTAGTGGACAGGGACAAGAAGCCCTAGGTACTAAATATGCATTAATGGAGATTATACTGTAGGTGGACTCTACATCTGCATGGAATTTTGGGATATACCAATATATTCAAATTACATTTATTAAAATATTATTCATTAAAAAAATAAAACGTTACTCTATATATTTATAGAAACCAGCAGGTTCAGGGCATAGCTTGCTTTCATTATGTCTTAATGGCATTTACTCAACTACCTGTATTAAAACAAAGCTGACCAGGAGCATTTTTAAACAGGTATGAAAACTGCTTCCCAATTTAATTTCTAAAGATAGAAGACAAATTAGACTACCTGTGCATCACCACATAATAAAATATTTGCATTTTATCTTGCAATGCAAATGGGACCAGACCAGTTAACGGTCAGCCTCCACTCCTAGATTTTCTAGGTAAATGGCCCTGAAGCATCTGGATAAAATGTCACAAAATGCAGTGTATAAAACCAAATTGTATTGAGATTTCTCATTAAAAAGATCAAGGATAATTTTAAAAAAATTAGTTTTATGACCCATTCTCTACTTAATTCTCTTTTCTGGGTCCCCCCCAACCACAAATTTTGATCATTCTACTGTTATTTCTCTCACTTTCTCCTTTCCTTCACAGTTTTCACCAGGTCATAATAAAGATAATTATAGGGAATATTTGTGACAGCTGTTTTCAAAGAGGAGCACCAGGAGAGCCATGCTATTACTGAGTTTGAGACAGCACAGAGATGCATAGTAGGCAGTACTGGGTGCTGCCAGTTAGTCTAAGATTTTAACAACCTTTCCATTTTATGCTTTCTAAATAATCTTTTTAATTTTGAATATGTTTGCAGTTTTAAAACTGCAAACCCAACCTTACAGAAAAACTATTTGGGGGTAATTCTGCATAGTTATGTATAAAAAAACAGACAAGTGAGAAATGAAAACTTTATTTAGACCATATAACTGTTAAGGAAAGGTAACAAAAAAACAGAACAGAGCAGAGTCTCATTGCACTTTAACATCCACCCCTCAGACGAAGCACAAGATGCAGGGTGGATTCTTTCTGGATATTGTAGTCGGAAAGGGTGCGCCCATCTTCCAGCTGCTTGCCGGCAAAGATCAACCTCTGCTGGTCTGGAGGGATACCTTCTTTGTCTTGGATCTTTGCTTTGACATTCTCTATTGTGTCACTTGGCTCCACCTCCAAGGTAATGGTCTTGCCAGTCAGGGTTTTGACAAAGATCTGCATGCCACCCCTCAGACGAAGCACAAGATGCAGGGTTGATTCTTTCTGGATATTGTAGTCGGAAAGGGTGCGCCCATCTTCCAGCTGCTTGCCGGCAAAGATCAACCTCTGCTGGTCTGGAGGGATACCTTCTTTGTCTTGGATCTTTGCTTTGACATTCTCAATTGTGTCACTTGGCTCCACCTCCAGAGTAATAGTCTTGCCAGTCAGGGTTTTGACAAAGATCTGCATGCCACCCCTCAGACGAAGCACAAGATGCAGGGTTGATTCTTTCTGGATATTGTAGTCTGAAAGGGTGCGCCCATCTTCCAGCTGCTTGCCGGCAAAGATCAATCTCTGCTGGTCTGGAGGGATACCTTCTTTGTCTTGGATCTTTGCTTTGACATTCTCTATTGTGTCACTTGGCTCCACCTCCAAGGTAATGGTCTTGCCAGTCAGGGTTTTGACAAAGATCTGCATGCCACCCCTCAGACGAAGCACAAGATGCAGGGTGGATTCTTTCTGGATGTTGTAGTCGGAAAGGGTGCGCCCATCTTCCAGCTGTTTGCCGGCAAAGATCAACCTCTGCTGGTCTGGAGGGATACCTTCTTTGTCTTGGATCTTTGCTTTGACATTCTCTATTGTGTCACTTGGCTCCACCTCCAATGTAATGGTCTTGCCAGTCAGGGTTTTGACAAAGATCTGCATGCCACCCCTCAGACGAAGCACAAGATGCAGGGTGGATTCTTTCTGGATGTTGTAGTCGGAAAGGGTGCGCCCATCTTCCAGCTGTTTGCCGGCAAAGATCAACCTCTGCTGGTCTGGAGGGATACCTTCTTTGTCTTGGATCTTTGCTTTGACATTCTCTATTGTGTCACTTGGCTCCACCTCTAGAGTAATGGTCTTGCCAGTCAGGGTTTTGACAAAGATCTGCATGCCACCCCTCAGACGAAGCACAAGATGCAGGGTGGATTCTTTCTGGATGTTGTAGTCGGAAAGGGTGCGCCCATCTTCCAGCTGCTTGCCGGCAAAGATCAACCTCTGCTGGTCTGGAGGGATACCTTCTTTGTCTTGGATCTTTGCTTTGACATTCTCTATTGTGTCACTTGGCTCCACCTCCAAGGTAATGGTCTTGCCAGTCAGGGTTTTGACAAAGATCTGCATGCCACCCCTCAGACGAAGCACAAGATGCAGGGTTGATTCTTTCTGGATATTGTAGTCGGAAAGGGTGCGCCCATCTTCCAGCTGCTTGCCGGCAAAGATCAACCTCTGCTGGTCTGGAGGGATACCTTCTTTGTCTTGGATCTTTGCTTTGACATTCTCAATTGTGTCACTTGGCTCCACCTCCAGAGTAATAGTCTTGCCAGTCAGGGTTTTGACAAAGATCTGCATGCCACCCCTCAGACGAAGCACAAGATGCAGGGTTGATTCTTTCTGGATATTGTAGTCTGAAAGGGTGCGCCCATCTTCCAGCTGCTTGCCGGCAAAGATCAATCTCTGCTGGTCTGGAGGGATACCTTCTTTGTCTTGGATCTTTGCTTTGACATTCTCTATTGTGTCACTTGGCTCCACCTCCAATGTAATGGTCTTGCCAGTCAGGGTTTTGACAAAGATCTGCATGCCACCCCTCAGACGAAGCACAAGATGCAGGGTGGATTCTTTCTGGATGTTGTAGTCGGAAAGAGTGCGCCCATCTTCCAGCTGTTTGCCGGCAAAGATCAACCTCTGCTGGTCTGGAGGGATACCTTCTTTGTCTTGGATCTTTGCTTTGACATTCTCTATTGTGTCACTTGGCTCCACCTCCAATGTAATGGTCTTGCCAGTCAGGGTTTTGACAAAGATCTGCATGCCACCCCTCAGACGAAGCACAAGATGCAGGGTGGATTCTTTCTGGATATTGTAGTCGGAAAGGGTGCGCCCATCTTCCAGCTGCTTGCCGGCAAAAATCAACCTCTGCTGGTCTGGAGGGATACCTTCTTTGTCTTGGATCTTTGCTTTGACATTCTCTATTGTGTCACTTGGCTCCACCTCTAGAGTAATGGTCTTGCCAGTCAGGGTTTTGACAAAGATCTGCATGCCACCCCTCAGACGAAGCACAAGATGCAGGGTGGATTCTTTCTGGATGTTGTAGTCGGAAAGGGTGCGCCCATCTTCCAGCTGTTTGCCGGCAAAGATCAACCTCTGCTGGTCTGGAGGGATACCTTCTTTGTCTTGGATCTTTGCTTTGACATTCTCTATTGTGTCACTTGGCTCCACCTCTAGAGTAATGGTCTTGCCAGTCAGGGTTTTGACAAAGATCTGCATGCCACCCCTCAGACGAAGCACAAGATGCAGGGTGGATTCTTTCTGGATGTTGTAGTCGGAAAGGGTGCGCCCATCTTCCAGCTGTTTGCCGGCAAAGATCAACCTCTGCTGGTCTGGAGGGATACCTTCTTTGTCTTGGATCTTTGCTTTGACATTCTCAATTGTGTCACTTGGCTCCACCTCCAGAGTAATGGTCTTGCCAGTCAGGGTTTTGACAAAGATCTGCATGCCACCCCTCAGACGAAGCACAAGATGCAGGGTGGATTCTTTCTGGATATTGTAGTCGGAAAGGGTGCGTCCATCTTCCAGCTGCTTGCCGGCAAAGATCAACCTCTGCTGGTCTGGAGGGATACCTTCTTTGTCTTGGATCTTTGCTTTGACATTCTCAATAGTGTCACTTGGCTCTACCTCTAGGGTAATGGTCTTGCCAGTCAGGGTTTTGACAAAGATCTGCATGCCACCCCTCAGACGAAGCACAAGATGCAGGGTGGATTCTTTCTGGATATTGTAGTCGGAAAGGGTGCGTCCATCTTCCAGCTGCTTGCCGGCAAAGATCAATCTCTGCTGGTCTGGAGGGATACCTTCTTTGTCTTGGATCTTTGCTTTGACATTCTCAATAGTGTCACTTGGCTCTACCTCTAGGGTAATGGTCTTGCCAGTCAGGGTTTTGACAAAGATCTGCATTGTGACCTAAAAAAAAAACAAAAAAACATTTCAGTAAGCAGATCAAGGGTTTACTTATATGCAATGCATTGGTGAAACCGCAATTCTGTAACAATGGGGTTCAAATGTCATGAGTTTGTACAGAACTACACAAATAACTTTTTATAATCTAGACTTTCCTGGTCAAATAGTTTTGCAGATGCTGGAGTTAGCGTTTCAAACTTGGATATATCATTTCTTAAACGCATGTTATGGCATACCTGGCTGTTTAACATAATGTTCACTTACAATTCCAAAAAAAGTATAGTTGTTGGGTTTGTATGTTCAAACCTTAAACCCCCTAACAAAGTCCCTTAGTTGATTTTTAAATTCTAGTGGAAGAAAGGTAAAGGAGACTAAAAAGCAATAGTAACTACTTATTTTATATACTAAACTTGATGCATCAGCACCATAATCAACGCCTTCGAAATTGTTCATAGCAGCTGCCACCACCTTCGTAGCCCAGATTAGGAGTGGCAGTTAGAGTTTGATTTGCATGCTTTCAGAGGTTAAACAAAGCTGTCAGAATGTACTGGTGTCTGTGCTGCCATGTAATTTGAATCAGAATTTAGAATCAAGTTAAAATAATTTATACTCTGTATATTGTGAGGAGGTGGCATCTTTGAAAGCTAGTACAGTAGTGTAGAATTCTCTTAACAGTCATCCTCTATAAAAAAAAAATGGCACTGCAAATGCTAGGGATGCACAGAAAAACACCCTAGTTTCATAGAAGCTTACCAATTTGCAAATCATACAATGTCAACATACTATGGTAAAACAGGGTCTATTAGGGAATTCTACTCAATCTAAATTGCTTCAAACTTGCTTTACTTTTAGGGTGCTGTTTAATGAGGCCCTCCAAGGGATCTCAGTCCACAGAATGTGGAAGGGCTGCCACATTACATAATGTATTGAAAAGAAAGAGCTGTAACAGACATGAACCTAAAACGATTAGGAATAAACCCAACAAACTTGCTACTTTGTAGCAGAATGTATAGATTTTAATAGGCCTCCAAATTCAGGGTTTAATTTTTACTAAAGACTACAATGGTGTAAACTAAAAAACACTTTGTAATCCTTACAAAAACAACTTAAAATGGCTTGCTACGTCGGTCTGAAACTCCTGCCATCCAGTGGGCCTGACACCATATGTTTTTAGAGTGCAGGGTGGAAATATACACAACCCAAACAGCAGGCTGTACCTTCTAAATTTAGACTGAGACAAGCCAATCAAATATAGCAGTTTGCTCATCTCACCAGCATCCTAATGCTGAACTGTTGTATCCATGCTGGGAAGGGAAGCAGTTCAGCTAGAACAGTTCAATAAATGAAAATTTTAAGTAAGTGTGAGCTTCCTTGCATAGAACCTCCAAGGATCTTAGCTGCTTAAGGGTACAGTAACATCAAAAAATTACTGTTTTTAAGTAATAAAAATATAATGCAGTGTTGCCCTGCACTGGTAAAACTGGTGTGTTTGCTTCAGAAACACTTCGATGGTTTATATAAAGGGGGAAGCCATTCAAATAAAAGGCTCAAGTTACACAGCAGATAAGCTCTGTAGAACATAATGGTGTTATCTGTTATCCACCATTTAACCTGTGCCATATAGTCTTTTTTCAAGTCCCCCCATTGCTAGACAGCAGCTTGTTCATATAAACTATAGTAGTGTTTCTGCGGCAAATAGTTTTACCAGTGCACGGGGGACACTAAACCAGGTTATTCACTTTAAAACGCTTTGTTTTTGGTGTTACGGTTCCTTTAAAGGGGTTCACCTTTAAATCAACTTTTGGTATGATGTAGAGAGGGATATTCGGAGACAATTTGCAATAGGTTTTCATTTTGTGGCTTTTGAGTTATTTAGCTTTTTATTCGGCAGCTCTCCAGTTTGAAATTTCAAACAATCCTAGAAACCATGCATTGATTTAAATGAGAGGCTGGAATATGAATAGGAGAGGAACTAAATAGAGGAGGAATAAAACGTAGCCGTAACAATAAATGTGTAGCCTTTCAGAGCATTTGCTGTTTAAATGGGGTGAGTGACCCCCCCCCCCCATTTGAAAGCTGGAGGAGTCAGAAGGCAATTAATTTAGAAACCATAAAAAATAAATGAAGACCAATTGAAAAATTGCTTAGAATTGCCCATTCTATAACATACAAAGTTAACTTGAAGGTGAACCACCCTTTTAAAGGACCAGTAGTATCGATTTTTTTTTTTTTAATTCGTTAGTATAGAACGGAAAAAAAACGACAAATGAGACCTTAAAATCAAAACATTTTTATTAAGAAATATTTTACCGAAACTCCGCTTCCACTGCTCTTCAGAAAGCAGTCAATCCATTGTGCGGCGCTTGATTTCTCCTCCCTGCCTTCCTTATAGGAGATAGCCAGGAAAACAATCAAGCAGCGCATGATGGATCGTCGCCCTGACGCCTTTTCTGAAGAGGAGCAGAAGCGGAGTTTTGGTAAGTTATTTCTTGAAGGCTGTGCGATTTGAAAGTTTAATTTGTCTGTTTTTTTTTTTCATGGTATACTAATGTATTCTTATTTTTTTGAGGTTACTGGTCCTTTAAGGGGAGCAGCTGGATTAACTTAAAGGAAAACTATACCCCCAAACAATGTAGGTCTCTATTAAAAGATACTGAGTAAAACAGCTCACGTGTAAAACCCTGCTTCATGTAAATGAACCATTATCATAATGATATACTTTTTTAGTAGTATGTGCCATTGGGTCATCATAAATAGAAAATTGCCATTTTAAAAAATAAGGGCCGCCCCCTGGGATCGTAAGATTCACTGTGCACACATACAAACCACATGTAAGGTCACATGAACCAATTAACAGACAGAGTTCTGCCTTTTGCTTCCTCACTTCTTCCTGTTACAGTTAGTGTTGTAGTATTTCTGGTCAGGTGATCTCTGAGGCAGCACAGATAGAGTCACGAAATGGTGGTTCAAGGCAAGAGATGTAAAAGGGCAATATTTACTTAAATATATATTCCAGTTTGGTAAGATTCTTTAATATGTCATTCAATTTGATATAAACTATCTGTTGCTTAAGTATTCATTTTGGGGGTATAGTTTTCCTTTAAGGCTCTTATAAGTGGGCGGGGCTCTCATCAGCTGCTGTAAAACTACAATACCCACAATGCCTTTCTTCGACGAACCATAACGGGACCAGAACAATAGCTTGTCTCAAAGACTCGTTAAACCCCACAATTCGAATATATTCGCGTCAAAAGCATTAAGTCACCGTGAGGAATTAATTCTCTCATTATAAAGTCATTTTCTACAGAAATGCCGCCGCTTCAAGGCAAGAACAGCACGGCCGGCACCCAAACAGCATAAACAATAAAAAGCAGTGTGATTAAATACATCAGAATTGGTATAAATGAAAGCTTACCTTATAAGGTGATTGAGATGCGCCGAATAACGAATATCGTTGCTCCGCTAACCACAACGGTTTCGTTCCGCTTATAGCCGGCGCTTGTGCAAGACCCCTATATTTATAGCCTTACGGGTTACGTCACTTCAGCGTGTGACTACGCCAGAAAGAAAACATAGTTCCGGGCGGGTTCCGGTGATTCACAAAAATCAGCTCTCGCTACCCACTAATATATTTCATTTACATATGTCTGCAGACTTTACAATAAACATGTCATACAGAGAAAATGCAAATATGTTGTATTCCGTAATATTTTGTTTCTACACGGCGGCGCGGAGTGATACAAAATACAGTTGTCACTACATTCGGCAACAGGGGTGGGGGGTCTGAGCCGTATCTGATTGGTGGGAATTGACGCAATGTCTGTTACTAGGGCCGCCCGGCAGAGTCTAGATGTTTGTCAGAGAAGTTTCCGCCCAGGCTCCCTTGTTGTTTGCTTTGTCATGATGCAGCACAAAGAGCTCAATAAGAGATCATGGTGATATATTTAGAGGGAATGTAGTGTCCAATGTGAGGAGACAAAGCTTTTATAAAAAGTGACGGGTATTTTGAGGGAATCTATTTTAGGGACAAGTTGTTGATGTTTTCCTGCTCTTGTCCAGCTGTAACTCCCACCACCAAAGGCTGCTGGGGCATTGGAAGTTGTAGTTGAACAATAACTGAAGGTGAAAGTTTGACAGCCCTGATTTATGTAAAACATCCCCCTAGACATGGAGCTGTACCCCGACTACATTGAGGGAGCCCCTCAAACCGGCAACCGCTTGTGTCACTGCCAAACAAAATGAGGACTCAGTGGAGCCAGTACTACTATTATTCTGTCAGGATTCACCCAATATTCCCACATAAGGTGGACGATATTAGGCTTTAACCTGATTGGTTGCTGTAGGGCTAAATGAAAGGATTATACAATGGAGGCTCTAAAGATAGGGTTGCCACGTGGCCGGTAAAAGTGATGGTTGATCCCAATGTTATTAATAGCGAAAAAAGATAGATTTATAGGAAGGCCTGTATTTTTTTCCAGAAAAGGTGACAACCCTATATACAGATGGTCAGAGCAAGAACCGCCGTTCCCTGATCTCATGGGAAAATCAAACTGCCCGGTCAGAAGTTTAGCCCAATTTTTGACCAGGTGTTGGTCGGGTAGACTCATCAGAGGTCCCCTGCAGCACGTTGCACAAAATGTCTACAGTGTGGCTCAATGGAAATTCAAGGCTAATCAAATAAAGCTAAAGGTGGCCACACGGCAAGATATTATCGCATGAAACTAATTTTCATACGATGTTTGGTGCGTATATGGTGGGAGACAAGCCAAACAATATCGGCAGAAGACTTGGAAATCGGTCAACTCCCTGATCGGCCCAGGCGGAAAATTTTTATTGGGGGTCTTCGAATGCACCTGCACATAGGGTTGCCACATCTTTTGAAAAAGTTTACCAGCCAGTGGGGGGGGGGGCTTGCACAAAAGTGAGTGGTCCATGATGCAAAAGTGGGCAGAGCAACATACCGTGCCGAAAAAGGGGACGGAGCAACATCAATGGGCAGAAAACTGAAAAAAAGGTTAGTTAGCGAATTGGGGACAGGCCAAGGGCTTTTTTTTAAGGGTATTACAAATTACCAGCAACTACATTGCCGGTAAATTTGTAATGTATGTCTGACGATTCAGCTCTACACGTGACATATATTGGCCCACCAGAGTTTCCCTGCAGCATGCTGCACAAAATGGCTATAGTATGCAGGGTCGGACTGGGCCGGCGGGAGACTGGGAAAAAACCCGGTGGACCCCTGACTTTTGTGGGCCCTGCCGACCCAGATCCACACCCACATTAACTTCTTAATCTGAAAAAAAACATAGTGTGCATTCACGTATGCACGCAGACATGGCGTTCCGCCGCATGCACACAGACATGGCGTGCCGGCGCATGCACACATATTTGTCGTGCCGGTGCAGCGCAGAGGGGGGCCCTGGGGTAGGAGCCCCGGTGGGCCCCGGGCCCCCCAGTCCGACCCTGATAGTGTGGCTCAATGGAAATCAGGCTATGTACGTTTTTATTGAACTGTAACGTGCTCTTCATGAAAACAGCTTTATTATGTAGTCTAAAGTTATCTCAAGGTTAGGAGTAGCAGGAGGATAGCTTACCCTTTGCTTTCCAAGCAAGCAATGTGCAGCTGGTAACCTTGGCAGTTTTTCTCTAAATGTCGTATGCAGAGCTCTGGAACCCCCTTCCCCCATGTGAGGGTATAACACTGCAGGCAAAGTAAAATATTTTTAATGTTTTTTTGCATCGCTACCTGTTCCCTTGGAGTGATGCAGTGCTGAACCCTTCAAGCCTGTTCATATTCAGTCACCAGATATTCCCTAAGTTTAGAGTTCTGCTGTTGCTGTAACTATGTATACATCAAATAATGCTAAAGGTGGCCATACATGCACAGATATTATTGTACAAAACTAATTTTCGTACGATATTTGGGGCGTGTATGGCAGGAGACAAACCGACCGATATCGGCAGAAGACTTGAATATTGGACTTGGATAATGGTCGGCTCGTTGATCGACCCAGACGGAAAATTTTGATCGGTTGCTTTTGAAGACATCTGAACATCGACCATTGTTAGTGCTGAATCATCATATACAGGTAAAATTCTATTGTTTCTACCTGTAATTCAGCTCTACACGTGTGTACGGAAACAAACAATCTTTCTTGGAAAGATCTTCTCCAAGAAAGATCATAATTGTTAAGTTTATGGCCACCTTAAGTATAATCTGATTTATTGCTGTGTTGTGTAGTCTCTGTAGACAAAGCCGGAAAATTCAAAGAACAGTCAACTATGTCCAGCGCAGATCATCCCCATCCCTGAATCAGTCAAAAGGGCCAGAATTGGCAGATTAAATCTGTCCATGTATGGCCAGAACAGACCTGCTTACCATCATACAGGACTTTTATTTTAGATTCATACATGGTCTTAGATAAACTATACCTTAATGTCTCTGCCCTGTTTATATTTTTTTACCACTATGCAGCTGCTCTATTGGAGACATGGCACAACACATGGTGAGTGATGGCAGCTGCTGAAAAAGTACATTTGATGCATTGGCAGGATAAGGAGATCAACAACTGAATGTGAACAGTAGTGCAAATGGGATAGAAGAGAACAGGACAGGGGAAGTGGTGAGGTTCAGTAGAGTGTGACACGAGGAAAATAGAGGCCAAATGGAAGACCGGATTATATGTGATTAATAGTGGCGTAAAGTGTGCGCCGGGCCCCCTGCAAAACAATCTTCAGAGGGACCCAGCGAACTCTGATCCCCATCCTCCCACGACTCTGGCTAATTTTGGCTAAAAACGCCTTTTACCAGAAATGTTAGGTAGTTTCAATTAAAGACAATGGGAGGCCACAGTATTTACATTTCTCTTTTACTTTCTAAATGACTATTTTTTCTCTTTTACTATCTAATTAACTATTTTAGTTTTACCTTTATAGATAGGAATTTCATTGATAGGGATTTAAGTTCAGTGCATAGGAAGACTTTCAGCCAGCCATTCTCAAAAAGTAAATATGTCCATATTTATGTCAAATATTTGTTGGTAATTTAAACCTTTACTTCTACAAAGATATAAAAAATGTTCTACCTGTGACTCACAGTCATGAGGAAGAAGTGATGTTTTTTTTACGGTTCTAGTCACATCTAGAAACACGCAGAAAATTCCAGATGACATTGTTTGCTTTCTCTATACAAAATAAAAACAGTTTCCAAAACAGTGTTTCTGCATAATACTGTGCACCTTAAAGGGGATGTAAAATCATCCCACTAAGTTAAGGGATTCTATTACAATCCCTTAAAATAAACTGCAATTAATATTATTTTTTTCCTACTGTTGCAAATTATGACTTCTGGCCGTTTTAGGCAGTCTTGACTCCGCTGCTAAAGTAATCTGTGTGATCTGTGGTCATGTTATCTTCTGAGTTTGCTAAGAGCCAATAGAAAGTGAGTATACAGTACATGGTGTCTAAGAGTAAACGTAAATATGCATAAACAGGTAATATTGTACAAGACTATCTGTGCCTATATGATGGCCTGTCAATCCTGACTGATATCCATGTACTTGGCCTTTGTGTACTCTTCTTCTGTTTGGCCCATGGGCCGATATATTGCATAGTGTACAAAATTATATGAATGGCAGCCATTATGTCATGCTTAGACACAGGCCCGGACTGGCAATCTGTGGGTTCGGGCAAATGCCCGATGGGCCGCTTGCTTTAAAATGTAAATGGGCTGCTTGTGTAAAAATGCAAATGAGGTCTGTATTTAATATGTAAATGAGCCAATCACTTTAGAAATGTAAATGAGCTGTTGCATGAGGCAGCCTAGTCATTTCAAGTATGACACACATGGTAATTAAAGGGTGCATGGTCTAGCTGGGGGCACACAAAGGAAAATTTAGAATATACTGTAAGTATAGGGCCACTAATCCATCTGATAGAATAGTTGTGATAGAAACTAGGGTGAGATATTTGTTGCAAGGGCCAGTTCCAGCCCATAGGGTGTATAATATTGCTGGGGATTATATGGTAATGGACACTTAAAATATCTTTTAATAAACACTAAGTAGGTTATTTACTAAGCTCCGAATACCCGAAATCCGAAATTTTTTTGATTTTTTTTATAAAATCGGACTTTTAAAAAAAATAGCAAATTTTTTGGAATTTATTAAACACCGAGGGTTAAAAAGCCTGAATATAAAAACACCGCATCTCAAACCTGTCGAGGTTGCATAAAAGTCAATGGGAACAGTCCCATTGATTTTTGGTTTTATCGGGGGTTTCGGGCAATTTCACTATGTTTTCGGAGATTTTGGGGAAAATTCACGAAAAAATCGTGAAAAACTGAGCTTTTCCCTCAAAGCAAATTTTCGTGAAAATGTAATAATAAATCAGCGTTAAAAACCCGAGCGGGTTAGATCGGAGTTTGTAGCAACCGATATTGAGATAAATTCGGACCTTGATAAATAACCCCTAGGTCTAGTTATCTTGAGGTTGGAAATGTATATCATGCTTTGCATGCGTGTGAATACATGGGCTGCTTTGATACTTTTGCCAGGGCTGCTTTTTCCTCCCAGTCCGGCCCTGCTTAGACACACACCATATATATACTCACTTCTGATTGGCTGTCAATAAAATGAGAACGTGACTTGAGATGGCCTGAGAGAAACAGAAGCAATAGCTTTCTCACAGTATTTTCCCACCCTAGAAAACTAAGTTCCATTCAAGGACATAATGTGCAAGGAGTTTGTATGTTCTCCCTGTGCTTGGTTTGGTTTCCTCTGGGTACTATGGCTTGCTTCCACAAGGCAAGACTACTCAAAGGAA
This sequence comes from Xenopus petersii, assembly GCA_038501925.1. Lineage (NCBI taxonomy): Eukaryota > Metazoa > Chordata > Amphibia > Anura > Pipidae > Xenopus > Xenopus petersii. The sequence continues at coordinate 7,484,547 of CM076675.1, read as the reverse complement.
GCTTAATTGGCATAGATTTTAAGCTCCAATGGAGCAGGCATTGATGTGAATAATGTATAAGTTGTCTAGGAGAGCTACGGAATGTGGTGGTGCTATAAAATGAAGGATAATAATAAATAACATCAACAACAAGGATCATTTGAATTGGCAAGGCCAGTAAAATACTGGCCAAATAGAATACTAATCTGAACCATCCTTAGAAAAGTAGAAAATCCTTTAATACTGCAATTATGCAGACCAAAGGTTTACATGAACATAATAGAGGCTTTAATTTAAAGGAGTGTTATGTGAAACTGCTGGGGGAGGAGGGAAGCTGTTTGTTAGAATAGTGCATACGTGGAACAGAGATCTGCTGTGTCATCTTGTGCTCAGTACTAGGAATGTATAGGGGCAGCGGCTGATGTTTCAGCAATTTGTACATATCTATGGGGGAAAGAATAAGAAAAAGTCTTATGCTTGCCCACATATAGTAACCCATAGCAACCAATCAGATGTTTGTTTTCAAACCAGCAAATTCTACCTGCATTAAATACAGCAAGAGGCATTGGACACCAATAGGTGTTTTATACTGGTGGAAGCACTAGATTCTGTCTGGGAAAAGATTGTGGTAAAGTCCTGCATCGTCAGGTACCCGCGGAATACCTGCAAATTGGTCAGGTTTCGGCTAAAAAGTCCCAGATTCCCTGGCCGTGCAGGCAGTCTGCGGTAACCCGGCTGGGTATCTGACAAAGGTGCAGGCTTGATCCCTCCCACCCTCCAGTTTTTTCTTTTTTTGTGAAGATTCGGCGACGGAGTGAATTTCTGGGCCAATGTGACATCACATCCGGTTTCACATATCCCCCAGGTTTAAAGGTTAGTTGGCCTATTGCAGGGTCAGGTCAAGTAGCGGATCAGTGGGGGGAAATTGTGGTTTACAGGTCTGGGTTGTGGGTCATGAGTAGCTGAAATGTGTTGGGTATCAGAAAATAGACCCACGCAGGACTCTAGATTGTGGCCTTATTAAGGTGAGTTTGGCTGTTCATGATGGGGAGTAGGAATGATATTCAAAATATCTGAAGGACCATGGGTTAGAAAGTACTACTTTACCCGAAAGGCCTTATTGCTTCAGCCTCTGCCACCCACCAGTAAAGAGTGCCCTGGTTCCAAATACACTTTTATACTATCTGTGCCAAGTACTGAGCGAGAATCATATTTTGCTGCACTTTGATATAGATATGGGAGGTTGTTCATTTGCGAGAGCTAACATATATAGTATATACATTTGAAAAGACACATGTCAGCAAGAGAGCTTAATACAACTTTCTGCAGTCCAAGCTCCTACAAAGATTAACCCAGATTCAACAGGATTTCTCTATAGTCACATGCATCAACTTTGTGCTCTTGATCTGGAATGTCATTTGAGCAGGCGAGGCAATCAGGTGACTTGTAGACGTGGCAGAAGCAGGTTACATTTTCCTTCGTAGCAGTCATGAAAAGCTGTAAATGGAAGTAATGCAATGATAAGAGGGAAGAATAGGTTTATAATAATTGAACAAAGAGATTAACTGCAATGAGCTACATAATTACTACAGGAGGTCGAAACATGGGATTAAGTGGTAATTACCATTTGAAATACAAAAATTAAAAATTCCCCTTAAAATGTGCTTGAGGTTATACCTGCCTATGCCTGTGTTATGCGTTGGTAAGCTTTAAGAAATGCAGAATAGGGATGGCGCGAACTGTTCGCCGGCGAACTTGTTCGCGCGAACATCGGGTGTTCGCGCTCGCCGGAAGTTCGCGAACGTCGCGCGACGTTCGCCATTTTGGGTTCGCCATTGTTGGCGCTTTTTTTTGCCCTCTCACCCCAGACCAGCAGGTACATGGCAGCCAATCAGGAAGCTCTCCCCTGGACCACTCCCCTTCCCTATAAAAACCGAAGCCCTGCAGCGTTTTTTCACTCTGCCTGTGTGTGCTGAAGAGATAGTGTAGGGAGAGAGCTGCTGCCTGTTAGTGATTTCAGGGACAGTTGAAAGTTTGCTGGCTAGTAATCGTTTTGATACTGCTCTGTTATTGGAGGGACAGAAGTCTGCAGGGGTTTGAGGGACATTTAAGCTTAGGTAGCTTTGCTGGCTAGTAATCTACCTTCTACTGCAGTGCTCTGTATGTAGCTGCAGTGGGCAGCTGTCCTGCTTCTGATCTCATCTGCTGACTGCTGCAATAACAGTAGTCCTTGTAAGGACTGCTTTTATTTATTTTTTTGTTGTTTTACTACTACTACTACTACTACTATAAGAGCCCAGTGCTATTAGTCTAGCAGTGTTGGGGAGTGGGACTGGTGTGCTAATCTGCTGCTCCTAGTAGTTCAGCAGCACCAACTTTAATTTTTTTTTTTTTTAATATTCATTTTTTTTTTATTTTACTTTTTTTTATTTTACTACCGCTGTAGTAGTGTATAAGTTGACCTTTTAGGCATTATTTGCCCTGTAGGCATTTTTTGCCCAGTGTGTTATTCAACCAACTGCCATCTAGCTGTGTGACCTTGTTCACATTCTGTCTAAATATCCATAATATTACCGTCTCCAGAAAAAACACCGGAGTGACTTTTTTCAAGCAGCCATAATATATTTTACGTAATCCGTATCCATCGCTGTATTAGTGTATAAGTTGACCTTTTAGGCATTATTTGCCCTGTAGGCATTTTTTGCCCAGTGTGTTATTCAACCAACTGCCATCTAGCTGTGTGACCTTGTTCACATTCTGTCTAAATATCCATAATATTACCGTCTCCAGAAAAAACACCGGAGTGACTTTTTTCAAGCAGCCATAACATATTTTACGTAATCTGTATCCATCGCTGTAGTAGTGTATAAGTTGACCTTTTAGGCATTATTTGCCCTGTAGGCATTTTTTGCCCAGTGTGTTATTCAACCAACTGCCATCTAGCTGTGTGACCTTGTTCACATTCTGTCTAAATATCCATAATATTACCGTCTCCAGAAAAAACACCGGAGTGACTTTTTTCAAGCAGCCATAATATATTTTACGTAATCCGTATCCATCGCTGTAGTAGTGTATAAGTTGACCTTTTAGGCATTATTTGCCCTGTAGGCATTTTTTGCCCAGTGTGTTATTCAACCAACTGCCATCTAGCTGTGTGACCTTGTTCACATTCTGTCTAAATATCCATAATATTACCGTCTCCAGAAAAAACACCGGAGTGACTTTTTTCAAGCAGCCATAATAAATTTTACGAGATCCGTATCCACCGCTGTAGTAGTGTATACGTTGATCTTGTGGGCAGTATTTGCACAGTGTTTTCTTCAAACCGCCATCTAGCTGTGTGAGCTTGTTCACATTTTGTCTAAATATTGATAATATTATCGTCTCTAGAAAAACCACTTGAGTTACTTTTTTTCAAGCAGCATTCATATATTTTAGGTAATCCGTATCCACCGCTGTAGTAGTGTATACGTTGACCTTGTAGGCATTATTTGCACAGTGTTTTCTTCAAACCGCCATCTAGCTGTGTGAGCTTGTTCACATTTTGTCTAAATATTGATAATATTATCGTCTCTAGAAAAACCACTTGAGTTACTTTTTTTCAAGCAGCATTCATATATTTTACGTAATCCGTATCCACCGCTGTGTATACGTTGACCTTGTAGGCATTATTTGCACAGTGTTTTCTTCAAACCGCCATCTAGCTGTGTGAGCTTGTTCACATTTTCTCTAAATATTGATAATATTATCGTCTCTAGAAAAACCACTTGAGTTACTTTTTTTCAAGCAGCATTCATATATTTTACGTAATCCGTATCCACCGCTGTGTATACGTTGACCTTGTAGGCATTATTTGCACAGTGTTTTCTTCAAACCGCCATCTAGCTGTGTGAGCTTGTTCACATTTTGTCTAAATATTGATAATATTATCGTCTCTAGAAAAACCACTTGAGTTACTTTTTTTCAAGCAGCATTCATATATTTTACGTAATCCGTATCCACCGCTGTGTATACGTTGGCCTTGTAGGCATTATTTGCACAGTGTTTTCTTCAAACCGCCATCTAGCTGTGTGAGCTTGTTCACATTTTGTCTAAATATTGATAATATTATCGTCTCTAGAAAAACCACTTGAGTTACTTTTTTTCAAGCAGCATTCATATATTTTACGTAATCCGTATCCACCGCTGTGTATACGTTGACCTTGTAGGCATTATTTGCACACTGTTTTCTTCAAACTGCCATCTAGCTGTGTGTATTATCGTTTCCAGAAAAACCAACTGAGTTTTTGTTGTTGTTGTTTTTTTAAAAATAATGCCAGGCAAAGGCAGGCCGCCACGCAGAGGCCGTGCTAGGGGCCGTGCTGCTATGCAATCCTGTGGCCCTAGCAAATTGCCCAGTTTTAAAAAGCCAATGACCCTGAACTCCCAAAATGCTGAAGAGGTAGTTGACTGGCTTACACAGCACACCCCATCCTCTACCGTTTCTAACTTTACCACAACATCCTCCTCATCCTCCACTGCTATGGCCACCCCACGTAACACTTCCTCCACCACCGGTGCCCCTTCTTCACTGGAGTCAGAGGAGTTATTTTCCCATGAGTTTCTTGAACTGAGTAATGCGCAACCATTATTGCCAGAAGAAGATGAAGGAGATGAGGACGTTACACCAGATTTAATTCTGGCAGAGAACACGACAGAGATGGACATAATGATGAGTGATGAGGAGGAGGTCCCCGCTGCTGCTTCCTTCTGTGATGTGTCAGAAGAAATTGATGCATCTGAGGAGAATGATGATGAGGAGATTGATGTTTTGTGGGTGCCTAGTAGAAGAGAGCAAGAGGAGGGTAGTTCAGATGGAGAGACGGAGAGTCAGAGAGGCAGTAGGAGAATAAGACTTAGAAGAAGCAGGGAGGACAGCCCGCAGGGATCAGTAGGGCAACAACATGTATCGGCACCTGTGTTCAGCCGGCCAACGCACCCGCCATTGCCGCCAATGCCGCCAACTTCTACTGTTACCGCCAGATCGCACACTTCCAAAAAGTCAGCAGTGTGGGATTTTTTTAATGTGTGTGCCTCTGACAAAAGCATTGTAATTTGCAATGAGTGCAGTCAGAAACTGAGCCTTGGTAAGCCCAACAGCCACATAGGTACAACTTCTATGCGAAGGCACATGAGCGGCAAGCACAAAGCACTTTGGGAGCAACACCTCAAAGGCAACAGGCAAACTAAAAGCCACACTCCTTCTGGTCCAGCATCTTACTGCTCTACCTCTGCTCTCCTTGACCCATCTGAACCACCCTCCACTCCGCCTTCCACCTTGACCACCTGTTCCCATTCCCAGTCATCTGCCACCAGCCAAGTTTCTGTGAAGGCCATGTTTGAGCGTAAGAAGCCAATGTCTGACTGTCACCCCCTTGCCCGGCGTCTGACAGCTGGCTTGTCTGCACTCTTAGCCCGCCAGCTTTTACCATACCAGCTGGTGGACTCTGAGGCCTTCCGCAAATTTGTAGCAATTGGGACACCGCAGTGGAAGGTACCCAGCCGCAATTTTTTTTCTAAAAAGGGAATACCACACCTGTACCAACATGTGCAGAGCCAAGTTACCGCATCTCTGTCACTTAGTGTTGGGCCAAAGGTCCATATGACTACTGACGCATGGTCCTCCAAGCATGGTCAGGGCAGGTATGTCACCTACACTGCCCACTGGGTGAACTTGGTAATGGCTGGGAAGCAGGGAATGGGTAGCTCAACAACAACAACAGTGGAGTTGGTGTCACCGCCACGGATTGCACGCGGTTCTGCCACCACCTCTACTCCTCCATCGCTCTCTACCTCGTCTTCTTCCTCTTCTTCTTCTTACTCTGCTGCTGGGTCCTCCTTCTCCTCCTCCACACCTGTGCACCCCCAGCTCCCCCTAGGCTATTCGACGTGCCAGGTACGCCGTTGTCACGCTGTCTTGGGGATGACGTGCCTGGAAAGCAAAAACCATACCGGATCTGCACTCCTGTCATCTCTGCAGTCACAGGCCGATCGGTGGCTGACCCCACACCAACTGCAGATCGGAAAAGTGGTGTGTGACAATGGAAGCAATCTGTTGGCAGCGTTGAGACTGGGCAATTTAACACATGTGCCCTGCATGGCACATGTGTTAAATTTAATAGTCCAACGTTTTGTCTCCAAGTACCCAGGATTCCAGGACGTTCTCACCCAGTCCAGAAAGGTGTCGGCCCATTTCAGACGTTCCTACACAGCCATGGCACGCCTTGCTGACATTCAGCAGCGCTACAACATGCCAGTCAGGCGTTTGATTTCTGACAGCCAGACTCGCTGGAATTCAACGCTCCTTATGTTGGAACGTCTGCTGCAACAACAAAGGGCCGTCAACGAGTACCTTTTTGAACTGGGTGGTAGGACTGGATCTGCAGAGCTGGGGATTTTTTTCCCCCGTTACTGGGTGCTTATGCGCGATGCCTGCAGGCTCATGCGACCTTTTGAAGAGGTGACAAATATGGTCAGTCGCACCGAAGGCACCATCAGCGACCTAATACCCTTCGCTTTCTTCCTGGAGCGTGCCGTGCGACGAGTGACAGATGAGGCTGTAGACCAGCGTGACGAGGAGCTGGAAGCGCACGATTTATGGTCGGAATCACCAGAACGAACCCAGGCACCTGCTGCAACGCAGGGAGAGGTGCCAGAAGTGGAGTCAGAGGAGGAAGGTGGCTTTGTGGAGGAGGAGGAGGAGGACCAACAGGAGCAGGCTTCCCAGGGGGCTAGTGGTGACCTTTTGGGGACCCCTGGTCTTGTACGTGGCTGGGGGGAGGAGACCGTGGATGATGCAGTCCTTGATAATGAGGAAGCGGAGATGGATAGCTCTGCATCCAACCTTGTGAGAATGGGGTCTTTCATGCTGTCATGCCTGTTGAAGGACCCCCGTATCAAGAGGCTTAAGGAGAAGGACCTGTACTGGGTCGCAACGCTACTAGACCCTCGGTACAAGCATAAAGTGTCAGAAATGTTACCAACATACCACAAGTCCGAAAAGATGCGGCATTTACAAACCAGCCTGCAAAACATGTTGTACAATGCTTTTAAGGGTGATGTCACTTCAGGAACTCATCAACATTCCAGGGGCAGAGGTGCCAGTAATCCTGCCACGAGCACACCTGCAAGGACAAAGCCCTTTGGCCGGTCTGTAACGTCAGACATGTAAATGTTTTTCTGTCCAAGGCAGCGCCACAACCCTTCTGGATCCACCCTCAAAGAACGCCTCGACCGGCAGGTAGCGGACTACCTGGCATTAACTGCAGATATCGACACTCTGAGGAGCGATGAACCCCTGGACTACTGGGTGCGCAGGCTTGATCTGTGGCCAGAGCTGTCACAATTTGCCATGAACCTCTTGTCTTGCCCAGCCTCAAGTGTGCTCTCAGAAAGGACCTTCAGTGCAGCAGGAGGGATTGTAACTGAGAAGAGAACTCGCCTAGGTCACAAAAGTGTCGATTACCTGACCTTTATTAAAATGAATGAGGGGTGGATCTCGGAGGGTTACTGCACGCCGGAAGACTTGTTCTGACTTCTATGCAGCTGTCCTTCTCTTCAAGCCTCATGACTCCACACACAGCTGTCCTTTAGCGTCCTCCTCCCTCCGCCACCGTTACAAACTAGGGTGCAAACCCTACTGGTTTAATTTTTTCTGGCCTCTGTGCTTCAGTGGCTGCAACCAAAAAAACTGGGCAAACAATGTCTACAAGGTCAACGTATGGCGAAAAATGACTATTTTCAGCATTTATATGGCATATTTTTTCTGGCAACTGTGCTTCAGTGGCTGCGTCCAAAAAAATGCATATTTTCTGCATTTATATGGCATAATTTTTCTGGCCTCTGTGCTTCAGTGGCTGCAACCAAAAAAATGCATATTTTCTGCATTTATATGGCATAATTTTTCTGGCCTCTGTGCTTCAGTGGCTGCAACCAAAAAAATTTATATTTTCAGCATTTATATGGCATAATTTTTCTGTCAACTGTGCTTCAGTGGCTGCGACCAAAAAAATGCATATTTTCTGCATTTATATGGCATCATTTTTCTGGCCTCTGTGCTTCAGTGGCTGCAACCAAAAAAATTTATATTTTCAGCATTTACATGGCATAATTTTTCTGGCAACTGTGCTTCAGTGGCTGCGACCAAAAAAATGACTATTTTCAGCATTTATATGGCATATTTTTTCTGGCCTCTGTGCTTCAGTGGCTGCGGCCAAAAAAACTGGGCAAACAATGCCTACAAGGTCAACGTATGGCAGTTGTTTAAAGAGAACAGTAGATTACTAGCCAGCAAAGCTACCTAAGCTAAAATGTCCCTCAAATCCCTGCAGACTTCTGTCCCTCCAATACAGAGCAGTATCAAGCAGATTACTAGCCAGCAAACTTACTATCATCTGTCCCTGAAATCACTAACAGCTCTCCCCCTACACTATCTCTTCCAAGCACACACAGGCAGATTTTTCAGATACATTTTTGCCCTTGATCCCCCTCTGGCATGCCACTGTCCAGGTCGTTGCACCCTTTAAACAACTTTAAAATCATTTTTCTGGCCAGAAATGTCTTTTTTAGATGTTAAAGTTCGCCTTCCCATTGAAGTCTATGGGGTTCGCGAACCGTTCGCGAACCGCTCGCATTTTTGCGCAAGTTCGCGAATATGTTCGCAAACTTTTTTTCCGACGTTCGCTACATCCCTAGCAGGCACATAGAGATAATTCCAGTAAACCAAAGAACACAGCTGCCTTGTGCAACAGGCCTGATTCATGGGGAGAGTAATATACAGTATAGCACATGAGATGTACACTCAGTAGAGGCCTTGGGCAAAAGCAACCCTTACTTTTGTAACATTCAAAGAGAATTCCACATCTTCACAGCTCTCACTGTAAAAAAAAACATCACTAATATTTAGAAGGAACCTCCTTTCTTCTAATCAGAATGGGTGCCCACATGTCAGTTGGAAGGACCTACTTTATTATTATTGCATAGAGAGATTATTTTATATCCCTTTAAATATTTATACATAGTTATCATATAAACCCTTAAGCACCTTTTCTCCAGAGTGAACATCCCAACTTGGCCAGTCTTGCCCGTCTCTGAACCCTCTCTGTTTTAATAGTGTCCCGTTTTAGCACTGGAAACTAAAACAGTACGGCATATTCTAGATGAGGCCTTACCAACGATCTGTACAAAAGAAGAATAATGCCTTCCTCTCATTAATCTGTGCCCCTTATAATACAGTCCAAGACCTTGTTTGCCCTTGAAGCTGCTGACTGGCATTGCTTGCTACAGAAAGTTCATTATGTACGTTATGGATTTGCCTAGTAAAGTCTTAAGGGTATACGTGACTTGCATATTTTTGCATCCCAGGTGCATAACTTTATTGACATTGAATCTCATTTGGCACTTAGCCACCCAGATTGACCTGTGGGACCCCACTAAGAACCTTATTCCAAGTAGAAAATGTACCATTAACAACCACCCTCTGTACCCAATCCTGTAGCCAGTTTCCTATCCATGTGCAAACGACTTCATTGAGCCCAAAAGACCTTAGTTTAGAAAGCAGTCGTTTGTGGGGCATTGTATGAAACATTTTGGTAAAATCCAAATAGATCACATCTGCTGCTCCCCTGCTGTCCAGCATCTTACCTCGTCATTAAAAAAGCAATCAAAATTATCTGACATGACCTATCCTTCATAATGCCATACTGATTACTGCTCATAATGTCGTTCACCAAGACAAAGTTATTAGCCAACACCTTTGGTTGGGAAAAATTAAGGGAATAAATTGAGACCAGTAATAAACTGGTCTCAATAAATTGAGACCAGTAACAATTTAATATAATTTTAACTGACAACCATAACTGATCTACATTTATATTGGTAAACATAATGCTCCAACCTTCTCTGAAGGGCGATTAAACTCCCCCCCCCACCCTGGGTAGACCTCCCTCCTCCCCCTAGCCTACCTGTCCCCTGGGCAAATGCCCCTCATTTTTTACTCGCCCCTCCGTGCAGATTCTGTCCTAAGAGTTCACGGGAGCCATCTTCTTTCTTCTGTCTTTTTCTGAAGTTTCTGCACATGCGCAGTTAGAGTTAATTTCCGGTCCTGAACAACTGCGCATGTGCCGAAAGTCACTATAATTTATGGAAAATTTTTCGGAAACTCTCGAGACTTTCAGCGCATGCGCAGTGATTCGGGGCTGGAAATTTACTCCAACTGTGCATGCGCCAAAAATGCCATCAACGCATGAAGATTATCATAGAAGAAGATGGCTGCCGTGAACTCTGAGGCCAGAATCTGCATGGAGGAGTAAAAAACTAAGCGCATTTGCCGGGGGGGGGGGGCAGGTAGGGGGAGGAGGGAGGGGTGTCTACCCAGGATGGGGGAGGGGTTTTTTTAAACTACGGGTTGAATTCTCCTTTAAGGAGCTACAGATTTTTGTGTCTGGGTGACATTCCACTTTAATGCACCAGCCTAAAGATTCACAATCTCTAGAACAGTACTCAAGAACAAAACTCATGTTCAGGTTTTGGATCCAGGTAGTTGTTACAAGTGCTCCCCATCTTGGAAAAAGTCAGTCAGTGACATACATATGCTCAGTATAGGTAGTTAATAAGCTCTAATTTTAGGGGTTATGCAAATCATTAAGCAGAAAATAAGCTTTGCCTGTCATATAATCTGATGCTACAGGGCTGATTATTAAATACTAATGCTAATACAAATGCACTGGTTTCTGAGCTCTCATATAATTATATATCTATATATCTATCTGTATATATATATATATATATATATATATATATATATATATAGGGTATATTGTGAGTTGGTCTGTAAGCAGATAACTGACAGCAGAGACTGGAGCGTTAGCACCTCTGCCCACCTCTAGTTCTCTAGAAGAGTGTTAGTCAGCCAGCTGTACTGAACCTTTACATTACACACAGCAATTCAAGTTAGTCGTGGGAAAATGACTGCTGATTAGGCTGAATTGCTTTGAGTAATATAACTTAGCAAATCAATGTTTCATTGCCCTAAGGGGCATAATACCCTACACCGGGCGGCTACAGATCTAACCAGTGAACCTGGTATATGACTGAATTCAAATGGCTTGGCTGTGTTTATGCAAATGAACACATACACACATATCCTTCGGCCTTTACTTTATTATTCAGTATGATCACAGTGCCACTAATGGGTTCATATCGTACATAATGTGCCCAAATACTCTAAAAATGTTGCCATAAATTTTGGTTATTCCTTTGTCTCCTCGCTGTTGTTTACACATATTAATCACTGCTTTCATCCACACAAAAAAAATCTACCTCCAAGTACCACTGCTTCATAGAAGCCCAACTGAATAGATACGGCTCCCCAAAATCTAACATATAGAGATTTTTTTTTTTTATCAACGTTGACCTCAAATAGGGAATCCTCTGGGCTGACATATTGCTTGCAGCTGTAATGTCTGTTCTGCTCATTCTGTTCTTACACCATTGTGTGTATTTCATGTGGTCCTGGACAAGAAGAAACAATTCTATTACATACAAAGTACGACTGTTGTTCAGCAGTTGTTGAAGTGCTCCCAGCATCTCTGACAGCCTTGGAAAATTATGAAAAAATTATAGAGCCAAAAATTCACCAACACTGATAAAGTATTAAGGCTCCCATACATGTCAGTGGGTGCTGAGAGTTGTATTTCTATATTTAAAAAAGGGAAACAGGTGTGGGCAACACTGAGATAAAGTGTTAATGTTTTTCTTGTGTTTCCATCATGACCAGAACTAGGGGTAGGCAGCAGAGGCTTATGCCCTGGGACCCCAGGCACGTAGCTCTGCTGCCTTCTCTATCTCCAGACCTGTGCAATCACAAGTAGCAGTGGACCATCAACGAGGCAAGCCTTGGGGATAGAGTTGGTGCCACGAGCAGGTGGATGATGGCTGAGAGCTTTCCTTGGTTGCCGTTAGCATTTGCCCTGACTTTGGTTGCTGTATTGCCACAATCATGACTTACTATACCTACAAACTATGTGCAAATGTAGATACTATGGGCAGTTTCCCCAATTTAAACTCCCTCATATACAGCTCTTAGCTGTAGTACTGTTAAAACACACAAATATTTGGAACTTACAAGTGCTAGAACAAGTTTAATTTCTGTGTTATTCTCTAGGTTGGCCATTTTTAACCTATAGGTCAGGACCTAAAAATGGATCCCCATGCTACTTTGATGCTACTTCGATGGGGGGGGTCTTCATAATCCTCTACTGTATTTTCTGGGTCACCAAGCTGATGGCCCAAGCCTAACTTCTGGGTACCCTGAAAAATACTCTTGTGTAACAAGGCTGTAGATTAAGCAATTTTCATATTATTTTGGCAACAACAACACAGAAACATGCCCTTTCGTATGAATGCATGGGTGTCACTGTTATTTTCCTTTAGGTAAAACTATTCTTATGATCTCCTCTTGTGTTTTTCAGTTTGTGTATAGCGGTGGGATCAGCCTGGAAATGCTCTAACAAGACTCATTCTCACTATTGTTTCTCTGCTGCTGTTTTTGGCTCCAGGAAACAGTGATTCACAATAGAGAAAAATAGTTGCTGAATCACTGGCTTCATGCACAACGTAATGTCTGAGCAGAGATCCAAGGTCAGCTTATGAAACAAGTCACAGTTGGTCGTCCTTTTTAGCCCTTTCTAGATTATTCACGAGCTCTTACATTCATAAATTATGCAGTGCAGCCAATAGAATAGATCGGCAGAGCCTTATTAAAGGAAAACTATACCCCTCAAACAATGTAGATATTGATAATGTAGATAATGTAGATATTGCATAAAACAGCTAATTTTTAAACCCCTGCTTTATGTAAATAAACCATTTTCATAATAATATACATTATTAGTAGTATGTGCCATTGGGTAATCATAAATAGAAAACTGTCATTTTAAAAAATAAGGACAACCCCCTGGGATCGAAGGCTTCACGGTGCACACAAACAAATCATACATGTTAGGTCACACGAGACAATTAACAGACAAAGTTCTGTTAAAGGGATACTGTCATGGGAAAAAACATTTTTTTCAAAATGCATCAGTTAATAGTGCTGCTCCAGCAGAATTATGCACTGAAATCCATTTCTCAAAAGAGCAAAGAGATTTTTTTTATATTCAATTTTGAAATCTGACATGGGGCTAGACATATTGTCAATTTCCCAGCTGCCCCTGGTCATGTGACTTGTGCCTGCACTTTAGGAGAGAAATGCTTTCTGGCAGGCTGCTGTTTTTCCTTCTCAATGTAACTGAATGTGTCTCAGTGGGACATGGGTTTTTACTATTGAGTGTTGTTCTTAGATCTGCCAGGCAGCTGTTATCTTGTGTTAGGGAGCTGTTATCTGGTTACCTTCCCATTGTTCTGTTGTTTGGCTGCTTGTGGGAAAAGGGAGGGGGTGATATCACTCCAACTTGCAGTACAGCAGTAAAGAGTGATTGTAGTTTATCAGAGCACAAGTCACATGACTTGGGGCAGCTGGGAAATTGACAATATGTCTAGCCCCATGTCAGATTTCAAAATTGAATATAAAAAAATCTGTTTGCTCTTTTGAGAAATGGATTTCAGTGCAGCATTCTGCTGGAGCAGCACTATTAACTGATTCATTTTGAATTTCTTTTTTCCCCATGACAGTATCCCTTTAAGTTGCCAGCTATTTAGTGGGTATTGGGTCTGTTTGGATATCTTTGTACTTGAAATACCATGGCCTATTTTGAATCCCAGTCAGGACCTGGTCACAAACATGTTTTTACAGAAACATCCTGCATTGATTTAAACATTCCCAGCACTCTTATGGGGTTATTTGCTAAACTCTGAATGCAAAAATCACGAAAAATGTGTGATTTTTTTTTTTTTAATAAAATCTGACTTTTAAAAAATCTGGAATTTTTCAGAATTTATTAAACCCCGAGGGTGGAAAAGTCAGAATCATAAAATCCGGCATCTCAGACCTGTCAAGGTTGCATATAAGTCAATGGGAGAAGTCCCAATGATTTTTTGATGTGCGCTGGGTTTCGCGCATTAACCCGAAGTTTTCAGGTGAATAATCCAAAAAAAAATCGTGAAAATCGGATGAAAAATCCGGATAAATCTTGAAAATCTGATTTTTTTTTCCTCGCAAAGCAAATTTTCGGAAAAATTTAATAATAAATAAGCACAAAAAAAAGTGAGGATTTGATCGGAGTTTGTAGAAGAAAATATTGAGCTAAATTTGGACTTTGATAAATAACCCCGAAAGTGTTCTACAAATATAATATTATCAGTATGGTGCATTTGCCGACCATAACTTCTACCTGCTTGAAATGAAACCAGCAGCAGAAATGTTCATCGCATGCACTGGACTAATAGTGGGTTCTGAAACAGCACCCCCTGACCCTGAGATTTTAAGAGTTAATTCTATTTGAAATGCTTTCTTTTTTGGAACCCAGGGAGCTGCATCATTGGCCACAACCAGCAGGGCAAGGTTCAAAGTGCAAAAACACAGGGCAGTTTGCACTTTGGCACTTGTTTTTATGAATTAGTCCAGAATCTAGTTCAGAGAATGAATCTGCTTTCTAGTGAAGTTCAGTGGTGGAACTACTGGGGGAGCAGGGGATGCGAGCGGGCCAAGGCCCGTACCCCCTCAGGGCCCACCGGCAGCGCCGCGCGCCATTGAAATTTGGGCCTTACGGAGGGGGCGGGGCCCGGCGGCACATCACGCACCAGGGCCCGCCCCCTCTAGTTACGGTACTGGTGAAGTTGCTTTTCTAGCAGTGTGTCAATAAAGAGTGAATACTTATTACTAATATAGCAAACTGTCTATATTGTGCTGAAAGATAAATCTAAGGTGGACTTTACCTTTTATTAGAAAGCTGCATCGGTTTGTGTACCCACAGATATCTGTGGAATACCCTCAAAATAGGCAGGTTTTGGGCAGAAAGTTCATGATTCCCACGTAGGTGATCCACGTTTACTCGGTAAAAGCTGCCACCAGGCAGAACAAGGTGCAGAATCGCCCCATGGTCCATGGTGAAGTCAATTCTGGTTTCACAGGTTCTGGGTCGGTAGGTAAGTTAACCCATTGCAGGTAGGTCGGGTAGTGGATTTGGGGAGGGACTCCAGAATCTGCCCGACCATAGACTGCCGCCAAAACTGGATCATTACAATGACATGTTATTTTTGTGCTTATCTCCTTTTCAGTTATGAGATTGTTAGAACAAGTTTATCACTGTAAGGGAGGCTGATAAATCAATACATAAATATTCATTACCCTGACATACAGTACATTGTGCTGTGATGGTTGGGCAGATAATAATAGCGAGTAAAGGCTTAACTGATAATATTTCTCTCTGAAACATTCTCAGTCTTTATTTCCCTGGTACAATGTGTGCTCTCGGCTTATCTGTTCCATGTGGAGCTCACAGCAGATTATCTGCATCCTGATGGAATGTTTGATTAGTTTTTCCGAAACCGCAATGTGCAAGGCACCCTATGTTAATCATTACCTAACCATATATATACAATATATTATCCCCCAGTAATATTTTATAGTAGATTGATATTTTATAGCCAAGGCAATTTTATTCACTGGAAACAAAAGATACAAACAAAGAGCTGCCGCGTAATATCACACCACGTCCTCTATCATATGACATTGACATACGCCGGGAAGTCACACTCTCAGGGTTATTCATGAAGAGGGAGTAAACTAAGGAAAATTCATCGGTTAAATTAATTAAAAAACAAGTCAAATATCATTTTTACCACCTGGGCTGATAAATTATGGATCACATTAAAACTCCAGAATTGACATTTATAAGCAGAGAAAACAAGATAAAAGAAATGTTTTATAGAAAACTGATTCATAGGTAAATAGGGCTATTAAAAAGAATTCCCTTCTTCATAGTATGATGTAGAGGGTGATATTCTGAGACAATCTGCATTGGGTTTTCATTTTTTATTATTTGAGGCGTTTGTCCTATTTAGCGTTTTAGTCAGCAGCTGTCTAGTTTGCAATTTCAGCAATATGGTATGGTCCAAATTACCCTCACAACTGTACACTGATTTGAGTAACTTGCAATATGAATAGAAGAAGGACTTAATAGAAATTTAAGTTGAAAAAAGTAGTGATTACAAAAACATTGTGGCCTCACAGAGCAAGTTTAAATGTAAGCGCTAGAAGGAGGCAGAAGTAGAAGGCAAATAATTCAGAAACGATAAAAGAAAATGTTGCTAAGAATAGGCCATTCTATAACATACTAATAGTTAATTGAAACGTGAACTTCACCTTTAAGGCGAGGACTACACGAGTGTTTTCTGTGCGATCCGTCGCGCTGCACAAAAACGAATGTGTCAAATCGCATGCAACGAAAATAAACTAAGTGAATGCATTGTCGGATGGCGTCACAGCGTTGATCCGACGCGATCCGACAGTCGTGTCGCATTGGATCAACGATGCGACTTCATCCAACATTTCTATCTCTTACCTTATTTTCGTTGCATCAGATTTGACGCCGCCGTTTTGCCGCAGTGCGTCGGATCGCAACAAAAACGTTTGCGTAGTTCTACCCTAATACTTAGCACACAGTAATGGAGGTACTTGCATTTTTTCATTTATATTTATTCATGTATTTTACTGATCTCTGTCTATTCCACGAATGTATGGTATTGATATACAGCCCTGCATAAACAGTGCTATATATAGGGGCAAATTCACTAAGATGCGAAGTTGCGCCAGGCACAACTTCGCCGCACTTCACCGCACTTCGCCACAATTCGCCACACTTCGCCAGGCATATTTTCGCCAGCGCTCCGCAAATTCACTAAAATCCGAAGTTGCGCACAGGGGTAGCGTAAGTTTTCGAAGTTGCGCTAGCGTTAATTCGCCAAGCGAAGCGAAGTTTCGCTAGCAATGGTTCATTTACATACGGCGCAAAATTCAAATTTCAATGGAGGAACACGTATCACCACTTCAAATGACTAGAAAACCTTCAAATCAGCAACTAAAAATTTTATTTACACATGTGCCCACTGTCTAGGTAAGTTGCCATGAGTCAGGAAATGTAGGGGGGAAGGAGGGGAGCCCCAAAAAATTTTTCGATCTTTTTCAGCCTATCACCCATCATGTAGAAAACACGCCAGCGTTTTTTGGGACTTAGAAAAAATTTTGACTTTTTTTGAAACAATCCCTATCTACTCTATTGCGCTTCGCCAGGTCTGAGGTGGCGAAGGAAGTCTAGCGTAAAAAGTAGCGTTCAGTACACTGCGCAAGTTAGTGAATTTGCGTAGTTACGTTGCTAGTGAAAATTTGCCTGGCGTAAGGGTGCGAAGTAACACTAGCGAAACGCCAGCGTTCATTAGTGAATTTGCACAGTAACGAAAAATGCCAAACGCTAGCGAATTAACGCTAGCGAATTAACGCTAGCGAATTAACGCTAGCGAATTAACGCTAGCATTCAGCGCTTCGGCTCTTAGTGAATTTGCGCCATAGTGAATAAAAAACCCTTATTGTAAAATATAAGGATATTATAGTTACCGAGGAGTTCCATGACCATATAAAAACACGAGGCTGATACAGTTGATTATTATAGTGCAGCAAGATCTGAACAGTGGCCTGCAGCAGATATATTGCTGCTTATATTAAGGGAGGAAGGGACTGGAATTGTGGGAGAGTTTTATTACCCCAGAGTAGGGACAATTTAGACCGGATACTTGTAGCCCTGTAGGCAGATACTACTGTTCGGTAAAAAATTAGGGCAACTGTTTTCATGCCAGGTGTTAGGGTATATATTGAGGGGAGGCCTCTGTGTAGCTGATTGTCCAGGGCCTCAAAGGATGAAATTATTGCTGCTTCAAGCACCGTGGCCTGATTGTTAGGGTTGGAATTGAGCCACCACCATGCATAAACCAATTGGCTAGCATAATAGTAAAGTAAAAAATTGGGAAGGGCTAGTCCACCTTTTTGTATTGGGGCTTGAAGCATCTGCATACTGATTCTTGGGAGTTCACCCGCCCAAATGAATCCTCTTATACAGGCGTCCAGCTGTTTAAACCACACCTTAGGGAGCAGACTCGGGGCATTATGAAAGGCATTTAGAAATGTAGGCAAAAATATAGTTTTTAGAATATTTATTTGACCTGGAAAGGTTAATAGCAGGCTTGGGTAGTGCTGTGTTCTCCAGATCCACAGTTTAATAAACCGTAATCAGCAACAAAACAGGCTTATAGGCACGCAAAGGTTCCACAAGGGCCACGAAAAGTAAAACTAAATGATCTTTATTCAAAGCTTACAAAATTAGACGTCTCTAATTGACATATGACTTTGGTCAGTGCCGGGCCAAGTGAGCCGGGCACCCTAGGCAACCCGGCCGACTACGTTGCCCCCATCGCTGGCGTAAAGGAGCAAGTGCGCATCAGTGCCGGGCCACGCTGGGCAGGCGCCCTAGGCAGGCCGGCAGTCGCAGCGTCTGTTTAGTGTGCGCATGCGTGAATTTGCGTGCATGTGCGCATGCGCAGAAGTGCAAAAAGCATGAAAAATGCATAGAATCGGGCAGATAAGGGAACAGGACTTGGGGTAGGCGACAGAGGAGGTACGTGCCTGGCGCCCTCCCAGCTTTGTGCACATGCCTACTCTGCCTACCCCTAGTTCCGGCCCTGGTGCGCATGCGTGGAAGAGCGTGAAGCCTGCGCCAGTGCACATGTGCGAAGCAACGCAAGCGTTTTGAGAAGTATGTGCTGAAGAGAGCGCACTCGCATGAACAGTTTCCGGAGTCTGGACAAAATGGTCCGAACTAGGGGAAGGCGTCAGAAGAGGTACGTGCCTGGCTGCTCCCGCCCTGCCCATAGGACAAAAAACCTGTAGGACAAATGGAGATGTCTAATTTTCTAATGTAGCTTTGATCAAAGACCTTTATTATTTTTTTGTGGCCCTTGTGGATCTTTTGAGTGCCTATAAGTTGCTGTTGCTGATTAGGTTATTCAGTCCTTGCCAATGATATGGAATGGGCTGCAGTAAAATAGAGCTGAAATAGAGCTGCACTATTTTCAGTAGGGATGCACCGAATCCACTATTTTGGGAATCAGCCGAATCCTTTGTGACAGATTTAGACAAATCGGAAAACCAATTGCCTGTGGACACAATAAACTTTCTTCACTTTGAACTATTGGCCTGGTGGAAGTTTTCCTTCTTTCAGTGGTTGCTCCTAATTGGTTTTTCCGGTTTGTCCGCTCCCCGTGCTGAGGGCTCAGGGCTCCTGGGCCACTTCCCTTTTGTGGTGAGTAATCATTTACCTTTGAAGCCCCTAATACCACAGATGTATCATAGTTTTAGAAAAATACCGAATCCAAACCCTAATTTGCATTTAGGGCTGGGAAGGGTTACAGAGAACCACGTGTACAGTGCGCAGTTGTTGTTACTTTGTGTGATAAAATGTCACATCATTTTAAGGATTTGGATCTGGCATTCTATCGAATTCTGCTGAAAAAGGGTTGAATCTGGGGTTGCCACCTTTGCCAGAGGCTAAACCCGAACAAAGGAGGCGGGGCAGATGGCATTGGGGGTGGGGCAGTGATGTTGGGGTGGGCATGATGACATCAGAGGAAAGCACAATGATGTCAGTGGAGTTATGATGCTGGGGAGGGGTTAGTGCATCACTTAGATGAAAATGGCTTGATTTCTGTTCAGTTTTCTGAATGTTTTCATCTGGACAGAGGTTTTGAACACAGACAGCCCTTTGAAGAACTGAGATGTCCAGTTCAGAACCACAGGGGGTGGTAACCCTACCTCTATCTATAAACCAGATTATTGTTTGTGTTTTTACAAGGCTGACATTAGTTGAGACCAGAACAGGCCTTAGAAAAACGGAACAGGTGACAACCCTAGTTGAACCCCAAACCCAATCCTGGATTCAGCACATCCCTAATTGTTAGGGCCAGAGACTACTGGAAAAGCCAGGGCCTATCATGTGACTTACACTCTGTTTTCTCTATACTCCACTCTATTCACAGGGGTTTTCCCATTTATTGCCCCAAGCCTGTACCTGGTGAGACTCTATAGACATGTAGTCCTGCTGTGTATGTGTTTATCCTACAATAGGAGCAGCAGCATCGATCTCTGTGTATTATATCAATCAACTGGCAATTAGTTGTCTATAATACACAAAAGCAGTGAATATCCTGTAAATTATATCCTTATAAACGGTGAGTTCTGATGTCATCAGATATAAATGGTGAGTTGTGATGTCATCAGTTATAAACGGTGAGTTGTGATGTCATTTCTGTCACATGACTCACTAAAATGTGTATATTATAATAAATAAAATACCCCTTGTTGGAAAATATGAGGATATTAGAAGTTACCTCGAGTTCCATGACCTCATACTTTTATATGGTCATGAAACTCCTCGGTAACTTATAATATCCTTATAATTTACAAGAGGGGGGACTTTATTCACTATATAATGACAATTGAGTTTGAATGTCTCCAGTCACAGGAGCAGCAACTTCTCAGGGGTTGCCAATAGTGATCTTATAAAGGAAAGTGTGAGACAATGGGAAGTTGCATATCGTTTCCATAAGAAGATCTAAGTGTTCCCTACAGACATGTGTCCTGCTGTGACTAATGTCATTCCCTGGGCAAGTACAAGTGTGTGAGGAGACCCAAGTGTCCTCCCTCCATCCCCTTCCACTTGGGCTCATCCAATATCCTCAGCACAGGCACAGGGCGAGGAGAGGATTGTGACGCTCAGCTCTGCCCCCTCGTGGCGGTCCAGCGAATGAATTGCAAATGGAACGGGGCTAAACAAAGCGATACTGAGAGAGAAGAGGAGCTTGAGGTTGGCCCGTGCGGGACTGATCATTGGCCGCAGCCGCCGGTGCAAGAGAAGGAGCCGTGAGTAGAGTTGCACCCTCGTTACCAGCAGGAGAGAGAGAAGCAGACAAAGCCGTGCCGAGATGTGAAGGCGAAGAAGGCAGCGGCAGTGAAAGGAATCGCCGCGGAGAGACAGCGCAGGACACCGGCAGCCTCGGGGCGCCCCAAAGTCACTGCTCGTCCCCCCAGACACAACAAATGTCCAGCCAAGAAGGTGACGGCGATGAGGAAACAAGTGGAGCAGAAACTGGAGGAGGAGGAGGAGGAGGAGCAGCGGCGGCACCAGGAGACTCTCGTGATGGACCTGGGGGAACAGACACAGCGCTGGGTCAACTTTATGTCACACCGAAGTCTCAGTACCGAGGAGGCGGCTAAACTTCTGCTCGACTCTTTGTGAGTTTCCCCCCGCCATCTGCTGGACAACTGGGAACTGGCTGGGGAATTGGTAACTAGCTGGGAGGAACTAGGAACTAGCTGGGGGGATTAATAACTAGCTGGGGGAACTAGGAACTAGTTGGGGGACTAATAACTAGCTGGGGTAACTAGTAACTAGCTGGGGTAACTAGTAACTAGCAGGGGGTAACTAGTAACTAACTGGGGGTAACTAGGAATTAGCTTGGGGGAACTAGGAACTAGCTGGGGGGGGGAACTAGGAACTAGCTAGGGGGAACTAGCTGGGGGAACTAGGAACTAGCTGGGGGA
The DNA here is from genome assembly GCA_038501925.1 of Xenopus petersii. Taxonomy (NCBI): domain Eukaryota; kingdom Metazoa; phylum Chordata; class Amphibia; order Anura; family Pipidae; genus Xenopus; species Xenopus petersii. Next base: position 7,462,943 of record CM076675.1, on the reverse strand, counting down.
CTAATAACTAGCTGGGGGAACTAGTAACTAACTGGGGGGAACTAGGAACTAGCTGGGGGACTAATAACTAGCTGGGGTAACTAGTAACTAGTTGGGGGACTAATAACTAGCAGGGGTAACTAGTAACTAGCTGGCGGACTAATAACTAGCCAGGGGTAACTAGGAACTAGCTAGGGGGAACTATGAACTAGCTGGGGGACTAATAACTAGCTGGGGGTAACTAGTAACTAACTGGGGGGAACTAGGAACTAGCTGGGGGGATTAATAACTAGCTGGGGGTAACTAGAAACTAGCTAGGGGGAACTAGGAACTAGTTGGGGGACTAATAACTAGCTGGGGTAACTAGTAACTAGCTGGGGGGATTAATAACTAGCTGGGGGTAACTAGAAACTAGCTAGGGGGACTAATAACTAGCTGGTCGTAACTAGGAACTAGCTAGGGGGAACTATGAACTAGCTGGGGGACTAATAACTAGCTGGGGGGAACTAGGAACTAGCTGGGGGGAACTAGGAACTAGCTGGGGGGATTAATAACTAGCTGGGGCTAACTAGAAACTAGGTAGGGGGAACTAGGGACTAGTTGGGGGACTAATAACTAGCTGGGGTAACTAGTAACTAGCTGGGGGACTAATAACTAGCAGGGGGTAACTAGTAACTAGCTGGGGGACTAATAACTAGCTGGGGGAACTAGGAACTAGCTGGGGGATTAATAACTAGCTGGGGGTAACTAGAAACTAGCTAGGGGGAACTAGGAACTAGTTGGGGGACTAATAACTAGCTGGGGTAACTAATAACTAGCAGGGGGTAACTAGTAACTAGCTGGGGGACTAATAACTAGCTGGGGGTAACTAGGAACTAGCTGGGGGATTAATAACTAGCTGGGAGTAACTAGGAACTAGTTGGGGGACTAATAACTAGCTTGGGTAAGTAGGAACTAGCTGGGGACTGGGGGGAACTAGTAACTAATTCGGGCTGGGGGAACTAGTAACTAGCTGGGGGTTGAATACTATGACATGTGACTTTACTGTCAGCACCTCATATTCATGTTATTGTTACTACTGATCATTTCATCGATCTACTCTGTGCTCTGCACGGCCCTCCATCTTATGTTGGACTACACTTCCCACAATCCCTTTGGCTTTGTGTAGTTCCCAGAGTGGAGAAGAGACATCACTGCTCAGTGTGGCCCTTGTACATGGAATGAGTCCTGACTAGAGTCGCCACCTTCTCTGGAAAACATTACCGGCCCTCCTATATTCTTGCCGTTTTCCCTATTAATAACATTGGCAACCCCAGTTCTGGCACCTTATCCACTTGCAATGCCCTGTATAATTGTTCTAATTCCATGTAAATATCTTTGTATAAAGTGTCCGGGGAGAGACTAGATTGTCGCTGACTAGAATTGCCATAGGGAAGTTGTTGGGCAGGCGAGACTGAAGCATGCTGGGATTGCAGGTAGATAGAGTCAGGCTTCATATAATGAGGGATTGGAGGGAAACGTAACATGGCCGCCTCCGTCACTGAGGTAACGAAACAGCACCAGGCCCTCCCAACATTATAGAGTTAATGAAGCATTTGATACCCCTCCCACCCCAGACCCTTTCTATATTGGTCCTTTAGCTCTTTGTGCTGTTGTGAAGGGAGACACTGGTGAAGTCACAGTAGGATTGGAGTAGGAGTCTCTGGGTGGAAGCCATTTGTATAATTCCACAGACTGTTACCAAATGAGAAATGTGTTTCCGTCTCTCTCCTCCTCAAGCAGCAACCCCACCGACATGCTTTCTTATCCTCTCCACAAGACCATCGTTGATTTCTTTTTTTGTCGCTATTTTCAGTCAGCGCCACTGGGTGAACATAAATAAAAGGTCCCTTTGAACAGTTCAGCAGCGCCCATACAAACAGCCCGAGTCTTTTCATTGGATCTTTTGTGATTGTATTGGGGCAGCAGACACCAACCTTACACAATACACAGCCCTTTCCTTCAGCTCCAGATCTGCACATACACACAAATAATAATGACAATTAATAAATCACTATTAATGACCAAGGAAAAACAGAACCAGTCCAACTAATTCAAAATGGAGGCACCCTGAGCTGTGGTAGACTCCGAGCCATTTGTATTAATGTTTATATATCTCGATTTATATTGTTTTAATAAATAGTGAAAACCCAGCTCACAGGGATGCAGAAAAGAATGTATTATAGAATGCAGGCTTTCCAAGAGCTTCTGCAGCAGATGGGAAGCACTGGGCTGTGAGGGGTAATATCTGATTTTCCATGGCGAATCCAATGGTGGGGCCGGGCTCTACTATTTCTCCCAGTGCAAACCACTATCAAACCATCCTTCTAGCACAATGGCTTCTTCTCTTTAACATTCATGGGATAAATTGCAGGCAGATTATTTTGGGTGGGTTTTTATCCTGAGATAATGCCAATTAGCGCTGAATTCCTTTAGCATTATTGCATAAAATTCGATTCCATTTATACTGATATTCACCAAAGTGACCAAACAGATGGGGGTCGTAGTTTAACAATAGCTAGAGGTTGGGCAGGCTTTATATTGGGGTATGGAACAAAAACAAAACAAAGACGTGTCTTATACCATCTTTATTTAATTTAATTGTACTCGTCACCACTCAGTACCACGGCCCATTGTTCACTGTAGAGCCATGCATTCAGTCTACGGTAATATATGGGAATGTTCATTTAAAGATCTGGAGAAAATTAATCACGAATATCAACAGATCTCTGAGGCAGCACACAGACCATCACTAAATGGTGGTTCAAGGCAATAGATGTAAAAGGACAATATATATTCCAGTTTGGTAAGATTCTTTAATATGATATAAACTATCTGTTGCTCAAGTATTCCTTTTAGGGGTATAGTTTTCCTTTAAAAAAAAAACGTATACAAGTGAATAAAAGCCTGGCAAACGTAGCCAGTTTGTGGCGCTGGCCCTGATGAACATTGTCATCTCCTTTAGGGGTTTATACAAAACCCTTCTAGAATATACATTCAGAATTAATGTGGTGAGTGCAGGCAACCTTGCTCTTACACTGCGGATGTCCCTGATTTTAAATTAATATTTAATTGTCTTTACTTTGATACTAGTGATCTGTTTCCCTGCTTGGCATGTGAGCCTGCTCGTGATAGCCAGCCTGTAGCCTGGGCACTGCCAGTATACTGATATTATATAATATATGGCTGTGATCTGAAATTCTATATCATTTCTAATGGAGAAAAAGGCAGAAAAGGGAACAATGTTTCTAACTTAATTGGGTTTTGTCAGAGAGCCTAGAACAGCCACAGCCTTAGATAAGACACTTTTGTAACAATTTTGAGATAAGCAAATAAGTAACTGTAACAATATAAGATAACAGGTCTCTTGGGAGAAGTTAGACTCACAGCTTAAAGGGCAATTCACCTTCATTAGCAAAACTGTAATAACTGAAAAAAAAACACAGAAATATGTTCAAACATTCATAACCTGCCAAATTTTGTAAAATGAACATGGTAATTAGGGGGTGTGGCCACAAAAATGGGCATGGTCAAAAAATCGCAACACTGCACACGGCAAATATTTTGTCCCTCTTTTTATTTCCAAAATGTTGGGAGGTATGTTATCATGTGTTAGTGAGCTGCTATCTGGCAACCTTCCCATTGTTCTGTTGCAGTACAGCAGTAAAGAGTGATTGAAGTTCATCAGACCACAAGTCACATGACTGGGGCAGCTGGGAAACTGACAATATGTCTAGCTCCATGTCAGATTTCAAAATTAAATATGAAAACATCTGTTTGCTATTTAGAGAAACGGATTTCAATGCAAAATTCTGCTGGAGCAGCTCTATTAATTGATGCAAAAAAAATGTAATATTTTTTACCATGACAGTGTCCCTTTAAGCATACAGTATGACAGGCACAGCAGCAGTTCTCAAGCCCATGTTTATTTATGCTGCCATGTGCCTAAAAATTCACTATTATCACAGGATTTACTTCCAAAACATGATTCTGATTGTGAATTTGACTCCAGTTAATTCCTACTGGCCTTTGTGCTGCTGCACGCTTTCTGCTATTGTTTGGTTTATTGCATATAGTGATGCACTTCCCCTTGCTGGTTGGGATAATCGGGTGTATGTTACCCTGACTTTGCTTGTGCCACCCAGTTCTCTCCTGGGTCATTGTCACAGCCGTGGGATCAGATTTCATACAGTAATGGTTTAATTGGGATCTGAGGCCCAGGGTATTCATATTCAGTGAAGGGGAAATAATGCAATAAGGCTGCAGTTGGTGGAATGTGTCTCACGCAGCGCAGGGTTTTATTGCCGCAGCCACAAGAATATTATATTGAACCAAATCAGGGATATCCAGCCAGTAACCTTTCATCTGCTCTAGAACTACAATTCCCAGCAACCCTTCCAAAACAAAGGGCTGTTATACATACTGGTACAGGTATTGGATCCGGAAACCCGTTATCCAGAAAGTTGAGATTTATGGAAAGCCCGTCTCCCGTAGACTCCATTTTGTCCAAATAATCCACATTTTTAAAAGTGATTTTCTGTGTAATAATAAAACAGTCGCTTGTACTTGGTCCCAACTAAGATATAATTAATCCTTATTGGAAGCAAAACAGCCTATTGGGTTTATTTAATGCCTAGCAGATGAATTAGAGCTCACTCAAATAACTGATTCCAGTACAAACAAAATCTAACAAAATAACTGCCTTTTGCACAAATTCTGACATGATCGGGGCAAATTCACGAAGCGCCAAACGCTAGCGTCAATTCGCTAGCGTTGGGCATTTTCGTTACTTCGCAAATTCACTAAGGAAAGCTGGCGTAGATTCGCTAGTGTTACTTCGCACCCTTACGCCTGGCGAATTTTCGCTACGGACGTAACTACGCAAATTCACTAACGCGCGCAGTGTACTGAACGCTACCTTTTACGCTAGACTTCCTTCGCCACCTCAGACCTGGCGAAGCGCAATAGAGTTGATAGGGATTGCTTCAAAAAAAGTCAAAATTTTTTCTAAGTCCCAAAAAACGCTGGCGTGTTTTCTACATTATGGGTGATAGGCTGAAAAAGATCGAAAATGTTTTTGGGGCTCCCCTCCTTCCCCCCTACATTTCGTGACTCATGGCAACTTACCTAAACAGTGGGCACATGTGTAGGGCAAAATAACATTTCCCTAGACGTACTCCATGTCATCACGTTACGGGATAGCCCCTCCTCCCTGCTCCCATTAGAAGGAACCTTCCCAAGCCTTTAAAAGGCCAACCACACCCACCTACCGGCGTCTTTTTTTTTCCTTCTCTTATGCTCTTGGCTTTGTTCTCTGAACAAATTCCTCAATCATTAGAAGCAAATTTTTGTTTTTCTCTTTTTATGCCTAGGAAAGCATTAGGCCTGCCCCAAGGGCGTCCTAGGGACAGGGGTTTTTGGTCCAGGGGACCTTTTTTTCCCCCAGCACACTACCTCAGACCTGGAGTCTTCTGAACTTCAGCTCTTGAATCAGGTAAGGCACTGAGGTGCAATGTTTGCTACTCCTTGTCTTCCTGTATTTCAGTTGCCTTCCCGTATTGCTATCAAGAGCATTGGGTGGCAGGTGCTTGTCCCCCCATTTGTGTGCCCTCCCGACCTGCCCAGAGGGCGTCCGGCGGCAGTGGTGTATGTGGCCCCTACACCCCATTTTTACAGATGGGCGAGGGAGGTGGCAGTTAGTTTAGGCAAATTAGTTAGGGGCCTGAACCTTACTGCCCCCTGTTACCTTTGTTTTATTTTTGTTTTAATGGGGGCAGGTCATGGCCAACTGCCTCCCTCAACAGACTTTCCTAAGGTGGAGGTAGTTAAAAAATAAAAAAAAAATATAAAAGAAGTTTCGCTATAGGCTTCATATTATAGCAAACTTGGGCCTGTGCAGGAAGCACCAACACTAATTATCCAATTTGCCTCAGTATAACCTACGCAGTTGCTTTGGGTTCCTGCCTATACAGACACCAGCTGAGTATAATCAACCCCCCACTGAGTGCAGACACCAGCTGAGTATAATCAGGTCCAGCTAAAGCAAGTGGAGATGGCCCCGCCCACTCTCTAACTCAGCAAGCGAGGAAGCTGCAGCCTCAGGTAAGTCCTGCTGTTGTCAGTAAACTTTTGAGGCCTGTTTTCCTGTTAACAATAGTGTCCTGGAATTTGTGGCATTAAGGGGTCAGCTTCCAGCCTTGCATAATGAGCAGCAGGTAAGAAGTGTCTCCATATGCTGTTCTGCAGTGTACTAAAGTCTAACTAACTGCTTGCATGCTATATAATCATATGCTTATCTGCACTGTGCCTGGTTATGATTGTTTCCTGACTGAAAGCAGTAGCCCGCCTGAAACCAGTAGCCCTTATACAAATAGATAATTGGGCTAACATTCTCTTATGCTGACAAGTATTGTATACTGTCAGGCTGGGTGCTGAATTCAGGCCATTTACAAATAGGACACCAGTAGCCCTATTGAATATGGATCCTGGGCTGGGGGGGCTGCTAGGCTCTGATATATACTTGCTATAAACATCAGATTATCCATAATATGTATTGCGCTTTTTTTGTTCGGCATTCTATGTTTTGGCTATTACTCACATAGAACAGGTAGCCATAATGGAGGTCGAGCAAAGGTCTGGCTGAATGCTAGGGCCCGATATAAGCTTGCTCTATGCAGCAGCTAATCTAAACTATGGACCTCATGTTTCTGTGATTGTGCCTTTGCTCCTATTTTGTTCTACAGCTTAAGCTCCGGCTATTGCTCACAGGTAAAACATGGCCCTACAGGATGTAGAGTACAGGTCTGGCTGGCTGCTAGGCCCTGAGACATACTTGCTCGAAGCAGCAGGTAATATAACTATGTATTTCATGTTGCTGTGATTGTACCTGTGCTACTATTTTGTTATACAGCTTATGCTCTGGCTATTGCTCACAAAGAACATGTAGCCCTGCGAGATGTAGAGCACAGATCTGTCTTGCTGCTAGGCCCTGACACATGCTTGCTATAAGCAGCAGCTAACCTAACTATGTATTACATGTTTTCTGCAGTTTACGATTTGGCTATTTCTCTCATGGAACAAGTAGCCCTAATGGATGTAGAGCACAGGCCCTTTGAGTTCCTAGGCCCTGATATGCTTGCCCTAAGCAGCAGCTAATATAAACTATGTATTCATGTTACTGTGATTGAATCTGTGCTTATATTTTCTTCCGCAGTATATACCCTGGCTATGGCTCACCTAGAATAGGTAGCCCTAAGGTATGTAAAGCACAGGCCTGGGAACGGCTAGGACCAGATTTACGCTTGCCCTAAGCAGTAGCTAATATTTTATGTATTACATGTTGCTGTGATCATATCTGTATGCTCCTATTCTTTGCAGTATGATATGCTCTAATTATTGCTCACCTTGAACCAGTAGCTCTAATAGATGTAGATCACTGGACTGGGTAGCTATGAAGGTCTGATATAGGTTTGCTCTGACTGCAGCTAACCTAAACTATGCATTACATGGGGTTGTAATTGTTTCTGGGGTACATTCAGGTTTAATCCAGAGGAGTACCTACATATGAAGGTCTTTTCATTCCATGGCATTGCTCCTGGGATAAAATAGGGCTTAATAAATTAAGCACTAGGCAATATTTTTCCCGATGGTAGGTAAGCTTAACTTTGTCTTGATAAACACTACAGGAGTTCTGAAGCCTGTCTGTCATAAGGATTGCTGGGTTAACAATAACCACAGGTATGTACTACTTTTGGGATCATTTAATGTAAATTTTTCCAGATTCAGCAGCCTTGTATCACTGATCACTGCCTGAACGAATGGAGGACCAGATAATTGCTTTGCCCAGTCAATTGTGCGGTTTATTACTACCCACGCAGCTCGAGTTCTGGGGTCGGGTACTGTGCTCTACCAGGAGCTTAGGACACTAACCGAGGTACATATTATTATCACATATTTTAATATATGCTTGCACCATGGCCCACATCCGGCAGGGGGATTCTACTGCCTTCAGAACAAATGCTCAATTAATGGATAAGCTCCATAATACAACTGGTCTACATATGTTTGCATCTATAAGAGGGCCATAGGCAGGTGCATATATTTTAATACTAAGGCATGTATATGAGTGTGTATATATGTTTGCACAGATATCTATATATGATTTGTGTCCTTGGGATGGGTTCTTTTTTGGAACCAGAAACGTTGGCTCAATAAACCTATATTTTTATGCAACAGATTCCTGGAACAATCAGTACTTGAACTCTTCATCCATAAATTTCACTATAGCAGCCAGGACATCTGGCTAGTTTCTAGGGGTGCAACCTGTGGAAATTCCATATTCATAGGTTTAAGGAAGAACAAGGTATACAGTTCTTTATGCTTGGCTGAAGGATCCCCAGATGTATCTACCGTTTTCTAGGGTGACTCCTTGGTGCCTCCTACAAATTAGAGAGGGGAGCCACTACCCAGTGTTATTCCTATACTATTTCTACTGATATTCTTAATGTCAGGATAGATGGGACATTTTATCTGCCAATACAGGGTGTCTATAGAGACAGGGTACACATACATATCAGGCCACTGGGAATTTGCATAAGGTATATATTTCAAACCAAGGGTTTTCAGGCTATAGGAGTCCTCAAAGTGTCTTGTTAGTCCTTAGGGATGACCTCTGTTCAAGTCTGGCCCAGGATAGGGATATTCTGCTTATACTACCTTATACTATCAACAAAACAAGACGGCTTTGTGACTTAAGGCTCTGTGTCCAGAAGGCACTTATTTTGGTTCCATTTATTTTATTTATTTATTTATTTATTTATTTTTCTTCAATTTCTCAATCCCCTAGTTAGTGGGTTTTTCTTTTTTAGAATACAGGGCCAGCTGTTCTTCCACACCAGATAGGTATCTGATTGGACAGCAGATGGAGGCATCCTAGGAGCGTTAATTTATTTTTCGTCTCTATGTCTGTGCCCTCTTGGAACACCAGCAGTTTTGGATCTTTCCTCCTCACAGTTACATACTACAGTTGCTACCTGTCCTATTGCTTCGGCCGAGAATGTACTTGGCTCTTCTGAGCAGGATCAGAGTCTTCCCTTAAGTGGGACGGTTGCAGTCATTACAGTAGAGTGTATTCTCTTACCACTTCCAGTCATTAATTTCATTGAGAATGAATTAAGGATATTTTATGTATCTGTCCTACAGGTTTGTCTAGCGTCAAAGGGGAGGTTTGGAAGTATTTTTTATCTGTTTTGACCATGTCTGTCACATTGTTCCCTATACTAGGGGTATTACATTTACACCTGCTGAAAATTGTGTCTGAAACATTTGCACAGAGCTCAATGTCCCTTCCAGATACAACACTCCTATTATCCTAGTTTGTTCTCGGATTCACATTCCTGTGCCACTCCTGATACATATGATCCAGCATGACTCTAGTAGATCAGAGGCCCTTCTGACACTTACTGGAACATCCATAGGGTTCCTCCAGTTCCAAGGTCAGCCTCAACGATTAAATATGTAGTATAGTTGATTCCACATATAAATGGGTCCCTTATGGGTAGAAAGAACACAGGTTTGTGGGTGACTGTAAACATTTATCCAGGGCATATAATCTACCTCCATAAATCTTGGAATTAGTCCTTTAGTTGCACGGTGGTTATTGGGATCTGTAACCTTAGGGGTATTCAGTTATACCTCTCAGAGTACTAGGTTGGGTCAACCAACAGGGGTTCTTTCTTAGGTACTGTAGTTGCTCAACTCTTTACAGTTAATTGAGTCTGCCTCATCACAGGACCTTACACAGTGTAAGGAATTCTAATCCCAATTGTTTTCTCAGGTGCCCTTGTCCGATCTTTAGGATCTGTTTTCTGTTAGAACAGTCCTGACTAACACGCATTCTGATATGTAGATATTTATGGTACTGGACTTGGGTACCTCAGGGTACATCTTACTCCTACCAAGTGTTTCTTACAGGTACCTTACAATTTGCACTGAAATTAGGCATACGTGTGATGAATGCTTTTGGTGAGTAGGAGAGTAAGTATTTCAGCTTGCTGAATTCACCTTTTACAGGACTGTCTTCCTCTCTCTCTCTCTTCTGGAGAAGTGGTGGTTAGTGAGCTAACTTGTTCCTCACTCTCAGTGGGCTAACATCTCTCTCTCTCTCGCGCTCTCTTTTTCTCTATAGTATAGGCTATATTATAGCTCTATTCTTAGCCTGGTGAACTTATCCTGGGGTTTTCACCTGGACTCTCTATATTAAAGTAAGGAGTTTGCATGATGGTGGACTATCTAGTCAGAGATACTCCTTTCCTTATTACAGTTTCTTCTTAAAGCATATTCCCTCCCATGGGATAACGTTAACTTGCTATGTCCCATAACGTGATGACATGGAGTACGTCTAGGGAAAAAGGAAGATTATTTCATACTTACCGAGATCTTCCTTTCCTAGACGTACTCCATGTCATCACACCCGCCCGTTCTTTTCCGGTAATTTAAGAGCTTGTTACAAAGACGCCGGTAGGTGGGTGTGGTTGGCCTTTTAAAGGCTTGGGAAGGTTCCTTCTAATGGGAGCAGGGAGGAGGGGCTATCCCGTAACGTGATGACATGGAGTACGTCTAGGAAAGGAAGATCTCGGTAAGTATGAAATAATCTTCCTTTTTTTATTTGCTGATTTGAAGGTTTTCTAGGCATTTGTATGTATTCCTCCATTGAAATTTGAATTTGGCGCCATATGCAAATGAACCATCGCTAGCGAAACTTAGCTTCGCTTGGCGAATCAATGCTAGCGCAACTTCGCAAACTTACGCTACCCCTGTGCGCAACTTCAGATTTTAGTGAATTTGCGGAGCGCTGGCGAAACTACGCCTGGCGAAGTGCAGCGAAGTTGCGCCTGGCGCAACTTCGAATCTTAGTGAATTTGCCCCGATGTCTGTTGAGTTTAATAGAGTGAGCTCTAATACATCTTCTAGGCAAAGGGAGCCTCCTATAAGATATATTGGATGTAACTGTCAGTGAATATCTGACACCCAACTGCTGCATGAAGACAGAATGAAGAGAAACAGATGCTGAGAGAGGAACGTGATTATTTACGAAACAGTCCAGAATTTTGAATTGATTGTATTTAGAAAGTTTATTTCAGTATGCAGAAGCTTATATTACATTTTCATTTTTCACAATAGTTCCCCTTTAAGTTGAATTTGTATATAAGTTGAAACAGAAATACTTGTTGCATTTAATAAGTAAATGTATCTTCTTACTTATTAAATGCAACAAGTATTTCTTTTTACATTTCGGTGAATATGTATTTTTGCCTTTCTGTGCTCTGCAGTAGACAACACACACCAGAGAGGATTGGGGCAGGTGGTTTAGTAAAGCTAAATGCTAATAAAGGCCAAGCAAACCATAGTATATTACTGTGATACCCTGTGTATGTAAGTATGAGTTGTATGTAACTGAAGGAATCCCTGTATACTGATCTTACAATGTGTCACATGGCGTTTATGTGCAGAGAGTATATTGTATTTCATTTCTACACTTTATGACTAAGGATTGTCTGTGTTCCCAGCGAGTACAAGGGCCTCGTGAAGCACAGCGGAGGTTGTCACTGCGGAGCCGTACGTTTTGAAATCTGGGCGTCTTCCGACTTACACATCTTCGACTGCAAGTGAGTGGCCTGCAATTTGTGCGCTTTTTTTATTTTTTTTTGGCTGTTGAAATGGTACTCCATGTCATGGGGTATTAATGGGGTATTAATTCTGCTCTGTATCGCACCTCAGTGGTGTTCATCATCCTTCTGGAAAGTCTTAAAGGAACAGTTCAGTATAAAAAGGTAAATAGATAGACTGTGCAAAATAAAAAAATTATCTAATATAGTTAATTAGCCAAAAATGTAATGTATAAAGGCTGGAGTGAGTGGATGTGTAACATAATAGCCAGAGCACTACTTCCTGCTTTTCAGCTCTCTAACTCTGAGTTAGTCAGTGACTATAAGGGGGGCCACATGGGACATAAGTGTTCAGTGAGTTTGCAATTGATCTTCAGCATTCAGCTCAGATTCAAAAACAACAGTTATGACCAATGTGACCCCCCCTCAAGTCTCTGATTGGTTACTGTCTGGTAACCAATCAGTGGAAACCACGAGAGCTGAAAAGCAGGAAGTAGTGCTCTGGCTATTATGTTACATATCCAGCCACTTACAGGCGAATGAAACCCTAAAAAGGAATATGACTAAAAATGCCTTTTTTTATAATGAACTTATTGCACGAGGCTAAAGTTTCAGCTTGTCAATAGCAGCAATGATCCAGGACTTCAAACTTGTCACAGGGGGTCACCATCTTGGAAAGTGTCTGTGACACTCACATGCTCAGTGGGCTCTGATTGGCTGTTGAGAAGCTAAGCTTAGGGCTCGTCACTAATTATCCAGCAGAAAATGAGCTTCCCTGGCTGTAATATAAACTGATGCTACAGGTTTGCTGATTATTAAATTCTGATGCTAATTGCACTGGTTTCTGTGCTGCCATGTAGTAATTATGTGTATTAATTACTAATCAGCCTTATATTGTGACATTTCTATTCTATGTGTACTGTATATTGTGAGTGGGTCCCTAAGCTCAGTAAGTGACAGCAGCACAGAGCATGTGCAGTGAATCAGCAGAAAAGAAGATGGGGAGCTACTGGGGCATCTTTGGAGGTACAGATCTTTACTGCTAAAGGGCTGTGGTTGCCTTGGGCTGGTACAGAAGCACAAAACATCATGTACAACATTTCTACTTAATTCTTTAGTTAGGCTTTAGTTCTCCTTTAAAAACACATTGGGCAAGGAGGGGATCAGGCCATATTTCTGTCTTTGCCAGAGCTATTTCATTATAAATTGAAAATGTTATATTTTGTTTTAACGTCTCACATCTTTCCCTCGTAGTTGTAGCATTTGTGTAAAGAAGCAGAACCGACACTTCATTGTCCCAGCATCCCGCTTCAAATTATTAAAGGTACATGGCGCACCTGTTTATAGAATCCCCCTGTGATGTTGCACTACTTCTAATTATCCCACAGGGTAATATTTATTGTGAAATAAAGAAGAATAAACTACGTACTAAGCAGATGTATATTTTGTGATGGTTGTGCCTGTAACTGGTCAGTTGCAATGAGTGTGTCCCTTATACAGTCCTGCACCAATCACTTATTGCTTTAGCTTGTGTATGTGACTGACAGAGAGTCTTACACTCGCCCCCCCATAGTGTAACATTAACACTTCAATGTTTAACCCTTGTTATTAACACACTAAATATTCGATAGTCGAAGGATTTCAATTCCTAGTCGAATATCGAGGGTTAATTAACTCTCGATATTCGACCCATAGTAAATCAGCCCCTAAAACTCACTCCTGTGCTTATATCCTTTCAATACTTGAAGAAAAAGTTACTTTAACACATTTCCCTGATTTTACATTTTCCCGGATTTGACATCATTTTTTCCTGGTCCCCTGAAATAGGTAAAATGGGGGTTCGACAGTAGTTATTTAATTGTTTGCAAATGAGATTTCTTTTATCTGCTATAAGAATGGTGAACTCCCCTTATATATTACGTATACTGTATGTTGAGTGACACAGGAACTAATTCAAAGTGATCTTCCATATAACGGAATCTTATTCCCAAAAGCCAATAGTGTGAGACGTTTCTCTCTGTTTTCCCAGGGTGCAGATAACCTCACTACATACAAGTTCAACACCAAAAAGGCTCATCATACATTCTGCAAGACTTGTGGCGTCCAGAGTTTCTATACGCCTCGCTCTAACCCTGACGGCTATGGTTAGTAAACGAGGGAAAGGCTTAAAGCAGAAGGAAAGCTCCCAATGCAGTTTATTGCCGATACAGTAGATTAACCACAATAGTGCAAGATAGAAAACTATATTTATTCTGCAGAATATTTTACCATACCTGAGTAAACAGCTCTAGAAGCTCTCTGTTTGTTTAGGATAGCAGCTTCAAAAAATAGGTAGCAGCACTCCCATAATAAAATAAAACCACCTTTATTTCAGAATTACATCTGGCACAGCAACGTTTCGGACCTCCTGGTCCTTTTTCAAGTTGACAAGGATAGCAGCTGCCATATTAGCTTGGGGTGACATCACTTCCTGCCTGAGTCTCTCCCTGCTCACTTACAGCTCTGGGCTCAGCAGAGGAGGGAGGGGGAGAGAGGAGCAAACTGAGCATGCTCACGCCCAGGGCAAAGAGGTTTAAGCTGAAAACAGTAAGTGTGATACAGAAGCCCATGAGTACACAATAGAAGGAAAGAAATGTGATGTTTCTTTTAAAGAGGACTCAGAGCAGCATTACTTTGAGGGGTTACTGGTGTATTTATATAGACCTTTCTGATAAAGCTTACTTAGTTTTAACCTTTCCTTCTCCTTTATGGGACTAATCGGCTGTATTTGCTGATCATCAGTTATTTCCATACCTGCTACACATTTTCAGTGGCAGTATTTCATCTCTTTAGGGCCAGTTTAGAATTCATCGGAGTAACTACCATTAAATCAGAGGTGATGTGTCCGTTCATCATTAATCATTGATCCCCCCAGGTATTGCCCCACACTGCTTGGATGCCGGCACTGTGCGCAGTATCCATGTTGAGCAGATCAACGGGAAGGAGTGGGAAAAGATGATGAAGGAGCACAAGACCATCCGCAGCATGTCACAGTCCTGAGATGCCCCTCCCCCATCACTCAGTTGCTATGGGGTATATTTATCAAAGAGTGAAGTTATAGTGAAGTTCCGCCACTAGAGTAAAATTCCGCCACTCTCCATTCATTTCTATGGGATTTTTATAGGCATATTTATCAAAGGGTGAACTTTCACTTTCAGAAAAACGATGCAGGACGGCACACACAGCTATTCAAACCGGGGTACAACCCCTGGTACGTTTATTGCGTCACAACGTTTCGGGGGCGTGGCCCCTACGTCAGGTGACGCAATAAACGTACCAGGGGTTGTACCCCGGTTTGAATAGCTGTGTGTGCCGTCCTGCATCGTTTTTCTTTGAGTAAATTTTGGGAGGGCCGTCTCCCTAAGGAGCAGTGCACCGAGCGTAATCCTGGCAGAAAGGGCCTGAGTGTGCACGTGAGTTTGTATTGAACTTTCACTTTCACCCATTGATAAATACGCCTTTCAAAATCCCATAGAAATGAATTGAGAGCTGCGGTATTTTCACTATTAACTTCACTCTTTGATAAATTTACCCCTTTGTGTCTTAGTCCACTATTTGTTTTATACATTTTGGCCATGGCGTTCTGTCTTTTTAACTCTTAGTGAATAAAACTTTTTCTATAGACTTACTAGCACAGTTTCTTGGTAAATCTTTCATTGGTACTCAGGTCACATTGCCAATATCAATATCAGTCAAGCAAATACAGTGGGCTACAGTCTGAAACTTGTTGTCTGTTATTTACTCACTGGTGCTCCCAAGGCCCTGTACACATATGGGATTCATTATCTGGAAACCCATTATCCAAAAAGACCCAAATCATGGAAAGGCCATCTCCCTTAGACTCCATTATAATTAAAGGGATCCTGTCATTGGAAAACATGTTTTTTTCAAAACACACAAGTTAATAGTGCTACTCCAGCAGAATTCTGCACTGCAATCCATTTCTCAAAAGATCAAACTGATTTTTTTATATTCAATTTTGAAATCTGACATGGGGCTAGACATATTGTCAATTTCCCAGCTGCCCCTGGTCATGTGACTTGTGCCTGCACTTTAGGTGAGAAATGCTTTCTGGCAGGCTGAGTTTTTCCTTCTCAATGTAACTGAATGTGTCTCAGTGGGACATGGAATTTACTATTAAGTGCTGTTCTTAGATCTACCAGGCAGCTGTTATCTTGTGTTAGGAAGCTGTTATCTGGTTACCTTCCCATTGTTCTTTTGTTTGGCTGCTGGGGGGGGGGAAGGGAGGGGGGTGATATCACTCCAACTTGCAGTACAGCAGTAAAGAGTGACTGAAGTTTATCAGAGCACAAGTCACATGACTCGGGGCAGCAGAGAAACTGACAAAATGTCTAGCCCCATGTCAGATTTCAAAATTGAATATAAAAAAATCTGTTTGCTCTTTTGAGAAATGGATTTCAGTGCAGAATTCTGCTGGAGCAGCACTATTAACTGATTCATTTTGAAAAAATGTTTTTTCCCATGACAGTATCCCTTTAAATAATCAAAATTTATAAAAATGATTTCTTTTTTCGCTGTAATAATAGAACAGTAGTTTGTACTTGATCCCAACTAAGACATAATTAATCCTTATTTTAAGCAAAACCAGCCTATTGGGTTAATATGAAGTTTACATGTTTCTCTAGTAGACTTAAAAGAGAAGGAAAGGCTTGCAGCACTTGGGGGTGCCATATGTTAGGAACCCCTAAGTGATTGCATTGACTTACCTGAAACTCAGGTAAGTCAGCAGAAAACTGCTCCGGCCCGGGGTTATACCAGTGAGCACCACGGAGCCATTCCTTTTCCTCCTTCTTCGCGGGACTGCACATGCTCAGTAGAACTAACTTTAACTAAAAGGTCGTCTATTTCGTTCAACTGCGCATGCGTTTGCCCCGGGAAATTTGAAGACAGAAGAAGCCGGAAGAGGATCGCTCCGTATAGCTCACTGGTATAACCGCACTGGCCCGGGTTTCAGGTAAGTCAATACAATCACTTGGGGGTAGAGTCCTGCATGGAACCAATTTGTTAAACCCGGACCCACAACCCGCATACTTACCCACTACCCAACCCGCAAGTACCTTATCCGCAACCTGATCCACTGACCATCAAGAAACAGGAAGTGCTGTCATTGTAAACCAGGAAGTGACATCATTAGAAGTAGGCGTGATCAGAAAAAAAGGAGTAAAACTCGCTATTGAGAAGACACGCAAACGCGGAGAACCGCTGACTCACATCTACACCTGCTCCCGAAACTTCTACCTGCAACCCACAGGTTTTTGTGGGCAACCCATAGGTACTTGACCCGCTGCAGGGCACCCCCTGTTGGACAGTATAAGGATATTGCAAGTAACAGGCAAACTCCACAGTTATATAAAGGCACGAGCTGCAGTTTGGGTGATTTTATACAATTAATGGAACTTCTGTGTGACTACACTGGAATTGTTAAAAGCTCACGGCACACGTGGCGCAAATTCACTAAGCGCTGAACGCTAGCGTTAATTCGCTAGCGTTTGTCATTTTTCGTTACTGCGCAAATTCACTAACGAACGCTGGCGTAAATTCGCTAGTGTTACTTCGCACCCTTACGCCAGGCGAATTTTCGCTAGCGACGTAACTACGCAAATTCACTAACTTGCGCAGTGTACTGAACGCTACCTTTTACGCTAGACTTCCTTCGCCACCTCAGACCTGGCGAAGCGCAATAGAGTAGATAGGGATTGTTTCAAAAAAAGTCAAATTTTTTTCTAAGTCCCAAAAAACGCTGGCGTGTTTTCTACATGATGGGTGATAGGCTGAAAAAGATCGAAAATATTTTTGGGGCTCCCCTCCTTCCCCCCTACATTTCCTGACTCATGGCAACTTACCTAGACAGTGGGCACATGTGTAGGGCAAAATAACATTTTTATTTGCTGATTTGAAGGTTTTCTAGGCATTTGAAGTGGTGATACGTGTTTCTCCATTGAAATTTGAATTTCGCGCCGTATGCAAATGAACGCTAGCGCAACTTTGAAAACTTACGCTACCCCTGTGCGGAACTTCGGATTTTAGTGAATTTGCGGAGCGCTGGCGAAAATACGCCTAGCGAAGTGTGGCGAAGTTGCACCTGGCGCAACTTCGCATCTTAGTGAATTTGCCCCATGGAATTTCTGAACCCTGCAGAGCTGCATGCTGACCTCAGCTCATACTGTATGTGTGTTTTGGGGTCAAAATCCAAATTTTATTGCTGGTGGCATATCAACTCAACATCTGGGTGGGGACAGGGGCAGGGACTGACTGGGCCAGTGGGAAACCGGGAAAATAGTCCCAGCTCTTTTGTGCCCTGCTGGCCCAGACCCGCTTCCTGCAGCCACTCTCTCACCTCCCTATTAGACACGCAGGAGAAAGGTAAGCTGGGGGGGGTTGTGACAGAGGGGGTTTTGCGGCTGGGGGGCCCGGGGGATGGTGTATGGGCCCCTGGGCCTGCACCCGAATCCGATGCTGGACAGGGTTTTCTGCATTGGCTCCGTGTGCAGGCCCGGATTTGTGGAAAGGCCACCTAGGCCCGGGCCTAGGGCGGCAGGATTTTAGGGGGGCGGCATGCTGCCCAACCACACCCGCATTGGTTAAAAAACACTGGGGATGCACTGGAGATACAATCATTTTTTAAATTTCCACATTGATGATGAAAATTTGCATGAATAAAAGGGAGGGGACAGGGGCGGTGAACAACAGTGGGCCTAGGGGCGCCCTCTATGTAAATCCGGCCCTGTCCGTGTGCCATGAACTTACGGTAGAAATGTGTTGCTAGACTCCAGCATCATCTGTGGCCATCAACAGCCGCAAGCCTCAGGCTGAATAGCACCATCAATATTTCTCATTAGCTCACTAACCAAATATTTACCTTGGCCTGTTGGTCCTGCTTCTCTGGTAACCCCTAGAGGACCTCCCGTGGGCACAGCCAGCTAAGTGGCAGGACAAACAGGTACTTTCTCAAAAGGTTCACTGACTCCAGCAGCAGAACGGCGCACCCTAGGATGGAGAAAGTGGGGTGGAAGCCAAGATACAGAAAGAAATCGCCAATATTTTTACAAAAAGAGAAAAATCGCCAGCGCACATTTTAACTTTAAAAATAATTATTACAAAAAATGAGGTGTTAGTACCACACTTTGACCAAAATATGTAAGCTCACGTGCCAAGTCAAGGCCCCTCTTTGTATGTGAGTCCTACACTGTCCATTAGCATTCTAAGGGGCATGTTCACTAACATTGGAGATAAATATCTTCATAGATCTCTGGAGATGTCGCCCATGGCAACCAATCAGCAATTAGATTTAAACAGTCACCTACAAGTTAGAAAACAAAAGAAAAGATCGGATTGGTTGCTATGAGCAACATCTCCAGAAATCTGTGGAGATATTTATCTCCTTAGTCTATAGTGCATTTAAAATCAAGTCCCCCAGTAGACAATGTGAGTAGTAAGACCGTTATGGACTTACCCTTAACTCAGAGGCTCTAGTGAGAAAGCTTTTAAGCCCCAGCCCATTAAAATACACCTGTAAATCATTCCCTGTTTTAAAGGCTGAATGGCAGCTAAAGGTAACATTTCACTACAATTTGTACAAGAAACACAGAAAGAAATCGCCAGCGCTCGGTCTAACCACATTCTGGAGTTGACCGACTACATAGTCCAGCAATCTCTGCCATCATCTTCAAATACAAATCTTGTTTCAAAGCCCCCACTGCTCCCAAAGCCACTAAACAGTCTTTAGTTGCATTAAAGGGATACTGTGATGGGAATTTTTTCCCCCCAAAACGCATCAGTTAATAGCTCTGCCCCAGCAGAATTCTGCACTGAAATCAGTTTCATAAAAGAGCAAACAGATTTTTTTATATTCAATTTTGAAATCTGACATGGGGCTAAACATATTGTCAATTTCCCAGCTGCCCCAAGTCATGTGACTTGTGCTCTGATAAACTTTAATCACTCTTTACTGCAAGTTGGAGTGATATCACCCCCTCCCTTCTCCCCCCCCCCCCCCAGCAGCCAAACAAAAGAACAATGGGAAGGTAACCAGATAGCAGCTCCCTAACACAAGATAACAGCTGCCTGGTAGATCTAAGAACAACACTCAATAGTAAAAACCCATGTCCCACTGAGACACATTCAGTTACATTGAGAAGGAAAAACAGCAGCCTGCCAGAAAGCATTTCTCTCCTAAAGTGCAGGCACAAGTCACATGACATGGGGTAGCTGGGATATTGACAAAATGTCTAGCCCCATGTCAGATTTCAAAATTGAATATAAAAAAAATCTGTTTGCTCTTTTGAGAAATGGATTTCAGTGCAGAATTCTGCTTGGGCAGCACCATTAACTGATTCATTTTGAAAAAAGAAAATTTTTCCCATGACAGTATCCCTTTAAGTTCCATGTTAATTTTACAAAATTTGGCAGATTATTAAAGCTTGAACACATTTCTGTGTTTTTTTATGTGTTACATGTATTACAGTTTTGCTAATGAAGGTGAAGTTAAATTGGTGAGGTTCATCTGCAATTACCAAGTGGCATCCACTTTATCTGCAGATATCAGCAAATACTGTGGCCCTCCTTGTGTTATTAAACTACATATCCCAGAATACCACCAAAATCCAATAGCTGTTGTGTCTGTGGATTTCGCCAGTACAACTCCACCAACAGAACAACCAAAGCCAAAGTCTGAACACAAATCAGTGCTAAGTATTCTACAGACACATGACGACCGAATGCTGGAAATCTATAACTCCAGATATCAGAATTGCAAACATGGTAGAGATTAGGACTGATCGGGGGCATTATATTTCCTCCAAGATCTTCCCCTGTCCCTCAGATATCACTCACAGTAAACAACACCTCCTTTCATTCCACCACACAGGCTGCCTAGGAGTTATACTAAACTCACATCTGTCTTTTTCACCACACATCCAAACACTTGCAAAATCTTGTTGCATTCAGCTGCCCAACATTCCCCAAATATGACCATATCTCAGTTCAGAATCAACTAAAACACTGATTCAGTCTCTCATCATCTCCCGCCTTGATTACTGCAACCTACTCCTCACAGGTATTCCAACAAGTCGCCTTTCACAACTCCAATCTGTTCTAAACGCGGCCGCTAGACTCATTCATCTATCTCACCGCTCAACATCAGCTGCTCCCATATGTATGTCCCTTCACTGGCTCCCAATCTACTGTACAATCAAATTCAAATTACTCACATTCAAGGCCCTTAATAATGAAGCCCCTCCCTATATTTCATCTCTGATCTCCAAATACTCTCCTTCAAGCAACCTTCACTCTGCTTCTGACCTTCCCCTCACTTCTCCTCTCATCACTTCTGCCCATTTTCGTCTACAAGACTTCTCTCTGGCCTCTGCTTTTCTCTGGAACTCTCTGCCTCCAGCCGTCAGACACTCTCCTTCTTTCCAAACTTTCAAACGCTCCTTAAAGACCCACCTGTTTAAATAAGCTTATTCAATGTACCTTAATTAATTAATCATTACTGTATCAAAAATTACCAATTTTTTTCTAAAATTCTAATGTCTCAATTGTACCCTAACCTTTAGTTTGTAAGTTGCAGGGCCCTCTACTCCTTTTGTACTCTGTAAAGCCTTGTTTGTTATCCTCCATATATTCCCTGTTTGTTATAACTAAGGTAAAGCACTGCGTATCTTGTCGGCGCTATATAAATAAATGATGATGATGATAATGTTGAGGCATCTGTGAGTGATGCTGGATCCTGAGGGTCATGACTTAAAATGCCCCAGTCAGGAATGTACCCGAGGTCCACCAGCATCATCTTGACCAACCCAAACCAATCTGCTTGGAAGGAGGGTGTTTTGCTTTTGTTTTCTCTTTTTAGTCTTAATCATAAATGTTGGAGACCTTATGGGTTCTATTTTCTATGATACCTTTGGGTATTTGTCAATCACCAGACTCATTGAAGTTGTTTGTGATATCTGAGCACCATTTGAGCAAGAAAAGAACAGAGCAAATGATGATTGATTAACCTAGAGACATGTCTCTGGTAAGAACAAAATAATAATCAGTCGAGAGATATAGATGCTCATTGAAAGGCTGGTGGTATTTGAGGCCTCAGAAAGCGGCTGCCACTGTATCTGTGATACTCAAATGTCCTCTTACATTTCTATGGAAACGGAACTCCAATGTAGATGAGTACCCAGCGGCAATCATTTTATCCACGGCTGAAAGCAATCTAGAACGGCACTATAAAAAATGAGCAGGTCTCAGAGTCATTCACTTCAAGGCCATTACCTGATATGTAGCTCAGATCTGCAAGAAACTCACAACTGATTGCAGCACAGTATTGGCACATTATTAATTTGATTTCAAAATGAAGCCTCTTCATAGAAAGTAAAAGCAAATCAAACATCTATTCTTTCCACCTACAGAGTCAGCAGGCAGATGCACGATTATTGGCTTAATTGCTGCTTCTCTAACACTGAAGCTCCTTCTCAACTTGAGCAAGTGCAAAGTTATATGAATCATCTGACCTAACGTCAAGCTCATATTCTTACTACATATCCTTCAACATTTTTAGTCTGGATATCAGAACATTTTTTGCCCTTGACCCATTACTCTCAGAACGGTTGTGGTCAGCAGACTGATCTAAAAGTCTACACATGAGCTAAAGTCCTTGACACAACAGAGCTGAAGTGATCTCTGCTCAGATCAAGCGATAGAGACTAAAAGAACCGCTGATTTCTCTTGATTAATCTTGGTGGTCATTGTCCTTTACCTCCATGACTCCCTTCTGAAGTTGGTTTGAGATAAAGCAGTGTAATCTCAATAATTCTTGTAGTGGAGATGATCCAGGCGATAATAATGGTTTGAAAGCTACTTGTGTAATCACTATAATTTGCCAAAAGCACAAGTAGATGATGATAATACCCATAAATTTACGGTAACAAACTACTGCCCCTTTGCATAAATTATCCTTAAACCGAATGCAATGAAAGGACCTTATGGGATGGTAAGACACACATGCTACTAGATATGCTGGAAACAAGGGATTTTTTAAAATAATGATACATTTGGGAGAAGGAATTTGATATCTGAGTGCGTTGGCCTTAATACCAAACTTTTGCTGCACTCCCCAAGAGAATGAGCTGCCATGTAGAAGCCTACGGTACGATCACCTTCCCACAGACCTATGTTTGAAAGATATATATTTCATGTAAGCATTTACATAAGGCTATGAAATAGGGCCACCATCAGGGGGGCACAGGTGGAACAGTTGTCCGGGGCCCGAGGTTTTTTGTGCCTTAGGGGGACCTACCAACTGAAGTTTGCAACTCCCTGACAGCAATGGGGGGCTGAAAATCAAGTAAGTTAAAAAAAACTTTCACAGTTTTTTTTAACTTGTAGGGGAACCCTGGCTACTAATGTTATTTGTTTTAACTTGTAGTGGGGGAACCCTGGCTACCAGTTATTTTTGTTTTTAACTTGTGTGTTGGGGGGTACCCTGGCCACCAATATTTTTTTTTACTCTTGGGAGGACCTGCCGCCAATAGTTTTTTTTAAAACTTTTGGGGGGGGGCTGGTCAGTAATGTTTTTTTTTTAACTTGCAGGGGGAGCCCTGGCCACAAATGGGTCTGGACCTGGCCTAGTGTGGATGGAGCCTAGGGGGCCGAGAAAATGTTGACATACAGGGCCCCGCGATTTCCGACGGTGGCCCTACTCTGAAATTTTTCTACAAGGGTCACCAGAACCTGTTCAACAATGTGCATTCAGTTATCTACCTTAATCATAGCAACATAGTAACATAGTAAGTTAGGTTGAAAAAAGACACACGTCCATCAAGTTTAACCATTTAATCTGCCTAACTGCCAGTTGATCCAGAGGAAGGCAGAAAAAACATCTGAAGCCTCTCCAATGTGCCTCAGAGGGGGGAAA
This sequence comes from Xenopus petersii, assembly GCA_038501925.1. Taxonomy (NCBI): domain Eukaryota; kingdom Metazoa; phylum Chordata; class Amphibia; order Anura; family Pipidae; genus Xenopus; species Xenopus petersii. The sequence continues at coordinate 7,439,291 of CM076675.1, read as the reverse complement.
ATTCCTTCCTGACTCCAAAATGGCAATGAGTTCAGTCCCTGGATCAACTTGTACTATGAGCTATCTCACTGTAACCTTGCTGATTTTGAAGAAATTAATTTTGTGAGTGTCCACTTGAGGGCGCACTAATGACAAAGTTGCCTTCTATTCCCTCTGTAGTCAGTGAAAGCGCAGGGGTGTGAGAGATACAAAGGTGGGGCCATGATTATCCAGACTGAATTTGAGCAGGTATAAAGCAAAGTCGTTGCTCTAGAAGAATGTTACATTTATTTAAACTTACTATATAGGAACATTCCATGGCTCTCTCTCTCTCTCTCTCTCTCTCTCTCTCTCTCTCTCTCTCTCTCTCTCTCTCTCTCTCTCTCTCTCTCTCTCTATATATATATATACACTCATTTATGGTGTTTTTACAACATAAAAAATCTGAAATCCCTGTATACTGATGTTTACAGTCTGTTTGTCTTCCCACAGACAACTTTTTTTTCTAATTTTGGTTCTGTAAATTACCACTAATGAATCTTAAATAAAACAACTCAGATGCAGTTGAACTGCAGACTTTCCGCTTTAATTCAGTGGGTTGAACAAAAAGATTGTATAAAAATGTGAGAAACTAAAGCCTTTTTTTAACACAATCACTTCATTTCAGGGGCTCAAAAGCAATGGGACAATTGACTAAAAGGCTATTTCATGGGCAGGTGGGGCAATTACTTCCTTATGTCATTATCAATGAAGCAGATAAAAGCCCTGGAGTTGATTTGAGGGGCCGTTGACATTGGGGATGGATCCGATGACATTGGGGAAGGAGCCGATGACATTGGGGAGGGAGCCAATGACATTGGGGAGGGAGCCGATGACATTGGGGATGGAGCCGTTGACATTGGGGGTGGAGCCGATGACATTGGGGAGGGAGCCGATGACATTGGTGACATAGCTTTTCAGCACTGGAGGGGGTCCAGGGGGGTCCCATCGCCAGTTTAGAGTGTGCAATTGCTCTTTCTGCACTAGAAGAGCCAAATTTTCAGCTATTAAAATTTCTAAAATGATTTTATCATTGGCCCAAGGGCCAAACGATTGGATCAGCCCAATATGGCCCAGCATGTAGGTGGCCTCGCCAAATGAGGGGACCTTAAACTTGTTCTTCACCTTTAAATTAACTTTTCGCATGGTAGCGAGAGAGAGATTACGCGACAATTCTAAATTGGTTTTCATGTTTTATCATTTGTGGTTTTGGAGTTATTTAGCTTTTCATTCAGCAGTTTTCCAGTTTGCAATTTCTGTCTGGTTGCTAGGGTCCAAATTCCCCTAGCAACCATGCATTGATTTGAAGGAGAGACTGGAATATGAATAGGAGAGGAATTGAATAGAAAAATGAGTAATAAAAAGTAGCAATACTAAAACATTAAAAGCACGACAGAGCATTTGTATTTTAGATGGGGTCAGTGACCCCCGTTTGAAAGCTGGAAAGAAGGCAAATCATTTTTAGAAAAACTGCTAAAAATAAATGATGAAGACCAATTAAAAAATTGCTTGGAATTAGCCGTGAAATATATTTATTCAATGTCTATCTATCTAATATCTATATATTATCTTTATGTGTCTGAATGTGTTCCAATGAAAGTCCTAGATGGGGGTTTGTTGAGATAACAGATATATTATTATTATTATTATTATTATTATTAATAACATGTGCCAGCATATTGCACAGAGCTGTAGATATAAGATGGATGAACCCACCATACTGTAGCTGATAGCAAGAACACTGCAATACAACCCTTTTCTGTTTAGCAAATAAACCATTTTTACATGTAAAATATCAAAATTACTGCTAAATCAGTTATAAAGAATCATTTTCTTTTTTGCCGTTAAAGGTCCTTTTTGGCCTTAATTGACACTAAAGCAGCTGGACAGCGACATAACGTTCATAGAAGTCAATAATTCCTATAAATGATACTTTTCACCAAAAAATAATTAAATGAAATGATAAAAGTCAAACGTGACCCTGGGGTGAGTGGGACAAATGCTTTGCAGGGACTCACTGATCCCCTGATGGGGCAACCAGGTCTCTGGGCTAATGATGATTTAGTCACATGGAAATGTTCCCACTAGAAAGAATAAAAAAAAAAAAAGATTTATTTTGGGAAATGTAGCAAATAAAAACCATTAAGGCCCCGGGGCAATGGAATAGGGTCAGATACATTAATATTGGGGGTGACAGACAGAAAGAGAAACAAACTGCCACACCTACAGCTTGGGGCCCGCAATGAGAGCCGGGGCAATTAAGAATTTCTAGCAATTCATCTGCAGTCTCCTAGTCTTGTACTGAGAGCAGCTCTGGGAATGCAGAGGTTAACCTTCGTGGTCGCCATGTTTAATGTAAATTGTCCCTTCTCGTGCAGTGGCAGATATACTGTATACATGGAACCAGTCTGGATGGAAATGGCTTTTATTTACAAATTCATTTAGGAAAAACATTACAAGGCCACGGGCTGATCACTCGGCACTTAGTCCAGTCACTTTTAAGCTCATGATTACGGCTTTATTTATACAAGTGACTTGGGCTGATTCACTGAATGATTCATTCACATGCATTGTGGTGCATTTATTCACTGCATATACAGGGGCTAGAGAAGGTCTAAGGGTGGCCACACATGGTCCAATAAAATCTACTGACAGATCGAGTATGTGGGCCCTCCGACAGGCTTCCCCGATCGGTATCTGGCCAAAAATTGGCCAGATGACGATTGGGCAGGGCTAAAAATCCCATTGGATCACAGACAGGATCTGTACGTTGATGTAGTCCCGCGATCCAGCCGCCTGTATGTTATACATTATCAGTCCAATATCACACACCTCATCAGGGAGAGATCCATTTGTTTGGCCACACACAGGCAGATTTAAACTACAGATTTGGGTCCTTTAGACTGATTCAGCAGCTTATCTGCCCAAGTATAGGGCCTCACCGACGGATATGTGAGCATAAATCAACTAGATATTGAATGGCTACATATTGACTGGGCAGATTTGCGTTTTCCCGAGATCAATGACCGCATCAGCAAGTTGATGTGGTCCTAGTCTCACTGGTGCCCATTCCCATCGTTGTAATCCGATTGTTTGGCCTTAGGGCCTATATTGACCTGCCTTTGGTGGGCATATCAGGAGAAAAATCCGCTCATTCGGTGACCTCGCCAAATGTGCAAATGTTGGACATCTTAAACCAACCAACTTGTAACGGTACCTGGTGTTCTACTGGGGTGGCGCCCGCAGCTGTTGCTTCCAATGCACGCTGCTTCCGGGTCCTTTTATATTCGGTGCGCCACGGGTGATGTCACTGTTGTTGCGAAATTCAAATATTTAAAGGGGATGAGCCCATTTACTCATTGCCCAACGTACCTCTATTTCTGAGACTTCTGTTCTTGACTACTCCTGTGTTGCTGCCTGAAACGACCTTTGCCTGTATTTGACGGCTTTTCCAGAGTCTGCCTTGGTACTACATTTACTGGTTGGTTTGACCCCGGCTTTGTCCTTGACTACGCTTTTGCCTCCCGATTCTCTAATGCAATGTCTGATTGGTATTGACCTCAGCCTGTCCCGTAACTACGCTTCTTGTTCCCCATTCCTCACGTTACAGTTCCCTTGCCTGCCCACAACTCTTGCCCTGGTTCTCTCACTCTAAGAATCCGAGTAGCGGATTATTTTACATGGGGGCCTGGTACACCCTAGTTACACCTGGCATCCCATTAATACCTATGGCTATGGTGCACACTTGGGACCATTTACAACTACAGGTGTGGTGTGTACCCCTCTCCCCATCCCACTACCCCACCACAGCGCAAACCGTCACTCCAAAATACCCCCACCCAATCCCAGCCAGGCAGTGGACCTATGTTTTCTCCTGGTTCGCTGGCCCTATGCCACTTCCAAGACTACAAAGCAGATTAAAAAAGTAGGGATTCACCTGAATTATGGATTCAACCTTTTTCCAGCAGTATTTATCTGAACCCATGCGCTTGGCTAAACCTTAAAATCACACAAACAAGGATGTTAAAATTCAGTTCGGAATTTGGTTGAATAGTGGATTCAGTGCATCCTTAAAATAAAGTACCCTACCCTAGTGATGAGCGACTGGCTGTCTTCCATATGTTGTTGATCTACAACTCCCAGTAACTCCCCGCAGCTTTCTCTCTCTTTCTTATAGGGGAGAGGAAAAAAAATTCTTGAGCCCACAATTAACAGCTGCCGGGTATAGGCAGATTATGTTTTGCTAAATAGTCAGGAAGTAAATGTTGATTTAATGGCTGGGGTAGAGCTGAGCAGCCTCTGTATCTCCCTATAATTTACATAAGGATAGTGAGGTCTCAATGTCATCACAAGTCACCTTCCTCCCTCTCTTATTTCTATACACGGCCAAGTCCTGTAACACGTTCACTACCCACCACCCTTTTCCTGGCAGAATTAGATTTACAGCTGCTGCCGTGTATCCAGGGACGTGTTTTTAAGGAAAATAATGGATAATATATATTTCCAGGTAGGGGTTTTTTAATCTATGGTAAGTGGGCATGGGTTATTCAGCCCTGAGAGTCTTTTTGTATTTGCATATTTATTCTAGGGACTTACTGAATTCAAACCTTTTTCATTTGCCCAAAGACTAAGAAAGTAGTTTAAATGTGCCCAAAATATAGATTACTATAGGAAATGCAGCATTGCAATCCCATAAACTGCTGTATAGTCCTGCACAAATCTACAAAAAAAAATAGTTTGAACACAAAGGATTTGGGCAAATAATAACAGGGAGCAGTCATACCGCAAATGCACATATCATATAGTATAGGGTTGCCACCTTTTCACCCGGTGCAATCCAGGCAGGGGGCGGGACAGTGACATCAGGGGCGTGGCTATGGATTTCAATTGCCAGTCACCACGTCAATCATAGAAAATCCTGCCGGTTTTCCTAATTTGGAAAACCGGGCAGGCAATTTTGACTCGGGCAGCCCTTCAAAAAACCAGGCTGTCCGGTTCAAAACTGATCTTCATACCTTTAAAAAACCAGTAACATAAAAAAATTTTTTTAAATAAAATTGTTTTTACTTAACAAAAAAAAAAAAACATTGTGCGGCACTCAATTTCTCATCCCTGCCTTCTAAAGGAGATAGACAGGGAGGAAAAATCGAGCACCGCATGATAGATCGTTGCCCTGTTGCCATTTCTGAAGAGGAGCGCAAGCGGAGAAACGGTAAGTCATTTCTTAATAAAGACTTTGCTCATTTAAAGTTAAAACTGCCTTGGTGGGGTTTTTTTTTCCATTAAGTAAAAACTAATTTTTTTCAAAAAAAAATTCATGTTACTGGTCCTTTAAGTCTACTAGAAATTCATATAAACATTAAATAATGCCTAGGGCGGCATCGGACCTAAATACAGTCCTGGCATATAGTTGTTTCACATGTATCTTGTTAGTACAGCACATACAGTATGTCACATACCGTATATACTCGAGTATAAACCGAGTTTTTCACCCCCCAAAATATGCTGAAAAACTCTACCTCGGCTTATACTCGGGTCAAGCGCAAAAACGGTCGCCGGCGCCTAAGAATAGTAGCTGGCCGCCTAAGAATATTCGCCGGCACCTTAGAATAGTAGCCAGCGCCTAAGAATATTCGCCAGCGCCTTAGAATAGTAGCCGGCGCCTAAGAATATTCGCCGGCGCCTTAGAATAGTAGCCGGCGCCTAAGAATAGTCATCCAAAAACGAGATTGAAACTTACCAGAAGCTGCTGCATTTCTCACCCTTGGCTTATACTCGAGTCAATAAGCTTTCCCAGTTTTTGGAGGTAAAATTAGGTACCTCGGCTTATACTCGGGACGGCTTATACTCGAGTATATACGGTATATGTAACTCTGTCCTCTCTTGAGCATGCTATGTCATATTTTTTATTTCCTGGTGTTTATAAACCCACGACACATTTACAGAGATTATACATCAGTCCCTGCCCCAGTGGATCTTACAGACTAAGGTCCTTATCACATTCACATTCAAGATCTGCAATACAAAATGATATCCTGCATTGCACCAAAGTGACGACAACTAGAATCGCAAGAGATTTATTGCAAATTTAGGCTAAAATAAAACAGAATATATATCCGGGCTATATGCCAGCTCAGTCAACACAAACCGGAAGGTGCAAGACAGTTAATTTGATGTTGGATAAGTTGTGGTCAGTGAGTCATCCATTTATGTGTGTCTGCCAGGGACTTAAATGTGGATTTACAAAATCCTGTAATTTAGAAGAAAACCTGTAGATAAATGTAGAATAGCGGGGTTGGCAAAAGTATTATGTGGCCACACTCAATCTGATTTCCAGCTGTGCAGCATGAGGGTCTCTGTGTGCAATTTAGATACAGTAGCTCCCCCAGACCATTGATACGCAAATAAACCCAATAAACAGTCCAACTGCTGGGTTACTTGATTCAGCGTGGGTTTGGGGCCCCCCACCCCATTCGCAAAGCACCCTCTGGCCCCCCTCCCTGAGCTGCAAACCCACCCCCCACGCTTACCTTGTTTTGTTCCCCTGCGATGGGGGCCAGGGAGGGAAGACGGAAGTTGCTTCCAGCTTCTGCCAAGGACCGGGTCTGGGCAAGGGCCCATCGGGTTTTTTCCTGGTATCCCGCCAGCCCAGTCCAACACTGACTTCATTCAGGTTTTAGATATTAGGGTATACTAATTTGCTCCAGGGACTTTCTACATCAGGTCCCCAACCGTTTTTAACCATGAGCCACATTAAACTTTGGGCTGGGGGGGCCACTGGGGCTGCAACATCAGGGCTTCGCAAACCTCCTCGCTACCCCCATAGGCCCCACTGTCCCCTTCCCCTGCCACCATCAGTACCTTCTCTTCATTGGGGTGGTGGGCTATCATGAAAATGATATAAGCAAAATATGTAAACAACACCGGAGAGTAACCACGTGGCCATTTCCACATTGTTTTGTAAAATCCAAGGGTAAAACAACAGCAACAACTCCTTCTATACAGAACAAAAAGACAGTTCCGCGGTCCCACAAACGTCCATTCAAAGTCAAATAAATACTCCAAGTAAATAATGGCTGAAAAGTAGAAAAGTAGTAGCTCTGACCTAAACCTAGTTTTTATACAACCTAAACTGGCCTCCAAACCAGAAATTAAAAAATAAGCACCTGCTTTGAGGCCACTGGGAGTAACATCCAATGGGTTGGTGGGCAACATGTTACTTAATAGCCACTGGTTGGGGATCACTGTTCTAGATTTACAGCATTATTAACACACTATTGTTAGGGGCTGTGCACCTTCTGTCCTAGCCTATGGGTGATGGAACATGTGGAACTGACAACTACTCTCTATGTGTGTCATAAATATAAGGTCCCTTATGCCTAAGCATGGCTGACGTGGCACTGAAGTCCTAGAACCCACAGGACTCATAGAAGTATTTATAAAGGGGAGCTAAAGAATACCTACCCAGATAATCTAAAAACGACTGTGACATATTTGACCTCACCTCTGATCCTTCCTGATAATGACTCCATCCACCTTAAAGGACAAGGAAAGGCTTTTTGCACTTGGGGGATTAACTATTAGGCACCCCCAAGTGATTGTATTGACTTACCTGAAGCTCCGTGCTCCTATCAGCAGAAAACTGCACCAGCCCGGGGTTATACCAGTGAGCACCACGGAGCCATCCTCTTCCATCTCCCTCTTTCTTCTCGTGGCGGCACATGTGCAGTAGAACGAAAAGCCGGACTTTAACTAAAAATTTGTCTATTTCGTTCTACTGCGCATGCGTCTGCCCCGGCAAATTTGAAGAAAGAAGAAGCCGGAAGAGGATCGTTCTGTGGTGGTCACTGGTAAAACCCCGGGCCGGTGCAGTTTTCTGCTGATAGGAGCACCGGCCCGGGGTTTCAGGTAAGTAAATACAATCACTTGGGGGTGCCTAACATTTGTTTTGATATTGTATATTTAGCCAGAAGCTGTGGCATAGCTTCAGTGGTTGTAGCACCCCATACCCCCCCCCTTTAAACTAGTGGTGATCCTATGCTTTTAAAATTGGGCGTTTGTTTTGGGAATATCTCTCCTTTAAAAGCCTGATTGCTGGCTGGGGAGGATTTAGCCCTCAGTGAAAAAACAGCGTTCAACGGACATTGATTACAGGTAATGCTAAAATGCACATAAAAAATAAAACAAGTTAGGGACCGCCATTCTGTGTTTACCTTGACGTGGTATGGTGGCTTATCAATTTTATGATCATAACTTTGTAACAAAATAACCCCTGTTTTGGGTACATATGCAATAGCATTTATTATACTAATATATATATCTTAAAGCCTTTAGAGTGCTCCCACAACCCCCCTGTTTTGATATTGCCTAACATTTGGCACCCCCAAGTGCACAAAGCCTTTCCTTCTCCTTTAAACATGGCATTAACCCTGCCTTCTTTTTCACCATGTACAGGCACCATGTGAGGCCTCAGGAAGTAAAACTGGCACTTGCTATAATTGGAGGGCACTGATAGGCTTCCTTTTGAGTTAAGTACTAAGCAAAACTCTTATCTCTATTGAATACAAAGGGTTAAACATATTTACAAGTATTAAAGAAGATCAAGTGAGGTGCAGTACCTTGGCAAAAAAAAAAAAAATTGGCCATATTCTTTCCTATTTTCAACAAATCCCTCAACTTCATCCCAAGATTTAATTATCGGAAAATTGCATCCAATTGAGGCCGAGCGGTGTCTGCTTAGTACAGCATGTACGGTGTGAGTACATTATTAATATTTCTGAGAAACAAGCCCTAATTCATTTTATTTAAAACAACATGTACTAATTAAATGGTCTCAAGTGCTGGATTTCCCTAGAAATCTGAATAAAAAACAGGCTTGTTGATAGATTGGGGGAAAAAGCGCAACTTCCAAGAAAGCATCTGAGGATATTTTAGTATCGTTTATTGGAGTGCTTGCTCAACCTAACTCAGCCATCATGTCTGCAACTTGCTGTCTTATGCTGGGATCAGTTGGAGCAAATGACACGTGTCAATGACTCATAGCATGAGTGAGTTGGTTGCAGGTGCAAGATGATGTTAGGTTGAACTACTCACAAACAAACTGTTAAATATATAAACATCTGCAAGAAAAATAGAATACAAACTAGTTATGAAACAGATATATAAACATATATGCGCTTACACACAGACGTGCCGACAATTGGGGACAACAGTAAAAGAAGAGTGGTGATGGGGAGACACAAGGGCCCAGACTATAGAAGAGGTGCCTGGCATTTCCCAACTATTGTGCCCTAGACACGCGCCTCTTCTGCCTGCCTGTCTTTGAATTTAAAGGGATACTGTCATGGGAAAAAAAATTTTTTTCAAAACGCATCAGTTAATAGTGCTGCTCCAGCAGAATTCTGCACTGAAATCCATTTCTCAAAAGAGCAAACAGATTTTTTTATATTCAATTTTGAAATCTGACATGGGGCTAGACATATTGTCAATTTCCCAGCTGCCCCAAGTCATGTGACATGTGCTCTGATAAACTTCAATCATATATCACCCCCTCCCTTTCCCCCCCCCCCCAGCAGCCAAACAACAGAACAATGGGAAGGTAACCAGATAGCAGCTCCCTAACACAAGATAACAGCTGCCTGGTAGATCTAAGATCAACACTCAATAGTAAAAACCCATGTCCCACTGAGACACATTCAGTTACATTGAGAAGGAAAAACAGCAGCCTGCTAGAAAGCATTTCTCTCCTAAAGTGGAGGCACACGTCACATGGCCAAGGGCAGCTGGGAAATTGACAATATGTCTAGCCCCATGTCAGATTTCAAAATTGAATATAAAAAAATCTGTTTGCTCTTTTGAGAAATGGATTTCAGTGCAGAATTCTGCTGGAGTAGCACTATTAACTGATGTGTTTTGAAAAAAACATGTTTTCCGATGACAGGATCCCTTTAAGTTCAACCCTGTGCTCTAGAAATTAATCCAAAAGAAGTTAATCCTGCTCCTCCCACATGCAGGCGGCTGTGTCAAACTCATTCGAGGTTTACATTTTTTTATAACCCCAAAATTTCCTTCCTAGGATTAACCTCTCCTGTGCTCGGTACCTCATCCTACCTGATACTCCAAGAGCGACCTGTGGACAGAATAATTACCAGTTGTCCATGTACTATGGATATTGGTTGGTTTGGAGAATGGGAATTACTGATAATTTCATCTGCTGATGCGCTACGTTGTCCAGTGCATGGTGCATAGACAGATGACTAAGTTCAGAAGAGTTATGCTCTTTGCACAAACAATTGGAACAATAGAAAGCAGCTGACTTTGCATGTGTGGCCCCTCATATGTTCTATGTCCATTCTGCCCATGAGTCACCTTAAAGGTGGCCATACACATAACAATTACCATTGGTTATGGGAAAGATTGTCTGTTTTCTCGACAAACGTTAAAAGCCGAATCATCAGATATGCAGGTAGAAACAATAGAATTCTACCCTATCTGAAGATTCAGCTTTAATACTTGGCTGAAGGTGCTCCATCCTGTCTGGTTGACAAGGTGACCAATATCCAAGGCTTTTGCTGGTATAGGTCACCTTGTATTTGTCAGGGGCCTATCGGCTCCAAGCGTTGAAGTCTGGACCAAGGAGGAAGCTTTAGGGCAATTGCCAAGTTCGCAGTAACCAATAGGGATCAGGAGAAATTGTAGTCAGGATCCAGGCAGTAGTTTAATAAGCAGGCAGAATAGGGTCAAGGTCAAAATCCAGGAATCAAGTTAGCAAGAATTTAGGAACACCCAGGAATACAGAAAACAAATCTTATAATCGGGCATTGTACTGGCGTCTTTGGCGTCCATGGGCGCCGGCATCTTGGAAAAGGAATGGCTGCAGACGGGAGCGACGCATCGCGCTCCTGACAGTATTCAACTATACATGCAATAGATACTGTATGACACTAACTAGTACTGGTATATGTATGGCTACATTACGTCTTCACCTGTAGAACCCAATATCAGTTGTACATCTCCTGTACTTGAACAACTGCAACTTCTGATGCTCTTGCCCCCCTAGCCAATGTATCGATCCTGCAAACAGAATTTCATCTTTGTGGTGGTCTCCCAAAGCTCAGCAATCGACACCTCGTGTAATTGAACAACAGCAAGTCATCCTGCTAACAGCACATCTAAATGAAAATGTGTCTGGGAAAACATTACATTTGTTGTGTAAGGTCAAACAAAACCTACATGATGAAAAGTACAGTCAGATCCTGTAGGGAACTGGGTTGAAGATTTAACTTCAGGACACTGATCGAACTAATGAAGCACAGACTAATAAGAACAATGTGAATGCCTTTGGAATGAAAGAATGATTAGTAAAAGAAAAACAGGACCTGACCAGAAAACCTGTGGTAGGACTTGAAGATTGCGCTCCACGCATGATGCTCTCTGTTCTATCAGGGTTAGGTACTTTACTCTACAACCTATGGTGACTATAGATATATAAAGTCTTCCACCCTTGTAGAGACCAGACAAAGATGCCAATAGCCCCCACCCTCCAAGAAAAGTTTTTGCTGTAGATGATTTATACTGTATGTAACTAAAACTTGCCTTCAAGCCAGGAATTCAAAAATAAGCACCTGCTTTAAGAGCACTTGGAGCAACATCCAATGGGTTGATGAGCAACATATGCTGATGAACTACTGTTTGGGGATCACTGCTCTAAGAGTTATTTAGATGACCCCAGACATATTTCTAGAGCATGGTGTCTAGAGCAGGTCTAGAGCAGGTACTAGGAAAGGGCATGGTGGCTCTTTACAAATATGTCTGGGGTCATCTAAATAACTCTTAGAGCAGTGATCCCCAAACAGTAGTTCATCAGCATATGTTGCTCATCAACCCATTGGATGTTGCTCCAAGTGCTCTTAAAGCAGGTGCATATTTTTGAATTCCTGGCTTGAAGGCAAGTTTTAGTTACATATAAACCATGCTTACTGCCAAACAGCGTCTCCTGTAGGCTTCCAGTCAACATCAATAGCAAATGACAGCCCTTATTTGGCACCCACAGGAACTTTTTGCATTCTTGTGCTGCCCTCCAATTTTGTTTATCTGACTGTGGCTTATGGGTAAAAAAGGTTGGGGACCTCTGTCTTAGGGAAATTTTTTCTTCACTCAATTGTACAATACATATTTAAGCCCTTCTTTGGAAGAAAGGTTTGTAAAGGGATTCGTCCGCATGAGAGTATTAAACTTATGGAATGTGCTTTCTAAGCAACAACAATGTACCACTCATTTTCCCTTGCAAGGCACATAGCCAACTGGGCATCACATTATAGGCAACAATGGACACTGCCATGTAGCCCACAAATATGCATCAACCTAGCCAAGAATTAGTACAGTACATTATGTAACATTAAAAAGCTGGAAAAAGTCAGATTCAGACTTTAAAAAGCATAAAAGAGAAAAAAATGAATATCAATTGAAAAGTTGTTTTTGCAGGTCCTCAGCATTCGGGATAACAAGTTCTATACCTGTATTAACATTGTTACTAATGAAGACATAGGGGCAGATTTACTACAGGGCAAATTGTCGCCAGCGACCGATTCGCACACTTCGCCAGGCACAAAGTTCGTTACCACTACGCTAATTCACTAAAATGCGAAGTTGCGTCCTGGGCGCCGAATGCTGGTGACTTTTCGCTAGTGATACTTCTTCAGTGCGAGCATTTCATAGCCAAGATTCGCTAGAGTTCGTTTATGCCTAAGTCGCTAGTGATCTTACACTTCAATCAATTGAATAGGACGTGTACATTAAAGTTCTATGGACGTCTTTTTCAGGGGCGTAACTATAGAAGAAGCAGACCCTGCGCCTGCAGGGGGGGCCCAGGAGGTATAGGGGCCCAACAAGGCCCTAATTCATATACAGTTTCAATAAATATTGGTAAAACAAGTCAACTGCTAAAAATTTTGGGGGCCTGAAAAATAATTTGCTGTGGGGCCCAGTAATATCTAGTTACGCCACTGGTCTTTTTATTAGAGATGTTGGTGCAAATGCTTGAAGTGGCCACTTATTATTACACATGTCCAAGGAACCTGAATAAAGACAAAAGAGATCATATAATGCCCTAGACATGAGCCCACTGTAAAATGAATGTTCCATGGCCCTCAAATGTCTGGAGGAAATGTTAACCTAAAAAAGTTTAACTTAGGACTTTGCAGACAATCCTGCTTGAAAAAAGGAAAAGTCGTCTGCGTATTTTCAACTTTAATGCATTTCCGGCAGACAGGATATGATGTAAGTGACATAAGATTGAGGAAGATGAAGCTTCATTTTAGCAGTTCACCTGGTCTTTGGTGGCGAAGTCAACTCTGGCGAAATAGTGAATTTGCGGAGCAGCGACCATTTGGCTGAGCGAAAAGTTACCTGGCGAACGAACGCTAGCGACGGTCTCTTTTGTTAGCGCATTGTCGTCTGCTCCTGTTAGTGAATTGGCGGTGTCCCTGAGGAGGTGATTTCTGGCAAAAGTCGCTAGTGTTAGCCACTTCGCCCTTTAGTAAATCTGCCCCATAGAATCCCAGCTGGATCCCACATAATGATAACAAAGGCAAACGATGGGTGAGCACAGGTGAGGCCAAGCACAGCTTGGTCTACTAGACACTAAGGGCATTGTTTATTCTCTCATTATTCTTCTTCTGCATTAACACACTGGCCTTTTTAAGCTTTGTTTAATGGTTAAAGGGCAAGTAAAGTTCACAAGCAACATTAACACCCTTGTGACAGAGCCGCTGTACAGGCTTGCAGGGATCACAGTTCAATGATTTTCTGGCCGTGTAACTGACATTCCCAACATACAGAGAGTGTTCCCTCATCAGTAGTTGCACATTGGGATTCCTGCACAGTTCCTACTAGAACAACAATGCCCCCGAGTGACTGGTTCTGATGTATAAAGGGTATGTATGGCATGACATCTTTATTTTCAATTGGGTGCTGTGCTGGTAGGCTTTAGACACATTGGAAACTTTGGTACATTGCACAGAAGGGTTCTATTTTTTATGGTGTAGTTGCCCTTTAAGTTCCTGAACATGTCTCTCTTGGGGGTGAATGACCCATGATTCCCTATGTACATCACCATATCTACTAGTGATGTTTGTACTGGACCATCTATCTGTTGAACAGTCTACTACAAGTTAGGCCCTTACACACAGGTGGATTTACCTGCGCTCCGCTGCATTTCGCTTTCTTCAATTCAGCCGCAGGGGAGCGCAGGAGTAGACGCAGTCAATTATTGTGAAGGAGGCTGTACTCACACAGACGCATGTAAGCACCAAACGCAGGTGGGACGCAGCATGTTGCATTTCACCTGCGTTCGGCACTTAGATGCGTCTGTGTGAGTACAGCCCCCTTCACAATAATTGACTGTGTCTACTCCTGCGCTCCCCTGCGGCTGAACGGAAAAAAGCGAAACGCAGGGGAGCGCAGGTAAAACCGCCCGTGTGTAAGGGCCCTTAGAATAATTTACTCAAGGCCAATTGGTTTCTATGTTATTAAGTAATCCCATAATCTGTGTACAGTGCTGCACACAAATAGTAGTATACGGAAACCCATCATCCAGAAAGTTACAAATTACGGAAAGGCCGTCTACCATAGAGCTCATTTTATCCAAAAAATCTATTTTTTTTTAAAAAATGATTACCTTTTTCTGTGTAATAATAAAACAGTCGCTTGTACTTGATCCCAACTAAGATATAATTAATCCTTATTGGAAGCAAAACCAGCCTATTGGGTTTATTTCATGTTTATATGATTTTCTAGCAGACTTAAGGTATGAAGATCCAAATTACGGAAAGATCCCTTAACCCGAAAAACCCCAGGGCCCGAGTATTCTGGGTAACAGGTCCCATACCTGTATTGTGTAAGAATAAATAACAGGGTTTGTTTTTCTCCCCTGTTAATGTGTATGAGAATAAATCCGATACACAGAACCGCATCGTTATTTTGGTTTGTTCAGAAAATTGTATTTTATTTTTGCCTCTGCTGTGTCTGTCTCCAGGGCATTTAGAGTTGAACTCATTCTTTATGAGTGGCCCAATGCTTGGTAGTAATCAGTTGTAAACAAATTCCATCATCCCCCAACACTTACTCTTTCCTAATTGGGAGCAGGTCTTGGCAACTCATCATATCGAGACTTTGGGGAAACAAAGATCAGATAAAAAATAAGGAATTTATTTGTAACGATATGAAGCCGCTAATGATAAACATCTCTGCGTGATCCACAACAGTGAATTTGAAGGAACGTTTGCTGAAAACAAAGAAGATGGTTTGGATATTGCTGTTTATTTTTATACTACAAACTGGTATATCAGTAAATTTGTAAGCACGTAATAGTGAAGGCTCCTGCCAATCACAGACTTCTGAGATACATCCACTTAATTTGTTCACCCACCTGCTGACCAGATTATTAGCCCTACTTTACCTTATAGGAGAACAGGGAGGAGGAATAGCGTGCCACACAATGGATTGTCGCCGTGTCGCCTTTACTGAAGAGGAACGGAAGCAGAGTTTTGGTAAGTTATTTTTTAATAAAGGCTTTGCGATTTGAAGGTTTGGTTTGTCTTGGTGGTTTTTTTGTATACTAATGTTTTTTTTTAAAAAACGGGTTCTATTTTAGCAGCCTTTCAACTGGTCTTCATTGTTTATTTCCTATAGTTTTTACTTAATTGCCTTCTTCTTCTTCTGCCTCTTTCCAAATTTCAAAAGGGGGTCAATGACTCTGCCAAAAACTATTGATCTGTGAGGCTGAAAGGTTATTGTTACTTTTTACTACTTATCTATATATTCAGGCCGTCTCCTATTCATACTCCATACATACAGTATGGGGGCCATGGAGTAATGTAACTTTAACCAGAGGGCTTATGAGTAGGATTTCCTTGAAGAGGTGGTTCACCTTTAAGTTAAGTTTTAGTATGTTAAAGGGGAACGCCACACAAACATAACTTAAGCTTTTTGAAAAATAAACACAATTTCAAGCAACTTTGTAATATAAATCAATTAAAAAATATGCAGACTTTTCATGATTTTAATGGTTTCTGACAGTTCCCTAAGCCCAGCCCCTTGCTCTCCTGCTGATCTGTCTGACTACTTTGCTGAGTTGTCCGACTACTGTTACTTTGTATCAACAGCCATCTGTCCTCAGCCTGTATCCTCCAAACCCCACAATTACCTGCACATGTGATTTCAAAAAGGAAAGGAACATCCCAGTGCAATGCATTGTGGGTTATGTAGTTCCTGCATGCTGTCTGTAAGCTGTGGAGAAGTTGTTACAATGTGTAACATCAGTTTTTAGTCCCTCCTTCCCTGCCAGGATTTCAAATGATGCAGAAAGAGAAGAACTGTTACACAGCTGGATTTCAGCATAGAAAATGCCATTTATTCAGACTTTTTGAAGAAACAGGTAACTGTGATGGATATATTAGGGGTTTCTGTGTTATGTGGCCTCTATGAAATTTTGGTTTGGAACCCGGAGTTCCCTTTTAACAACTTTTCAATTTTCATTTTTTCTATTTTATAGTTTTTGAATAAGTTGCCACTTTCTTCTGACTCAAATTTCTATTCAGGGCCTCTCCTGATCATATTCTAGTGTCTTATTCATCTTACTGCATGGTTGCTATGGTAATGTGGACCCTAGCAACCAGACTGCTGAACCTTCAAACCAGAGAGCTGCTGAATAAAATGAAAACCAAGCGCAAATTGTCTCTACATCACATTTAGGGGCCGATTCACAAAGGGTCGAATATCGAGGGTTAATTAACCCTCGATATTCGACTGGGAATTAAATTCCTTCAACTTCGAATATCGAAGTCAAAGGATTTTAGCGCAAATAGTGCGATCGAACGATCAAAGGATTATTCCTTCGATCAAACGATAAAATCCTTCGAATCGAATATCCTTCGATCAAAAAAACTTAGGAAAGCCTATGGGGACCTTCCCCATAGGCTAACATTGAGTTCGGTAGCTTTTAGATGGCGAACTAGGGGGTCGAAGTTTTTTCTTAAAGAGACAGTACTTCGACTATCGAATGGTCGAATAGTCAACCGATTTTTAGTTCGAATAGTTTGATTCAAAGTCGTAGTCGAAGGTCGTAGTAGCCCATTCGATGGTCGAAGTAGCCCAAAAAACACTTTGAAATTCGAATCCTTCACTCGAAGTTAGTGAATCGCCCCCTTAAAGTTAATTTTAAATGGAACAACCCATTTAATCTAAACATGGGGTTTCTTCGGCAATCTGTTCCAAGCCCCTAGTCCAATGTGACATATTTCACAGTAATACTCATTTTAAGGGGCAGTTCACCTTATAACACAAAAAATCACAAATTTTTCGGATTTCGGGTATTTTCGGGTATTCGGGGTTTAGTAAATAACCCCCTTAGTTTGATGTAGAGCTATTCTGAGACAATCTGCAATTGGTCTTCATTTTAAAATATTTTATGGTTATTGAATTATTTAGCTGTTTGTTCGGCAGTTCTCTAGCTATCTGGTTATTAGGGTCCAGTTTTCCATAACATGCCGCCTGCCCACATTCTCGTTGGCACTGGGGAGCCGCAGCTCCCCAGTGCTGCTAATCATTGATTGGTTGCTATGGGTTACTGCCCAGGTGCAAATTTGCCCGGTGTTTATA
The DNA here is from genome assembly GCA_038501925.1 of Xenopus petersii. NCBI lineage: Eukaryota > Metazoa > Chordata > Amphibia > Anura > Pipidae > Xenopus > Xenopus petersii. Next base: position 7,421,615 of record CM076675.1, on the reverse strand, counting down.
AATGAACCCCAGTGTCATATTACGTTTCAAGCTGGAAAAAGGCAAGGAAAATAATTCAAACACTATTTCAAAAGAAACAACTAGTGATGGGCGAATTTGCGGCATCAATTTTTTTTTATGCCGGCAAATTCTCACCTGGCAAATAAATTCAAGGGTCGAAATTCGAAAAAAAAAAAAAACTTCCAAATTCGAATAAAAAAAGACAAACCAAAGTATATTAAAAAAATCTAAAGGTTTTTTTCCAGGTAAATAGGTCCTTTTTTTGTTCCAATTCAAAATCGTACAAGTAACCGTATTCAACTAAAAGTTTTTCCTAAAAAAAACGTTGATTTTTCAAAGTCCACCAATTGACTCCAATTAGGTTCTAGGAGGTCCCCCATAGGCTAAAACAGCAATTCAGCAGGTTTTAGATGGTGAATGGTCGATGTCGAATTTTTAAAGAGACAGTACATTATAAATTTTGATATTCGAATATTTGAATTTTTTTCAAATTCAAATCAAATTTGGACTATTCCCTAGTCCAGGGGTGTCCAAAAGGTAGATCAGGATCTACCAGTAGACATTTAGCTGGTGATCAGTAGATCTCTGTCAACAAACAGCTTGTCTAAATTACCCTTCTGTTTTATTCTTTTCATTCAGATATTTATATAGCTTCAAAAGAAAAAGTTGTTTTTTAATTATAGTAATATAAATTCTGGAGCTTGGGGCAGTCCTAGATATATTAATTGAAAACTATACCCACAAAATGAATACTTAAGCAACAGATACATTATATACTGAAAGACAACATAATAAGTTGAGAGTTTGCTTTCATAACCTATAAAATTGATTTTTTTTCTTATAAACATGGGTGCTTCATTGTTTACGCTAGAGTCCTGCACTGAACCGGTTTCTAAGACCCGAACCCGCATATTTACCCACTATGATCCACTACCCGACCCGGACCCGCAACTGCCTTATCCGCAACCCGACCCGCAACCCGCTGACCACCATCAAACAGGAAGTGATGTTGCTGCAAACTGGACGTGACATCATCTAAAGTGGGCGGGACAGAAAAGTTTTTTTTTACAATTTTAAACATTGTTAAAGAACTTTTGAATTGTGGATGTTCACTATGAAATATGAAGGAGTTTTTCCTAATGGAATTGTATTTACACTGTATTTGTGAAATTGTTAAATTGATATGTCCAAGGGGTAAAAAAACTCTAGATGTGAAGTATTGAATTGTGGGAGAAAAGGGTGGAGTTGCACATATACGTGTGTGTCACACTTGAGATCTTATCCTGATGAAGGGAGGTTAAACCCCCTGAAAGGTTGATCTTGTTGGTTGAATACTAATAAAAAGAGGGGCCACGTCCCCGACTGCAGATAACATCGTGTGTGCGGATCCGTGATTTCTTTACAGTAACCCATGGTAACCAGTGATAAGCTTTTTTCAGCCAGCTGCCGGTTGAGCACTGAAAGCAACCATCTGATTGGTTGCTACAGGTTACTGCCCAGTTGCAAATTTCCCAGTGTTTATAAATGACCCCTAATGAATATCCAGCACAAATGATTCATCTGTATCCACAACCAAATCCAAGCCCTAATTTGAGTATAATCCCCTAAAGTAAATTTTAAAAAAAATTGTCTAGTGGTCTAAAGTTATGTGAAATTTTTCTCTAGAATTTGGGGTTCCATGCATTGCTTAATATTGCACACAACTGGGCTGCCTTAATCTCACCTATCAATACCTTTGTACACATACCCTTCCCTTATAGGCAAATTCCTATCCTCTCTCTATGTTTAGGGAACACAATACTAAGCACTCATGTCATAGGGATATCATATTTACCCCACCCCTACTACAACACATGAGCACCCCTTCAAGCACACACAAACACCCCTGACTTTATTAAAGTCAATATAAATCTGTGGATTATGGCAAATGACAGAGGGGCTGCTGTAAAACGCCATAGACACTCACTATTTAGTGGGCCTGTGGGGGGCTGTTTGCTCCTCTGTGTACTTGAATTGTAAAGACCTGTTTTGAATCCCAGTCCAGACCTGGTGCAGAGTACACACGTTTGCATAGATTATATCCTAATCCTGTTTAAAAGACTAGAAAAGAACAGTTTACTGAGGGTCCCAATTTGTTAGGCACCAAAATCAAATACCTTTTACCTGGGGACCTTCCACTTCTTCTTGAGGACAATGGCTAGGGTTGCCACCCGGCTGGTATTTTACCGGCCTATCCGGTAAAACACCTGCCAAGGCCGGTATTACAAATTTACCAGCAATGTAACTGCCGGTAAATTTGTAATACTCCTAACAAAAGCCCTCGGCCCGCCCCCAATCCACTCAAAATGTACCTTTTTGCTGCCTTCTGGCCAATCGCATGTTCTGGCTCCGCCCCTTTACAACACAACCCACCCCTTTCTACATCCCAGCCTGCCCCTTTTACATCATGGCCCACCCCTTTTGTTCCCACCCCCACCACCAGCCGGTGGAAATTTTTATTAAAAGGTGGCAACCCTAGCAATGGCACGTGGTACATTTGTCAGAAAATACTGTTGTTCCACCATGTATGTGAATCACTGGTGGTAAAACATTAGTCATGTAGTAAAGCATTAGTACCATAGTAAAACATTAGTCACGGAATGGTGTGAAGTTGCCTTGAGCTTGATGGCTTGGAACAACAAAATGTTGCCCTGGGCACTGGCGCTTCCCATAGGAAAATAATTATGGATAGCAACATTCAGTGGGTTACAACAATAGAAGCCTTGGGGTAGGAGAACTAAAGCCTAACTAAAGAAGTAGGTAGAAATGTTGTACATGATGTTTTGTGCTTCTGTACCAGCCCAAGGCAACCACAGCCCTTTAGCAGGAAAGATCTGTGTCTCCAAAGATGCCCCAGTAGCTCCCCATCTTCTTTTCTGCTGATTCACTGCACATGCTCTGTGCTGCTGTCACTTACTGAGCTTAGGGAGCCACTCACAATATACAGTACACATAGAATAGAAATGTCACAATATAAGGCTGATTAGTAATTAATACACATAATTACTACATGGCAGCACAGAAACCAGTGCAATTAGCATCAGAATTGAATAATCAGCAAACCTGTAGCATCAGCTTATATTACAGCCAGGGAAGCTCATTTTCTGCTGGATAATTAGTGACGAGCCCTAAGCTTAGCTTCTCAACAGCCAATCAGAGCCCACTGAGCATGTGAGTGTCACAGACACTTTCCAAGATGGTGACCCCCTGTGACAAGTTTGAAGTCCTGGATCATTGCTGCTATTAAGCTGAAACTTTAGCCATATTCATTTTAAGGGTATAGTTCTCCTTTAATGACACTAGCAAAATGAACTGGAGAGCTGTTGGCAGCTTGTTACAGGCAACATTAGAAAGGGCCAGTGAGCAAGTGCTTTGACATATGAGTCATTGAAGTGTACGGCAGCACCTTGCACACACTACCTGCTTTATGGCAGGAGGATCACATACAATCACAGCCATTTATGGAGTTTGTGGTTTTCTTGTCCTTGCAATCGTTCCAACCCAGTCACTTCCTCTGTGGTCTAAACACACACTCAGGGTCATGTCAGTTCATTGTTAAAGCAACGAAGCCGATCTGGAATGATTATACCCATCCCACAATGCCCTGGGGCACACAGACTGTCAACACAGCCGTCCTCCTCAGTCATCCTCTGGGACACAAGCCAAGAAGGCTGCCAACCTTGGGGCAGTCTGACACAGAGGAGTGAGCTGGATCCCATGGTTCTTTTCCTTTCCAATTAACCTCTTCACTGCAGGGTTATAGAACTCGCTGCAAAACAACGAGGAATTCTGACTGCACTGCCGACACTAAGCAAGATACCTTTCCCTTTAACGGAAGCTAGAAAAGCAAAATAAGCTCTTCATTAAAACAATATTAACTTGTTTTTAAACCCCAGGGCCTTGGGGAAGTAACATCTATCCATATAGACAGTAGTGATATATAGAAAGCACCCTGCCCACGTTTATTGTGGGCCTGTTTCTCTAAGGTTACTAACGTAAAGACCAATTAAAGGATAAGGAAAGCTACAGCGGCAGTATATTGCCAATAGATGAGCCACAATAGTGCAAGCTATAACACTATATATATTTTACAGAATGTTTTACCATACCTGAGTAAACAGCTCTAGAATCTCTGTTTGTTTAGGATAGCAGCTGCCATATTAGCTTGGTGTCACATGACTTCCTGCCTGAGTCTCCCCTTGCTCCAGGTCCCCTGCCGCTGGGTTCCCATGCCAAGTAGCACCCCCGCACAAGCACGTGCATGCATGCGCATACCTTGTATTCTGCCGGGTTCCCGCACGGAGTCGCACCCCCCTCACAGGTACACAAGGACGTGTGTGTGCGCACCTTGTATTTGCCGTAACTTGCGGAAAGAGAAGCAGCGCAGGGAACAGGACTGGGCCCAGTCCGACCCTGCCCTGCTCACTCATAGCTCTGGACTCAGCTTTCAGCAGGGATGGGAGAGAGGAGCAAACTGAGCATGCTCAAGCCCTAGCCCTGGAGGTTTAAGCTGAAGGCAGGAAGTCTGATACAGAAGCCCATGAGTACACAATAGAACAGGGGTGTCCAAACTGCGGCCCGAGGGCCACATGCGGCCCAGGATGCATATGAATGCGGCCCAGTTTGGTTCCGGAGGAAACGTCATGTTGCAAAGGATATAGGAGGAGGAGGGACTCTGCCCATTGGCCAGTTAGTAATGATAATATAATAATAAGTCTATTTAATATCCAGGTGTCCCATATTCCAGTGTATAGCTCCATCTGGTTATCCAATTGGCATTGTAGTTCTTTTCTGTGTATTTCCATTACTTTTACAAATCAAACATGTTTGTGTATTTCATTTGTGGCCCCAGACAATTTTTCTTTTTCCAATGTGGCCCGGCGAGCCAAAAGTTTGGACACCCCTGCAATAGAAGGAAAGAAATGTGCTGTTTCTTTTGACAGAGGACTCAGAGCAGCATTACTTTGAGGGTTTACTGGTGTATTTATATAGACCTTTCTGATAAAGCTGACTTAATTTTAGCCTTTCCTTCTCCTTTAATGGCAAATTGTGTCCATTAAACAAACAGGCTAATCAAATAATTAAGAAGACATTCCAATGTGCCAACCTAGAATTTGATTTGCCTTGTGTTTGGGGTAAATAAGCACTGGATCCACATGGGTCACAATTCTGCGTACTAACTAGGTTGTGCAATTTGGCTGTTTGTATGTGTTAGACATCTGTCCAGATATCTCAAAAGCCTCCAGTTGAAACCTTCCGTCTACATCTTTTTAATGTGGTTCTAAACCATAGGACTATTTTAGCTTCTATTAAGTGTAGCCTCCAAAGCTCCCCATAGACGGGACGATTCTGCTTGCCGAACGACCGATTTTAGGGAAGTCCGACCAATCCTTCGAAATTATCGTGCGGTTAGTGGTTAGTTCGAACGATCGTACATCTTGCGATTTTTCGCCCAATATCTGTCAGGTAATTGATCGGCCAGGTCAAAAAATCTTTGTCGGTCCCAGTGCAATGTATCTATGTTTGCAGGGCCAAGCAGCTCCCCTTTGTTTTCCTGCCAAATTGGTCTTTTAGTTGATGGTCAATTCATACGATCGTTCCAAGAAAATCGTGGTCTCACCATGAGGATCTGATCTTTTAAACATCTCAACATCTATGGGCAGCTTAAGTCTAGGCAACACAGAAGAGTCCTTTATTGGGTCAGATACCCATCAGTATTCTGCAGGTTGTGAGTAGGATGTGAAAATGTTGGACTAGTGAGGGTCTCAATATAAGCTCGTTTTGCTTTTTGTTTGTTTTTTGCCACCTACACCATCTTGACTTTTGGATTGTGATGACGTCAGCTCTGGTTTTTGGTGACACCATTTGCAGTTCCAGTTTCATGGTGGCCAGTGGATCACGTTGAAGACAAGGCATCTGTGGTCTAGGTTTCACAATTTTGTCTCATGCAGGACTCTAACATGAAGAGCTGTGCGCTACACACACACACAGCTATACACATATCGATACATTAGATGAATTTGGGTCCACTATTTGGTCTGCAGTAATTTGTAGACAGCTGGTGGGCCTGACTCTCCACCTCTCTCCAAGCCTGTACCTCCACCTTTGCCTGCCCCATCGTAACCCTATTTTCCATTATCCAAAATATTAAAGGAGAACTAAACCCTAAACATGCATTTTGCTAGAAATGCTTTATTTTATATATCAAACTTACTGAACCAGCCTAGAGGTTTAGCATCTCTATAGTAGTACTGATCCAGGACTTCAAACTTGTCACAGGGGGTCACCATCTTGAAAAGTGTCTGTGACACTCACATGCTCAGTGGGCTCTGATTGGCTGTTGAGAAGCTAAGCTTAGGGCTCGTCACTAATTATCCAGCAGAAAATGAGCTTCCCTGGCTGTAATATAAGCTGATGCTACAGGTTTGCTGATTATTAAATTCTGATGCTAATTGCACTGGTTTCTGTGCTGCCATGTAGTAATTATGTGTATTAATTACTAATCAGCCTTATATTGTGACATTTCTATTCTATGTGTACTGTATATTGTGAGTGGGTCCCTAAGCTCAGTAAGTGACAGCAGCACAGAGCATGTGAATCAGCAGAAAAGAAGATGGGGAGCTACTGGGGCATCTTTGGAGACACAGATCTTTACTGCTAAAGGGCTGTGGTTGCCTTGGGCTGGTACAGAAACCCAAAACATTATGTACAACATTTCTACCTACTTCTTTAGTTAAGCTTTAGTTCTCCTTTAATAATATTAATAGGATTCAGACTTTAGTTTCCCTTTAAGGGTTCAGCCACCTGTTGAAGAACATACACTATTTTTCAGATATATGTTCAGTGACCCTGCCTCGCCTTTTGCCTGACTCGTGTTCTGTTGCAAATATATCTGGAATCTCCGTCATAAAGCATTACAGACTAAAATAGACTTGTCCATGGAAGTGCAATCAGCAGCCTGATGTTCATTAAAAACACACTTTTTTACATTACGCAACATTTTACTGCTTATTGGAGCCCTGCTGATTATGATACAGTGTTGCTTTCTCTGGGTTTCCGAGAATTGTTTTCACTGTACGTTTTTTTATCATTGGCCTATTGTTCCAATACCATTATGTAGACAATGTTCCATTTAGGACTATCGGAAAATATACAAAAATGAACGTGGTGTATGTGGTCACTACAATTTGTGATTGATTTGTGTATGAGCCACAAATGGGGATTCAGGCACAGAAAACAACATCTTAGTTATAGTCCATAAGTAGGACTCATAGAGCACGAAATGCATAAGGCAAGGCAATTTTTTTTTTTGTTTTTAACTTTTTGGTGACTTTTTTGAGTGCCTAAATTTTTTGTGGCTTGTACATAGGGTTGCATGTGTCCGGATTGCACCAAAATAGCCCTGTTTTTGGAAGGGTTGCCTGGGTGAAAAGTGCCTATCCGGATTTCCAAATTGGGGACATTGTAGTGAATGACATGGTGATCAGTCAATCGCTGTTCACCACATCGCTGCCCCGCCCATAGCATCCGCCCCACCCCCGACATCATCCAGCCCACCCCCGATGTCACTGGCCTGCCCCCTGCCCGTTTTCCACAAACAAAAAGGTGGCAACCCTACTCATACAAATGGTTGGTTTGATCCCTTTGCTGAGGGTTTTGGGGTTGGTGCATCTATACCAGTGATCCCCAACCAGTAGCTCGTGAGTAACACGTTGCTCCCCAACCCCTTGGATGTTGCTCCCAGTGGCCTCAAACCAGCTGCTTATTTTTGAATTCTTGGCTTGGAGGCAACTTTTTGTTCCATAAAAAACAGAGCCTCCTGTAGGCTTGCCGGTCAGATAGGGGGTACTAAATAGCCAATCACAGGCCATATTTGGTATCCCCAGGAACTTATTGTGGGGCGACTCCCTTATAACCCTGTTGCAGTGCCCCCTAAACCACCACAGTGATTATAAAAATGTCTCAAAACCCACTTGCTGAAGGTACAGAAACAGTGAAATAAACATCTGAGGATGTTGAAAGTAAGCTCTATACCTTTCTACATGGGGCAACACGTAAATTGGATATCGTTTTGGTCTAACATAACCGTGACATGTCATGTGATTTCTGAATCTTTCATTAAATGTCAGCAGGTTGGCTGTGAGATTCCCTCCAGCTGCTTTCAAATGTTTCATTCTGTCAGGGAGAGGGAGGTGTAAAGCAGCTCAGGGCTCCAGAAAGGATGTATTGGACATTCGCACCATATTTGTCAATCATCAGATTATTACGCACTGCTGGGGCCTGACCATAAAAGCAAAGTCAATGTTAGACCGCTGCTGTAACTCATCTCTCATATTCCAAAGCAATCACCTGTTCATTTTATACAACAGCCTATCCCTAGCAACTTTTCAATTGGTCTCCATTTGTTTGTATTGAAAAAAATGCCAATACATGAATATAATATTACAAATTAGGGATGCACTGAATCCAGGATTTGGTTTGGGATTCGGAGAGGATTCAGGCGTTTCCAGCAGGATTTGGATTCGGCCCGGCTGAACCAAATTATGCAAATTCGGGTCGAGAGGAAAATCGTGTCACAAAACAAGGAAGTAAAAAATTTAGATTCGGTTCGGTATTCGGCCGAATCTTTCGCAAAGGATTCAGGGGTTCGGCAGAATCCATAATAGTGGATTCGGTGCATCCTTATTACAAATCAGCAAATATCACCATGTGCATGGCAACAGTTAGTTTAAAGGTGGGCTACCAATTCACTGCCAGAATAAGGATCCCGTCAGTGCCCGTTTCAGGACCATGTCTATGGGGAATAATACAGAGCCCCAGTTTGCAGCTATTGACCCCAGAATGTCCCAGATTTTCCATCCCATGATTCTGCTGTAGGGATGCTGCTTTTGCGCAGACAGCAGCTGAAAAGTATGGTCAAGGATGTGGTCAAAAAGTAGCCCTAAAAATATTTTGCAAAGTGTATTGGACTTTTTGTGTCCATGAAATTTACTGGAATTTGGTAACTCTATGCCAGAGACCAGGGGGTAACTACAGAGGAAGCAGAACCTGTGGCTGCAGGGGGGCCCAGAGGTATTGGGGGCCCCATGAGGCAACATACACTGGTAAAACAGGACAACCTCTGGATATGTTGGAGGCCATAAAATTAATTTGCTGTTGGGCCCAGTAAGAACTAATTGCACCACTGCCAGAGACCCCTGCATACTATTTTATTGCAATTTTTCAGGCTATCAATGTGGCCAAACACTGGCTGATAAAGCTGCTGACTCGGCAACTTATTGACCAGTGTATGGTGCTAGCCAACAGCCCTGTCTGACCATTATCTAGTGGAAAATTGCCCAGATATCTACTAGCAGGTCTGATTTCCCCCACTGCATCTGCGTGTTGATGTGTTCCTAATCCAGACAGCCTGTGTAATAACAAAAAGTTAATATTTATATAAAGTATACAGGGCAAGGCAGATATTGGGCAACTTTGCAGCAGCAAATGATACTTATTTTTATTGTTATTAACACCTGTTTATAAAAGTGCCAACATATTCCACAGTGCTGTACAATAAAATGGGCATATATACTGAACATACAGAAAACAAAATGATAACCAATACAAGAGGTAATAAAGGCCCTAATATCATTAGGGATGCACCAAATCCACTATTTTGGATTCGGCCGAACCCACGAATCCTTCGCAAAAGATTTGGCCGAATACTGGAAAGGGGAAAATATTTTTTACTTCCTTGTTTTGTGACAAAAAGTCATGCGGTTTCCCTCCCCATCCCTAATTTGCGTATGCGAATTCATTCAGCCGAGCGGGAGTATTCGGACGAATTCCAAACCTAATCCTGGATTCGGTGTATCGCTAAATATTATTATGACATTTTATTTAGCACCGATGTGTTCATTATTCATAACATGCAACCTTCAATATAATTGGCCCCCAAATATAAATAAGAAAAAAGGCAATGGCACACTGGGCACGATCAAGCAGGGTAAACCCTTGCAGAGATTTATTTGCACACGATGCAACGTTTTGGCGTGATCCCCTTTGTCAAGCAAAGCATGCTTGACAAAGGGGATCGCCCCGAAACGTTGCATCGTGTGCAAATAAATCTCTGCAAGGGTTTACCCTGCTTGATCGTGCCCAGTGTGCCATTGCCTTTTTTCTTATGCCATTGGTTTGGGGGGGTGCCGATCCCTCCTGGTATTTGAGCACCTGGCAGAGTTCCTGAAGGCCAGGGTGTGCGAGGTGAATCCCTCTTGTTTCTGGATCCCCCAAATATAAAGCCTGCACCATGTTCTGCTGTCAGAGAAACCGCTTCTAAAGAAGACCAACATATCAGTGTTTAATAAAGTTTAATAATAATATCAGGGCCCTTATTATCTCTTGTATTAGCTATCTTTTTTCCTGTATGTAAACTGTATGTTCAATATATACATCAACATTAATAATAAGTATCTTTCAATTCTGTAAATTGTCCAATGTCTGCATTGTCCCATATAAATCCCTATTTTTCGTTATCTTTGTGCTTTCATCTCTTGGGTTTTGCAGAATGATTCTGTGTTACAGCACTACAGTAAATGAAAGAATACGTGTGTGTGTTTTCCCTGCAGACATCTATTGTTTTCTCTGGACTAAGCCAATGGCACGAGCTGCTGTTTCTGATCAGTGGAACATGGCTACGAGCCCCCTAATTGACAGGATCTAAACTCAGCCACGCTAATGCAAGGAGGAAATCCGAACTTCAAAGAGATGAAACTGAGCTGCTTTATTAAAAACACTGTTTCCCACTCAAACAAAGGTCTAAATGAAAATGAAAATGTGTGACAATTGAAATGAAGGGTTTTCTTGTTCCTTAGAGAATTGTGCTCAATGCAACACAGCATTTCATTTACAGCTTTGCAACTGGAAACCCTGGCCCCCTTACAGGCTCTTCCATACGACCATGTCTTCCCTGCTGTGAGCCCTTTCATGCATTTGTCAATGTGCAACACGGAAGCACCAAACACAGGTAGAATGCAACGTAATGCAACTGTCACCTGAATTTGGTACACAGTGAGTACAGATGGATAGCATTAATTCATGTGACGGAAAGCATGAATCCCTCTTTGGCCTCCCCGTTAGCCAGTCCTCCCATAAATCTGATGGACTAAAGCTGCTCTGTAAACACTGTGGTTTATAACCCTGTGAGTTGATAGTTATTGGGTATAGCTAGAGGCGGCACACAGACCACCTATAATAACGAAAATCCCATCGCTTTGAGACATCAGAGAAAAAGAAGCAAATGAAACCAGAAATATAGCCTCTTAATTGGTACATGATCCATCTGTTGGTAACAAGCATGGAGGATGAGAGGCTTCAATTAAAGGAGAAGGAAATGTCTTCTTACTTGGGGATACCTGAAACCCCGGGCCGGTGCTCCTATCAGAAGAAAACTGCACTGGCCTGAGATTCTTCCAGCGAGAACCACGGAGCGACCCTCTTACTGCTTTTTCTTTCTCCAAATTTCCCAGGGCAGACACATGCACAGTAGAACGAAATAGCCGACTTTTCCATTACCATTCGGCTTTTTGCAGGCGCAGCCGCAAGAAAAGAAGAAGAAACCAAGGACGATCGCTCCGTGGTGCTTACTGGAAGAATCCCGGGCCAGTGCAGTTTTCTTCTTAGGAGCACTGGCCCGGAGTTTACAGTAAGTGCATGTGATCACTTGCCTAACTTTTGGTACCTCCAAGTTAGAACTAGTGATGGGCGAATTTATTCGCCAGGTGCGAATTCGCGGCGAATTTGCGCGATTCGCCGTTGGCGAATAAATTCGCGAAACGGCCGCGAAAATTCGCTGAAAAAATTCGCCGGCGTCAAAATTTTTTTTTCGAAAAAACGGACGCCGGCGCCAAAAACGGGCGCCGGCGTCAAAAACGGGCAGTTTCGTTAATTTTTCGCTGTTTCGCGAATTTCGCGCGAAATTCGCAAATTTTTCGGCGAAGCAAAACTGCACAAATTCGCCCATCAATAAAGACTTCTCCTTTAAGGATGCTCAGGGCCATGTTCAGAGAAGAGGAGGTTGAGGCTCATGCAAGAAGGCTGGGCAAAAAGGGAAAGGAGAAAACTAATGTTATTTGGGAAGCCTGGCCTACAACCTCCAGTTGGCTTTACAAACTCTGTGCACCTATATCCCTTCAGTTATGTGAAGAAGGAACCCACAGAAAGGCAAGAGATGTAAAAGGACAATATTTACTTAAATATATATTCCAGTTTGATAATATTATTTAATATGCCACTTAATTTGATATAAACTATCTGTTGCTCAAGTATTCAATTTGGGGGTATAATTTTCCTTTAAGGGCCAGCGTCAGACTGGGGTGTCCCCTCTCACCTCGCAAAGCTGCATCACATAGCATATGTTATACCACATAGAATAAGTTTTACCAGGTAATCCTCAACTTGCAGCTCTGATCAGTGAAAGGAGGCAGTGGGGGAGAGGGCCTGAGGCGGCGGGGCCCATAAAGTCCATGGGGATATTTTCCCAGGGTCCCCCTGGAACCAGTACAACTTTGTTAGGGGCACAGGAAGCCCTGAATGATAATCAGTTTTAGTTGAACTTCTAAGAAAGGTGACTACAAAATACAACAAATCGAACAGATTCAGAAGTGAATGCGTGACCAAGCTTTCCAGCAGGCAGGCGCAGTGACCCTATTCTTCCCAGCAGCCGGAGGGTTAAAGTTCTTGGCTTGGCACAATGTTTATGTAAACAGAAGCCTCCCTCTCCGATTGCCAAGAGCAGTACTATTATAAGAAGCCATGTATTCTGGTTGTGATGCGGAGGAAGAGGGGGTGTGATGGGGAGACTTTCCCTGCAAAGCAATACTGTGCGTGAATTGAGAGCGTTTATGTCACGGGGTTATGAAATGACATTGTTTCCAGGAATCGCTGGTGACATTGTACTGCTGCATTTATGCATTTTTCTTTTTGTTTCTCCGGCCACACTTTTCTGTGCACGTCTGGTGAATTTTGATGGGCGAGAATACAATGCATATTAGTTAAGGTTGAAATCACTAGGGAGTGTCAAACATAATGAAGATCAAACTGCAAATTGTCCAAGAATACCGCTGTCTACCGTGCCCTCAATGCCTTGTGACTTTTATCCATCTTTAACGGCAATGACACATGAGGAGATATGACAGATCTCTTCGGATGGCGACTTATCTTCTCAAAACACTTTCCTACCGACCAAGTCAATCGCCGGTGGTAAAACATATGCGGCACTGAAGGTGAAGTTGCCTCAAGAGGAAAAACCCGCACCGGTCTGGGGTACTTCTGTAGGACAGAGATCCCCAACCAGTGGCTCATGAGTAACATGTTGCTCTCCGACCCCTTGGATGTTGCTCTCAGTGGCCTCAAAACAGGGGCATATTTTTGAATTCCAGGCTTAAAGGCAAACTTTAGTTGCATAAAAACCATGTGTACTGCAAAACAGATCCACCTGTTGGTTGCCAGTACACATGTACACAGGGGCTACCAAATACCCAATCACAGCACATATTTGGCATCCTCAGGAAATTGCATGGTTATTGCTCTCAGGGCCCCCATTAGAAATCACAAGGCCCCGTACAACAAAATTTTCAGGGCCCCCTTGTACCCTCTATGCCCCCCTGATGGCGGCCTTGGTTGCTCTACAACCTTTTTTTAAATTTGAACGTGGCTCACAGTTTAAAAAAGATTGGAGACCCCTGCTGTATGAGAATCACATTGCTGGGTTCTTTCTTCTTTGATCTCCTCTTGGGTGCGCATACCCCGTAGAGTCAAAACCCAGCTTTTTGCTTCTAAGTTCAGCCTTTCACAGGCACGGATTTCATGAAATGGTGCCCCAAGGCCGCATGGTCCCAGTGCCGGCCACTTAGCGAGTGTGCTCTCAAGCACCGGGGCACTGGAAAGCTTTTTGTCCCCAGTGCTCCTTAGGATGCGGCTGGGCGGCATGCCACCCCTATAATTTTGCTGCCCTAGGCCCGGGCCTTTGTGTTATTGCCACAAATCCAGGGCTGGGAGTAGCTTGAAACCAACGGCACAGCGTGGGTAATACTAGCAGGAAAAGCCTTGCTGGTTTATTTCAGATGCAACGTTTTGGGGCGTAACCCCTTTGTCAAGCATCCACAATAAACGAGCAAAGCTTTTCCTGCATTACCCAAGCTGTGCCGGTGTTTTCTTTTTCCACATTGTATTTGAGGCTGCCAATTCCTCTATCACCGAGCACCTGGGATTCCCGTTTATCTGGACAGGTTGTGCAAGAGTAATTCTTCCCTTCTAGCTTGAAACCAACCCCATACAGATTCATATGGGACTCAAAAAACAACACATTGGGGCTCACCAGTATCATTATTAACACTGGGCAGTTACCTATAGCAACCAATCAGTGATTAGCTTTTTGTAGCCAGCTGCAAGCAGGACCAATGAATGCAGCAATCTTCTTCGACCTATAGTGGAGCAGGTTGCTTGTGCTTTGCTAAGCGACCCCACCCTCCGTCTTTTTGGGGCGGCACTCCAAACACCCCAATTTTTCCATTGACTTTGACAGGGAAGATTTTCAAACTGCTGCCACTCTTACAACTTTGACATTGCACTCACCAACCTTGATTCACATAGTCATGGGTCACCCTGAATTAAACTGCAATATTTGTTGGACACCCAAAAGTGGGAGGAGCCAACAACAGCCAATCAGATTTCACCCATTGTGTTTTAATGGGGAAATTTAAATTGATGCCACTCTTACAGTTTTGAGGCTACACTTACTTGAATCACATAGTTATGAGGTGAACCCAAATGAAAAGGTGATATTGGTTGGACACCCAAAAGTGGGAGGAGCCAACAACAGCAATTGACTTTGAATGGGGAAATATAAATTGCTTCCAATGTTAGAGCTTTGAAACCACACTCACCAGGCTTGAATCACATAGTCATGGGGTGAACTTGAAAGAAAAGGAGATATTAGTTGGATGCCCAAAAGTGAGTGGAGCCAACATTGACTTTTTATGGGAAAATTTAAATGGCTGCCACTCTTACAGCTTTGAGGCTACACTCACCAAATTTAAATTATGAGGTCAACCCAAATGAAAAGGTTATATTGGTTGGATGTCCAAAAATGGGAGGAGCCAAAAGCATTAACTTTGAATGGGGGAAATTTAAACTGCTGCCATTCTCACATGTTTCATGCCAGTGTCCCCAAACTTTTTACACTTGGTCACTGAGGAACTAAGGTTAAAAGTCACAAAAAAAGGGCGACGGCAACAAGAGCCAATCAGATTTCATTGAGTTACTTCACATGTTTTTGCAAACCAACATAAAGTTTGTTCTCAAACTTCCTTTCTAGTTATTATTATTATTAATATTGTTGTTATTAGTAGTAGTAGTAACAATGGACCCCCCCAACCTCAATGCAAATCTGAATAAAAAATTTAAAAAAGAACATACTTAATTGCATCCTTCCATTCTATACCACCATGCGTGTACATATGTTAGCACTACTAAGAATTAACTACGTTGGCCTACAGGCACTGGGCGCTCAGCGGGAATAAGGCAGGGGACTAATACTGGCCCTAATCAGGCCAAAAAATCCTGTCCACTTGGTCATCCCAGACTGAGTCAACAGCTTATTGGCTTGTAATTGTGCCCTTAGGGGGAGGTGGGCTTCTGATCAAAATTGTGCTGAAAATGTCCAAAAATCTATGGGCAGGTTTGAAAATCCATTTGATCAAGAGCAATTTGCCCCTAGGCTCACAGGTCTCTGTTAGCCCACTGTAACCAATTTGACATTGTTTACCAGATCAACCCACATGTTGGGCAAAGAAATGCTCTCATTTGGTGACCTTGCCAAACAAGTGTATCTTACCGTGCATGGGTATTTTGACTACGCCAGATCTCTTTAAGTTAATTAAAATCAGGGGTCTGTCATTCATTCAAAAGTTATTGCAATGGTTGACGATGGACCATAGCCAAAGGCTTCTTTTGCTTCTTTATTAAAGTCTCCAAAGTATCTAATTCACAATCTAGCATTGTTTTCCTTAATTTTCCTTACAAAATGTCTTACTGGTGTATAAATAAACACGCAAAACTCATTAATAGTTTCACGTTAATTTAAAATAATGCAAACAAAGCCTTGCTAAGGTAAATATGCCCAATAAAGGCTCCTGGCATAGAGAAGAATGGCTGCTTTCAGCTTCGTCAGGCCGAGGTCTGTCTTCTCTCCAGTGAGCTGGATTGCTTAGCAGGGAGGAAAGAGAAGTGAAACCGCAGTTATAATTGAAAGCAGAGTCAGATAATATTTATTATGTCTCAAATTCCCATTTTCTTGAAGAGCCAGAAAAGAGCAGAGGTCCAATGTTGATGCCTATATTTATTGCCCAGGAAGGTTCCTATATCACTCAGAAATTAACGTTTGGGTTTCCATCCAGAGATAAAGTTACAGTGCTGTTTTCCCTTGCAGAGAAAGCAATTATCATGTGCACTGATCTTATTCTGCATGAGACTCTTTATCAGGGCCTGCTGTGCTCCAAAGATAGGAGTGAGGGCTTGTGTAAACAGCTGGAGATCTGGCCCTTATTTGAAAAGCCACTGACTGATAATCACTCCACCTCAACCTGCAGATGGATGTTATTTTTCTAGGAGACTGGGGGAGTTGCCATATGCCCCTCACCCCCTTTTACCTACGTTGCCCTCTGCCAAGAAAAAGGCCTTTAAAGGGGACCTGTCACCCAAAAAAATTATTCAAAATTCTATTTTATCCCATCAGTCAAGCAAAATGAACTTTAATTACACTATATAAAGTATTTGAATCTTGTTTCCTTCAGTCTGGGATTTCATAATTATAGCAAGCAGGCAGGAGCCATTTTGTGGACACTGTTATTAAGACAAGTCTTGTATCATCTCAGAGTCTTGTTTGTGCACCAGAATGGGGGACCCGATGTCCATCCCCATGTCCTGGTTACACAATTAAATGGTGAAGAGAATGGGGGACCTGATGTCCATCCCCATGCCCTGGCTACACAATTAAATGATGAAGAGAATGGGGGACCTGATGTCCATCCCCATGTCCTGGTTACACAATTAAATGATGAAGAGAATGGGGGACCTGATGTCCATCCCCATGTCCTGGCTACACAATTAAACGGTAAAGAGAACGGGGGAATGTGGGGAGAGCAGTAACATCTAAGAAGTGCTGAATGGAAAGTGAAAGTAAATGACTGCCCCGCTTCTATGCCCATGGCATAGAGGAGGGGCAGACAATATTTGATTGACAGCTGAGACTTTTAAATGAGCTTACAACAGCTATGAATGCTTTAATGAAAAATAGAAATTGGATTTCATGTTTAATTTGAAAAGGACTTTTATTATACAGATTTTTGTGTCTGGGTGACGGGTCCACTTTAAAAAAAGAAAACATCCTTTTCAAGTGCAAATATTTCAGAAAGGCCATGCTGGAAAACGAAAAACTTTTTTTGAAAATGTTTGCTGAATAAAGAGACATAAATTGAGCGTCTTTTGAGCAAAATGATGCGGTCACAAAAAAATTTGGTTCCAAACTCCAATACAAGTGAATGCAATCTGCCTTCTGCCACGCTGGTTCCCCTTTGCTCTCCCCCATATCCTTTTCTTAAATTGTGCAAGTACAGGCGAAGGTGCTAGAGTATACGGAGGTGAAATATGTGACTGCAATCAATGACTTAAAGGGGAACTATCGCAGAAATGAAAATTTAATATAAGCTTCAGCATACTGACATGAGAAACTTTCTAATTACAATCAAAAATTCTGTACCGTTTCTGAAATAATCAAGTTTTTTTTTCACCATAACTTTCTCAGCATCATTTAAAGGACAAGGATGCCAAAATGTTATGCCCACATTGAATTAAATAGCTTTTTTTCCCAAGGCCATTGCTCCTTTCAGGAAAGACTGCACCAGGGAGAAAAACTGCCATTTTACTTGTGCTCACCATTAAATATTTAAGCCGGGGTGCAATCAGACTGTGACCACTAAATTCATATAGACAAAGACATTCACCCATTATCAATATAGTAATGGCATTTTGTGCATTAAGCTACTAAAAATGCCCTCCCCTTTAAACAAAACAGGCATTATTTGTCCATATATTGCAATATATTTTAGATGGCCAACTACAGTAATCCCTGGTCTTGCTGGTTCTACACTTACTACATTCTTAAGGTGCCTATACACGGGCCGATAAAAGCTGCCGACAAAGCGAGTCGGCAGCTTATTGGCTAGTGTGTGGGGCCCTCCAACATGCTTCCCCGATTGATATCAGGCTGAAAGCTGACCAGATTTCAATCGGGTAGATGTTCGTTGATGCAGTCCTGCAATTTGACTGTCCGTTTACCCTTCGTTATGATCTGATCGTTGGGCCCTAGGGCCCACGACTGGATCAGCCCAATAATGCCCACCTCAATCTGGGCATATCTGGGAGAGATCTGCTCGTTTGGCAGCATCGCCAAACAAGCGTATTTCTACATGTATGGCCACCATCTTCCTTGCTTTCAAGGTTAAAACTCCCAAATAGCTGCCCTTTTATTGGCCACCACTGGGATTACCTCCACCTAATAGTTTAACATTTAATGGTGAACACAACATTCCCTTTGTTGCTATAGTTTATTCAAGAGCAGTGACCAGCTCCCACCGTTTGCAGCTACAGTCCCAGTGGTGGCCACTTTCTATGGAAATCAATAGGCCTTCTTGTGACTGCACAGAAACCAATCACTATAAAAGCAATGTCCCATGTTAGGGCGTTAGTTTGGTGACATTGAGTTGGCAAAAAAATTTGATTATCTATTGTCGGATAAGTGTAAAGATGAGTGAGCTGACACCATAAATTTAGAATTTGGCTGAAAACCAAATCATTGTTGTTTGGCAGAATATCAAATAGCATTTTTAAAACTCGGCAGAAACAAAAGATCTCCTTCAAACTATATTTCAGTTAATATGTGGGAGAACACTTTGGCCTCACTTTACTCTCAAGAGTAAAACCCCGGCTACTGCATCATTTTTGTTATATTGTAAAGATTTGACAGAAGGCAGATGCTCCAAATAATGATGGAACTTAGCCAAATACCCAGTTTGAATTCTAAATTTAGTTCTCCTCTACATACTTGTAACACTAGAAGATGGTGAGAAGATTCTGTTGTATACAGTAGAAAGTATTCTCCATCCTGGCTCGACAGCTGCTATGGAAATCCAATTCCAAGTGTCAGTAGCTAGAAGGCAACAGGCTAGAGATCACTGGCATAAAGATAAAACAATCCAAAGCTCAGGCCTGGTATGAAAAAGAAACACAGAGGCAACTGGATAGAAGCTAAAACGAGATTGGAATTTGTAGGCACTTGTAGACAGGAAACTATTTATTCTACTGATGTTCTCAGACGCTCCTTGCAGCACAACAACATGAACTACAGAAGAAAAATGGATGTAGACAATAATTGCTAAATTATGCCTTTTCTTGTGTGAATCTAGCAAATGATCCTCTTTTTAGACCCTCTGGGAGGTGGAGTAGGAAGCTGCAAGGTCTCCTCAGTTGAGTATGAATCTCCAGGAGATCACTGGTAATGTCCTGTAAGGATCTGTGATTGGCTGTGTGCAAGATGGATTGTAACCAGGCAATTGCTTTTCCATCTGACCTATGGACTGATATAATGCACATTTGACTGATTTTCACTTAGATGCTGGCATGTTTATCATTGTCGCGCTCATCCTTTGGATGAAGGAAAGTCACCCATTGGTACAAGCCAAGGGTGATTGAAAGGTTTAATGCTCATCAGTGGGAAGTTCTGCTGGTTCCTGTGGAAGCTCCTTGAAACTCTTAAAGGAGAAGGAAAGGTTAAAACTAAGTAAACCTTATCAGAAAGGTTCACCTAAATATACAAGTAACCCCTCAAAGTAATGCTGCTCTGAGTCCTCTGTCAAAAGAAACACCATATTTCTTTCCTTCTATTGTGTACTCATGGGCTTCTGTATCAGACTTCCTGTTTTCAGCTTAAACCTCCAGGGCTTGGGCTTGAGCATGCTCAGTTTGTTCCTCTCCCCTCCCTTCTCTGCTGTAATCTGAGCACAGAGCTATAAGTGAGCAGGGAGAGACTCATGCAGGAAGTGATGTCACACCAAGCTAATATGGCAGCTGCTATCCTAATCAAACAGAGAGCTTCTAGAGCTTTTTACTCAGGTGTGGTAAAACATTCTACAGAATAAATATCCAGGATTCGGTTCAGGATTCTGCTTTTTTCAGCAGGATTCGGCCGAATCCTTCTGTCCGGCTGAACCAGATCCTAATTTGCATATACAAATTAGGGGCGGAGGGAGAAATCACGTGATTTTTTGGGATTCGGTGCATCCTTAATAAATATAGCATTCTAGCTTGCATTATTGCAGCTAATCTATTAGCAATAAAATGTCTCCGTAGCTTTCCTTCTCCTTTAAGCTGGCATACACTCAAAGATCCTTCTTTTGGAGAGGTTGACAAATGAGTAGATCTTTCCCTGATACTGACAATCATCACTATACAGGCGGTTTCCTTTCACCATAGTTGTGATATTTGCAGTGTAAACAGTGTGATTTAGAAATAAAAACGACATCATAAAAATCATGACAGAATCCCTTTAACAGTTTTCTTCTTCTTCAAGAGAAGAGTCAGAGAGGATGCCGAGGCCAACAACAAGGGATCTCTGGGAAAGGTGACAAAATGACTGTACAGCACTAGATTGGTACCCCAGGTCTGTGAATTTATTAGAGAAGAAAAGGGTCAGCCAAGGGTCTAAGGTTAGCGATTATATTTGGCGTAGCTGATAAATTGGTATCCCGAAGTACATAAGCCTTTTTTTGTCCTTTAAGTAGTTCTAAAGCATCTAAACCTTACCTCAAAAAACACAGAAGTAAACTATTAAATGTCTTTAACTATCAAGTTACAAAAAGCTGATAACATAATTGTTTAGACCCCCCATGTGAATGATGGTAGAAAACAGGATGGTTTCAGATAAATGTACAAGCCGTAATCATCATGTCAGCAGATTCTGATGGGACATTGTCTCTTCATGGTGGAACATCCAAGCTTTGCCATCAAACAGGGCCGATCAAGAGAGCAAATCAGTTTACAAATCTGACATAAAGAATCTTGAGAGCACATAAATTGTACAGGCACAAAAAGCCATGTCAGGCATTTCTGTGGAAAGTTGGAGCAATTCTCACTGCTGGCTGCATAAAAGCTGCTGGTGTGAGTGGAATCTTTTCTTACTTACTGTATGTATTTCGCAAATAGAGGGTGGCCCAAAAAAAAAAATGCCTCCCATTAGAATTCTGCAAGGTGGCCAAATTAGCTTTATAGTGCACATCTTGTTTGAATTACCAGGAACCACTGCTTACATGCAAGCTGTTCCATTCTTGTATATATATATATATATATATATATATATATATATATATATATATATATATATATATATATATATAGCTTAATAATATATAGTGAATATATTGTGAGCAGTTCTGATGGCAAATTAAGATTCTATGTTATATTTGGTAACTGACGTTAGATGTTAGTTTATCCACTCACTTATGGGGCTGCTTTAGTTCTGCTCTGTAGTTTGGCCAGATCTGCTCATTGGCAATATCACCAGTTTGGTCACTAATATACAAATTGGGCTGATCTGATCATTGCTTCTAGAACGATTTGGAAACGCGTCAGATGAGGACTTCTTTGAGCTCCTTGTGCAACTGGATTTTCAAATCTACCAAATAATACGTACCCAATACTTGGCCAGATATCAGTAGAGCAAACCTCTCAATGTGCCCCACACAAAGGCAGATAAACAGCGACTAAAGAGGCTAAATCAGCAGCTTAAAACTACCCATGCTTGGACACCTTTACAATAGTGCTATCACAGAGTTAACTTGTAGTATATTATAGAATGGGCAATTCTAAGCAACTTTACAATTGGTCTTCATTTTTTATTTTTTTTTACGTTTTTTTTTAATGATTTGCCTTTTTCCAGCTTTCAAATGGGGGTCACCGACCCCACCTAAAAAACAAATACTCTGTAATGCTACAAATTTATTGTTATTGCTATTTTTTATTCCTCATCTTTCTATTAAGGCATCTCCTGTGCACATTCCAGTATCTTATTCAAATCAGTGCATAGTTGTTGGGTAATTTGGACCAGAGCAACCCGATTGCAAAATCAGCGACTTTTCGCCACAGTTGCCACCCACAGGGACATCGGCAATTCACTAACAGGCACAGATGCCAATTCGCCAGCGAACAGGACTATTGCTAGCGTTCATTCACACTCTATCGCCAAACGACTATTCGATCTGGTGAACGATCTTT
Organism: Xenopus petersii; assembly: GCA_038501925.1. Classification (NCBI taxonomy): domain Eukaryota; kingdom Metazoa; phylum Chordata; class Amphibia; order Anura; family Pipidae; genus Xenopus; species Xenopus petersii. The sequence goes on along the minus strand of CM076675.1, from coordinate 7,399,208 downwards.
ACTCCGCAAATTCACTAAAGTGTGGATTTTACTGAACGTTACCTCTTTCGCCAGAGTTGATTTCGCCACCTCAGACCAGGCGAAGTGCAAAGAAGAATCTACATCTTCACTTACATCATATTCTGGGTGCCGAAAATGCATTAAAGTTCAAAAAACGCTGGCGACTTTTTATTTTTCTCTTGTCTTTATTAAGGTTCCCAATCCCTGGACATGTGTAAAAAAAACGGTAATTTCAAGCATTTGCACCAACATTTATAATAAAGAGGTCCATACAATTTTAAATTTCCCACCCTATGCAAACTTACCTAAGCGTAAAATCACTAGCGAAGTTTGCTAGGCCCAAATGAACGATAGCACATCTTCATTATGAAATGCTCGCACTGCCGAAGTAACGCTAGCGAAAAGTCGTCAGTGTTCGACACCCAGGACGAAACTTCGCATTTTAGTGTATTAGCGTATTCGTAGTGCATTTGCACCTGGCGAAGTGGTGCGAGGGGTACGAAGCTGACGCTGGTGAAAATACGCCCGTTAGTGAATCTGCCCCATGGTCTGCAAAGAGCACTCACACGCCTTGGTCTAAAGGAGAACTAAAGTTTAACTAAAGAAATAATCTAGAAATGTACATTGTGTTTTAAGCTTCTATAGCAGCCCAAGGGAACCACAGTCCTTAGCAGTAAAGATCTGTGTCTCTGAAGATGACGTACAGTACAGAATATATAATAAATGTCACAATATAAGGCTAATAAATAATTCAGAAATCAGCACAATTATCTTCAGCTTATATGACAGACATAAAGATTTGTGATGGCCCCTAAGCTTAGCTTCTCAACAGCCGTTCAAAGCTCACTGAGCATGTGCAGTGTCACCGGCACTCCCCCAAAAAAATTCAAGATAAGAAACTCTTGTGACAACTTTGAAGGCCTAAATCATTACTACTATAGCGATACTGAACATTTAGGCTGGTTCAGTAAGTTCAGCATATAAAACATGGCATTTCAGACATTTTCATTTTCAGGGTTTAGTTCTCCTTTAAGTCAGTAGCATACTTATAGAGAATGCGAACTCTGCAACTACAGCTGGGCACTAACTGAAAAGCAGTTTTCATATATTGTATGAGAAATGTCTTACTCACAAAGTTTATGGTGCAAACAGCACGGAGGTACATTCAGCTTTATTGAAATCATGGAAAGAATTTACCACCAAACAAAACAAACCCACGCGCTAGCTGGCGGCGTGTACAGAAGTCCCAGTACAGCAAGGGAGGGTCAGCATGGGAGGTGGACCAAGCCCAAATAATAAAACAGAAAAGAGCAACAGATAGTTTATATCATATATATTATAATTATACTACATGGCATATTAAAGAAGCTTATCATACTGGAATATATATTTTAGTAAATATTGTCATTTTAAATTGTTTCCCTTTCTCTCCCATTGTATGACATTCTCTGCTGCCTCAGAGATCACCTAACCAGAAATACTGCAGCTCTAACTGTAACAGGAAGAGATCACCTGACCAGAAATACTGCAGCTCTAACTGTAACAGGAAGAGATCACCTGACCAGAAATACTGCAGCTCTAACTGTAACAGGAAGAGATCATCTGACCAGAAATACTGCAGCTCTAACTGTAACAGGAAGAGATCACCTGACCAGAAATACTGCAGCTCTAACTGTAACAGGAAGAGATCACCTGACCAGAAATACTGCAGCTCTAACTGTAACAGGAAGAGATCACCTGACCAGAAATACTGCAGCTCTAACTGTAACAGGAAGAGATCACCTGGCCAGAAATACTGCAGCTCTAACTGTAACAGGAAGAGATCACCTGACCAGCAATACTGCAGCTCTAACTGTAACAGGAAGGGATCACCTGACCAGCAATACTGCAGCTCTAACTGTAACAGGAAGAGATCACCTGACCAGAAATACTGCAGCTCTAACTGTAACAGGAAGAGATCACCTGACCAGAAATACTGCAGCTCTAACTGTAACAGGAAGAGATCATCTGACCAGAAATACTGCAGCTCTAACTGTAACAGGAAGAGATCACCTGACCAGAAATACTGCAGCTCTAACTGTAACAGGAAGAGATCACCTGACCAGAAATACTGCAGCTCTAACTGTAACAGGAAGAGATCACCTGACCAGAAATACTGCAGCTCTAACTGTAACAGGAAGAGATCATCTGACCAGAAATACTGCAGCTCTAACTGTAACAGGAAGAGATCACCTGACCAGCAATACTGCAGCTCTAACTGTAACAGGAAGGGATCACCTGACCAGCAATACTGCAGCTCTAACTGTAACAGGAAGAGATCACCTGACCAGAAATACTGCAGCTCTAACTGTAACAGGAAGAGATCACCTGACCAGAAATACTGCAGCTCTAACTGTAACAGGAAGAGATCATCTGACCAGAAATACTGCAGCTCTAACTGTAACAGGAAGAGATCACCTGACCAGAAATACTGCAGCTCTAACTGTAACAGGAAGAGATCACCTGACCAGAAATACTGCAGCTCTAACTGTAAGAGGAAGCGATCACCTGACCAGAAATACTGCAGCTCTAACTGTAACAGGAAGAGATCATCTGACCAGAAATACTGCAGCTCTAACTGTAACAAGAAGAAGTGTGGAAGCAAAAGACACAACAATCTGTTAATTGGCTCATGTAACCTAACATGTATGGCTTGTTTGTGTGCACCATGAATCCTACGATACCAGGGGGCAATTGCCAATGACAATTTTCTATTTATGATTACCCAATGGCACATACTACTAAAAAGGTATATTATTATGAAAAAGGTTTATTTACATGAAGCAGGGTTTTACATATGAGCTGTTATGAGCTGTTTCATGCAATATATTTTTATAGAAAGCTACATTGTTGGGGGTATAGTTTTCCTTTAAAACTCTCCTAGCTTGTCCATAGTTTAAGCTTTCATGGGGAATTCACATATATCTGCCCAGCTCACATGCTTTATAAATCCTCTATTCTTGCATGTATTTGAATATAATGGTAAAGGAAAATATTAGGGATGCACCGAATCCAGGATTCAGCCAAGATTCAGCCATTTTCAGCAGGATTCGGATTTGGCTAAATCCTTCTGCCTGGCTGAACCGAAATCATAATTTGCATATGTAAATTAGGACAGGAGGGAAATCATGTGAGTTTTTGTCACAAAACAAGGAAGTAGAAAATGTTTTCCCTTCCCACCTTTAATTTGCATATGCAAATTAGGATTCGGTTCAATATTTGGTTGAATCTTTCGCGAACGATTCAGGGGTTCGGCCGAATTAAAAATAGTGGATTTGGTGCATCCCTAGAGAAAATGTGTATAAATGTAGGTCCCATACATGAGAAAAGGCATGATGGAGATACTTATTGATATCAATGGTGTATTACTATATTATTAGTATGCGAATTCTTCCAAACATGTGCATGGAGTGGGTGCCTAAAAACATATCTTGTCGGGGGGCTCAGGACCATGAAGTTACACCCCTGATTAAAGGAAAACTATACCCCCCAAACAATGTAGGTCTCTAGTAAAAGATACTGAGTAAAACAGCTCATGTGTAAAACCCTGCTTCATGTAAATGAACCATAATCATAATAATATACTTTTTTAGTAGTATGTGCCATTGGGTAATCATAAATAGAAAATTGCCATTTTAAAAAATAAGGGCTGCCCCCTGAGATCGTAAGATTCACTGTGCACACATACAAACCACATGTAAGGTCACATGAGCCAATTAACAGACAGAGTTCTACCTTTTGCTTCCTCACTTCTTTCTGTTACAGATAATGTTGTAGTATTTCTGGTCAGGTGATCTCTGAGGCAGCACAGATAGAGTCACGAAATGGTGGTTCAAGGCAAGAGATGTAAAAGGGCAATATTTATGTAAATATATATTCCAGTTTGGTAAGATTCTTTAATATGTCATTCAATTTGATATAAACTATCTGTTGCTTAAGTATTCATTTTGGGGGTATAGTTTTCCTTTAATACAATGTGAACACACTTGCAGAGTTTCAGTGGGACTTAATCTTGAGAAGTATGTCAGAACAGGTATGGGAGCCATTAGCCAGAAATCGGAGAAAACTCCATATTATGGGAAGGCCTTCTCCCTTTTTAATCAAATAATTAAAAATTTTTAAAAAGGATTTCCGTTTTCTCTGTAATAAAACAATAAAAATAATGTTAAAGTTCGTTTGTTAGTGTTTTTTTTTAAGACATTTGAAGGAAAACCACAGGTCCCAAGCATTCTTATTATTGCATAGCATTTACTTCCAATGAAATCAGTGCAACGGAGCATAGTGCATTTATATGGTGACCCTGATCTGTAGATAAATCAACAGTGATCCTTTTCCGCGATGTCTTTTAGTCTTAAAAGAGAAGAAAGCTACAGAGACAGTTTATTGCCAATAGATTAGCCACAATAGTACAAGCTATAAGACTGTATTTATTCTGCAGAATGCTTTACCATACCTGAGTAAACTGCTCTAGAAACTCTCTCTGTTTGTTTAGGATAGCAGCTGCCATATTAGCTTGGTGTGACATCATTTCCTGCCGGAGTCTCTCCCTGCTCGCTCATAGCCATGGGCTCAGATTCCAGCAGGAAGGGGGAAAGGGAGGGGGGAAGAGAGCAAACTGAGCATGCTCAAGCCCAAGGCCTGGAGGTTTAAGCTGAAAGAAGGAAGTCTGTTTTGACGGAGGACTCAGAGCAGCATTACTGAGGGTTTACTGGTGTATTCATATAGACCTTTCTGATAAAGCTTACTTAATTTTAGACTTTCCTTCTCCTTTAATGCTTTTAATCATTAAACGAATAAAGACATTTAGAGGCAAATTTATCAAGCGTCGAGTTTGGAATTCATGTGCGTCTTTTTTAAACTCCCATAAACCCCCATAAATTTGAAATTCGACTAGCTGAAATTTATTACTAAAATCAAATTTTCAATACTTGGATAAATTTAAACAACCTGAAAACTCAAATCAAATTCAATCAAACTCGATTCTAGTTTTTCTCTGAAAAAAACTTGAATGTCAGAAAGGCTACAAATATCTCCAAACTGATCCCTACACGTCTCTCATTGCCTTAAACAGTCATTTGGCAGGTTTTAGGTGGCAAGTCGAATTTGAATTCTTAAAGGGCCAGAGTATGATAAATCTCGAAAATCTAATTTGAATTTTAAAAAGATAAAAAAAAAATCCACTCGAGTTTGGATTAAGGTGGCCATAGACACACAGATCCTATCGTACGAATCGAGGATTCGTACGATTTTCGGATGGTGTGTGGCGTGTGCCGACATCTTTCGTCCGGCGGTCAGGTTTGATTTTGACCCGACCGATCCCGCCGGAGTCCATGGCACATCGTAATCGGATCGTTCGGCCATACGGCAGAGCCATCAGATTACCCCCGATATAGCCATGTTCGTTAATGGCATATCGGGGAAAGATCCGCTCGTTTGGCGATGTTGCCAAACAAGCGGATCTTTGCGTCTATGGCGACCTTAACTCCCTAGTTGAATATGACAGTTTTGACCATAGCAGAAAATTCGAGATCGAATTTTAAATATGCCCCTTAGTCTGTTGAAATACTTGAGCGTGCTGAATCGCTTAATTGTATATACCGTAGGGGCAAATTTACTAAGGTTTGAATTGTAAAGTTGTATTCGATTTTTTGGAAAAAACATTTTTTGGTCAAAACTCCTAATTTATCATTTAAAAGCACTAACTTGAATATGAATGTGAGATTTATCACACCTCGACCCTGGAAACAGTTCTAATTAGAATATTCGCCACCTAAAACCTGCCGAGTTCATGTAGAAGTCAATGGCAGAGGTCATCTAAGATGTGAAGATGTTAAAAGTAGTGATGAGCCAAATTTTTGGCAAGTTTTGCTGTGAAAAATGACGCCCCATAGACTCCAACGGGAGAAAAAAAATGTTGCGTATCAAAAAAAAATTGTTGCAAAAAAAAAAGAGGAAAACTCAATTCAAATTTTCAGCTCATTCGTATTCAATTGAATATTAGTTTTTTCATAAAAAAACCTCCCATTCAAGTTGAGTACATAACTTCAAAATTTGACCTTTGATAAATTTGCCCCTTAAAGTAAAGGTAAAAATATCACAATATTGTGTCCAGTAAGTCTCTGCCTATAATGATGTGGATCAGTAACTAGCAGGAATAGATGAGCATAATGAACAAAGACTGGTGCCTGGGGAGTAATTAGTCTAAATGTTCCAAAGTGTGGCCTTGAAATATCAATAACATTGCATGTTTTCAGGATTTCCTCCCACAAGAACAAGTGAATGCAATTAAAATAGGTGGATTAGCTGTAATTTCCATTCTAGAGTTACTGCAAGGATGAAAAAACTGCACCTGAAAAACTGCACTGCTATAGAGTCTTCTGAACTATTACTAGTAACATGCAGCTAGAATGTTTAAGGAATAAATATTTCAACGTGACTCATGCTCATAATGGGCATACCTGCTATTATACTTGTATAGTTTCAATACGTTATTTTAAAACATCAGCATGTACACATATAGGGGCAGATTTATCAAGGGTCGAATTTACTTTGAAATTCAAATTAAAAAAGACCAGCCAAAAAAAGGGTGAATAGGCTGTTTTTGTTCAAATTAGAATCGTTTGAATCGAAGTAACGGCACAATCGATCTAATTCAATTCAAGGTTTTTCCAAAAAAAACCTTCAATTTTCCAAATTCAAATCGAATTTCAACTATTCCCTAGTCAAAGTACACAAAAATTAGCTCAAAATTCGAATTTTTTTTAATAGCACTTTCATTTGGACCTTTGCTAAATCTGCCCCTTAAAGGAGAAGGAAACCCCCAGGGCGCAAAACCCCTCCCCACTCCCCTGTGTTGCCCCCCTCCCTCCTCCCCCCTGGCCTACCTGTCCCCCTGGGCAAATGCCCCTAACTTGTTACTCACCCCTCTGCGCAGGTCCTGTCCACGGAGCTCACAGTCGCCATTTTCTCCCACGCGCGTCTTCTTCCTGCTCTGACCGGCGTCTTCTGGCACTTGCGCAGTAGGAACAGGTACCGGTACAGCTCTACTGCGCATGCGCCGAATGTCACAAAGTTTTCCGATTTCACTTCGTGACATTCGGCGCATGCGCAGTAGAGCTGTACCGGTACCTGTTCCTACTGCGCATGCGCCAGAAGACGCCGGTCAGAGTAGGAAGAAGACGCGCGTGGGAGAAGATGGCGACTGTGAACTCCGTGGACAGGACCTGCGCAGAGGGGTGAGTAACAAGTTAGGGGCATTTGCCCAGGGGGACAGGTAGGCCAGGGGGGAGGAGGGAGGTCAGTAGATATTGGCAGGTCCACATAATGTGTTATATAACTACATGTAGCGCTCATGGTTTTTTTCTTTTGACCTTACAACTAACCCTGTAAACTGTTCCAGCTCACAGTTAATATTTGTACTTCTGCAACAACAACAGGTTGACCAGCTCTTGAAGGACCTTGGCAAAGCCCAACATCTGCTCCAATATTAATCCTTCGGCGGAACAATTATATTCTCAGGGACTTTCAAATTGTAAACCATCCAGTGAAACAGTTTATTGCTTTGCCTTGCTAAGCTTTATCTCAGTCACATAACTGAAACCTGTTAAAGCAGCTATACGTGGGCTGATCGGGTATGGTCTCCATGGGCCGATTAAAGAGCGTACCCAATCAGCTCATTTACAGGTTGTAGGGCCACCCTTGTCTTGTTCTGATCATTTGTGTAAGACGTATGGGGGATCAGAACAGGACTTGAAGAACAGACACAGCTCCTCTTCACTTTCTCATTTGCAGATACACTATATATCATTTGTATACCATACACTGCCTGACATAGTGCAGAAGCAGATGAAATCTTTAAACATGCTCAATTCCAAAATTGATTACATGGATACTGGTCAGGTTTGTGGAGCACCATACTGATACAGAAAGCATATTGTTGCCATGGGTATGTTCAGCTACAAACAGATCTTGGATCACTTTTATGAAAAGGACAGGTGTCACACTGCCAAAACGGACAAGGTGGATTGGGTGCAAGCACTTTAGCAATGATCCTTACCATATAGAGAATGTTGCACTATTGTGCTCTCAATTCTCCAGCTAAAGTTTCAGCCATAAACCATGTGAAATATGCTGTGTTGAAAGACAAAAGGTGGCAGTTCTCAAAAGGTAGCAATTCTCTATGCAAAAAAAAAATATTTTTTTTATAGAAATTACTTACAAACTCTATTACAAAAATGTCACTTTAAATAACATCAGCACACACCTATATAGCCTTTTACTGACCTCAATGCTGAATGCTTAAAGGAAAACTATACCCCCCAAACAATGTAGGTCTCTATTAAAAGATACTGAGTAAAACAGCTCATGTGTAAAACCCTGCTTCATGTAAATGAACCATTATCATACTAATATACTTTTTTAGTAGTATGTGCCATTGGGTAATCATAAATAGAAAATTGCCATTTTAAAAAATAAGGGCCGCCCCCTGAGATCGTAAGATTCACTGTGCACACATACAAACCACATGTAAGGTCACATGAGCCAATTAACAGACAGAGTTCTGCCTTTTGCTTCCTCACTTCTTCCTGTTACAGTTAGTGTTGTAGTATTTCTGGTCAGGTGATCTCTGAGGCAGCACAGATAGAGTCACGAAATGGTGGTTCAAGGCAAGAGATGTAAAAGGGCAATATTTATGTAAATATATATTCCAGTTTGGTAAGATTCTTTAATATGTCATTCAATTTGATATAAACTATCTGTTGCTTAAGTATTCATTTTGGGGGTATAGTTTTCCTTTAAGTAATGGGAGATTCCTGTACTCCCTGACCTCACCTTCCAATGCCAAACACTGCAGAGCATACCTTGCACATGCTGTGACCATGCAAGCAAGGGAATCCACTTTAGCACTTTATCAGCTTTAGAGAAGAAATAAAAACATGCAAAACAAACATTTCTGAGAAACCAGCATATGTTAGTTATATAGGACTCATTCATTATCCCATCCCCCAAAAGCAGGTAAATGCTGCTGTGGAAGGGCTACAAACAAAAACCCTATAAATCCACACTACAGTATGTCTGATATGTCTTGCACCTCATACATCTAATGCACAGAGCACTGACACCTGTATCTCCTATTGAAATTTGGATTTAACTTGTGCTGCTTGGGTCACTCAGTGGGATTTAAGGATGGGTTATATGGTCGGACAGAGCTGGACTGACCTTGTCATACACTAGTTCAAGTGAGCTTGGTTGGGGTTAAAGAAATCTGGTAAATTAGAAGGGCATGCGGGTTGAACCTGGAAAGTGTGCATCACTGTGATTGGTATTGACTTTGTTTATTATTATTAACATGTATTTTTAGAGCACTAACATATTTGGCATTTCTGTAAAATAAATGTGTATATACAAAGAACATACATAATTACATACATGGCAACCAGTAGCCAATGCAAAAGGTGAAGAAGGTCCTGTGCAAAAGAGCTTGCAATCATAATGGGGGAGGGAATGAGACATAAGGTGCGGGCAAGATCAGAATTAAGCAAGGTGAGAGGTGTAGCATATGGTATTGCCTTTTGTAGTTAAACAGGGTAGGCTCCTCTAATTAAGTGTGTTTTAAGACAACGTTTTAAAGCAGAAAGTTTGAAAGAAAGTTGGACAGAGCGTGGGAGAGAAGGGGTCCAGCCTTTGCAAAGTCTTGAATGCGAGCATGTGAGAAGGTAATGAGAGAAGAGTTGAGTAGCAGATCAGTGGAGGAGCATAGTAAGCGGTTGGGTGAGTATATAGAGATGAGTTCAGAGATGTAGGGTGGGCAGAGTTAGCAAATGCTTTGAATGTCATTATTCATTTGAATTTTATTCTGAAAGGTAGTGGAAGCCAGTGTAGGGATTGTCAGAGTGGCAGGGCAGAGGAGGAGCGGTTGCTCAGGTCTATAAGCCTCGCAACAGTGTTCATTATGGACTGGTGACAGTTTCTGGTGGGGAAGGCCAATTAATAGAGAGTTATAATAGTTTAGACATGCTATGATGAGAGTGTGGGCAAGAATTTTGGCAGCATCTTGGTTGATTACATTTTGGATATATTCCTTAGGTGAAAGTGACATGATTTGATAAGTGACTGGATATGACGAAAGAAGGACACGGCAGAATCTAGGATAACCCCAAGGCACCAGGCCTGGGGAGAGGGGGTGATAGTGGAATTGTTAATTATGATAGATACTTCTGGAATGTTATGGAATGGAATGTTTTGGGTGTAAGTTGGGGGAAAGAGAAACATTTCCATTTTAAAGAGGTTTAATTTAAGGTTGTGACATCCAAATAAAGATAGCAGACAGGCAGGAGGAGACCCGAGTTAAGAGTTCAGGGTTGAGATCAGAAGAGGAGACATAGATCTGAGTATCATCAGCATAGAGGTGGTATTGGAAACCATATTAGTTGATTAGTTTGCAGAGGGAGAAACTATAGAGAGAAAATATTAAGGGGCCCAGGACAGAGCCTTGAGGAATCCCAACAGAAAGAGGTGGGGGAGAAGTGGATACTCCATTGTAAGAGACACTGAAGAACGATTTGTGAGGTAAGACAAGAACCAGGGCAGGGCCGATTGTGAAGTCCAAGTGAATGGAGGGATTGGAGGAGGAGAAGATGATCCACAGTGTCAGAGGCAGCTCAGAGACCAAACCGTATTAGTACTGAGAAGTAGGCTTTAGCTGTTAGGTCATTAGTTAGTTGGATTAGGGCAGTTTCAGTGGAGTGTTGTTGCCTAAAGCAAGATTGTAGGGGGTCCAGCAGGTTATTGTCAGAGAGAAATAGCACTGGTAGGTTATAGAGTAGGCGGCTTCCAGTGGTGGAAAGCTCTGGATTCTACCATCTTGCTTTGCTTTTCCTGGCCAGACAAATCTAAGCAGTGCCTTCTGTTGTCATTAAACAAAAAATTCGAAATTTAAGATTAAGAAAATCTAAACAACGTTTGTATATTTTTATAAGACCATTTTTTCTTGACTCAAAAGAAAAAAAAATGCCTTTTTTCAGATTTATTCTGCGGTCAGAGTGGAATATTGGAATAACGAAGGACATTTTGTCATCAAACAAGCACAGCCATTAAGTGCAAATGTACCTTTAGGCAAACACCCATACTGCATAAACAATAACTGGCAGGAGTGCAGTCACGGGGTGTTTATAAATAGGCAACTAAATGATAGCCCCAGAGTAGGGATGTAGCGAACTGTTCGCCGGCGAACTAGTTCGCGCGAACTTCGACTGTTCGCGTCCGCCGAATGTTCGCGAACGTCGCGCGACGTTCGCCAATTGGTGTTCGCGTTCGATTCGAAGTAAAATTTCGTTCGACCATTCGACCATTCGATCGCTAAAATCGAACGATTTCCATTCGTTCGAACGATTATAAGCATTCGATTGAATTAAAATCATTCGATCGAATAGCTTCGATCGTTCGATTCGAACGAAAATCCTTCGATCGTACGAATAAAATCCTTCGATCGTTCGATCGAACGATTTTATCGAGCGTTCGAAGTTCGCGAACTGTTCGCGAACTGTTCGTTTTTTTGCCGGTGTTCGCGAACGGCGTTCGCGAACACATTAACGGCAGTTCGCTACATCCCTACCCCAGAGTACTGAGCATTGATAGGAGTTCTCTGCTACCCAGCACTGCCAGCAACTCAGCTCTCACTTCAGCTCAGTGGGCTGCTAATAATACCAGCGCTGTGGTCACCAGCGCCATCACCCAACCAGCAGCTAGAGTCAAAGGCCAAGCTAGAAGGGAGAAAATGAGGGAGCAGCATAAAAGCTGACCAACTGCACAGAAGTCTTTCATTGTGGTTAGTGGCAGGCAGCAGCTCCCTGTCTATGCTGGTGCAACCCACATGTAGACCCAGACATTTTTTAAAGGAATTATTCAGCATAAAAATAAAACTGGGTAAATAAATAGGCTGTGCAAAATAAAAAAAAATGTTTCTAATATAGTTAGTAAGGGAAAAATGTAATGTATAAAGGCTGGAGTGACTGGATGTGTAACATAATAGCCAGAACACTACTTCTTGCTTTTCAGCTCTCTTGGTTTCCACTGATTGGTTACCAGGCAGTAACTAATCAGAGACTTGAGGGGGGCACATGAGACATAACTGTTGCTTTTGAATCTGAGCTGAATGCTGAGGATCAATTGTAAACTCACTGAACAGTTATGTCCCATGTGGCCCCCCTATAGTCACTGACTAACTCAGAGTTAGAGAGCTGAAAAGCAGGAAGTAGTGTTCTGGCTATTATGTTACACATCCAGTCACTCCAGCCTTTATACATTACATTTTTCCCTTACTAACTATATTAGATACATTTTTTATTTTGCACATCCTCTTTATCCAATTTTTACACTGAACTGTTTAACATAAAAAGGAAAACTGCTGCACAAAGTTTGACTAACCAGTATAATCCTTGTCTAAGTGTAACCAGGGGCGTAACTATAGAGGAAGCAGACCCTGCACCTGCAGGGGGGCCCAGGAGGTATAGGGGCCCCACGAGGCCCTAATTCATATACAGTTCCAATAAATATTGGTAAAACAAGTCAACTGCTAAAAATTTTGGGGGCCTGAAAAAAAACTTGCTGTGGGGCCCAGTAATATCTAGTTACGCCACTGGGTGTAACGAACGCCTAAAGGCAAGCTAAAGCCCAAAAATAGTATTACGTTTATCAATGGGGCACAATCAAGGAAAAAAAAATCACTAATTACCAGGTGCTCACTACAAGTTAATTTGTTATAATGCTTTCTTTATAGTGTGTATCTTTTCAAGCCCAATTGATTGGTGTCCATGCCACTTGCAACCAGGGCTGCTACCAGGTCATACCTCCCACCATTTTGAAAGTAAAAAGAGGGACAAAAAATTTTTTCCTGCACATAGCGCATCAATTTTGTGACCACACCCCTTTTGGTGGCCACACCCCCTAATTACCATGTTTGTTTTACAAAATTTGGCAGGTTATGAAAGTTTGAAAATATTTCTCCTTATCTAAACTGTGTTTTTGTGTCTCAAAATTGTTACAAAGTATCTTATTTGCACCTGTTAGCTGTTCTGGGCTCTCTGCTAAAAGCCAATTAAGTGAGAAACTTTGTTTCTTTTTCTGGCTGTTCAGTGCAGAGAAAAGAGGGACTTTCCAGTACAAATAAGGGACTGCGGGTTGAGCTGTCAAAAGAGGGACTGTCCCTCCGAAAAAGGGACAGTTGGGAGGTATGCCAGGTGAGAGTCCTGTCACATACCTCCCAACATTCTGGAAATAGAAACAGGGACAAAAATATTTGCCACGCTGATTGTGGGGAAATTTTTTTGACCACGCACATTTTTGTGGCCACACCCCCTAATTACCATCTTCAGTTTACAAAATTTGGCAGGTTATGAAAGTTTGAACACATTTCTGTGGTTTTTATGTGTTATTACAGTTTAGCTAATGAAGTTAAATTGCCCTTTAAGCTGCAAGTCAGTCCCCTGTCAAAAGAAACAGCACATTTCTTTCCTTCTATTGTGTACTCATGGGCTTCTGTATCAGACTAACTGTTTTCAGCTTAAACCTCCAGGGCTAGGGCTTGAGCATGCTCAGTTTGTTCCTCTCTCCCCCTCCCTTCTCTGCTGTAATCTGAGCCCTGAGCTATTAGTGAGCAGGGAGTGATTCAGGCAGTAAGTGATGTCACACAAAGCTAATATGGCAGCTGCTATCCTAAACAGAGAGCTTCTAGAGCTTTTCTAGGGGTATGGTAAAACATTCTACAGAATAAATATAGCATTCTAGCTTGCACTAATGCAGCTAATCTATTGGCAATAAAATGCCTCCGTAGCTTTCCTTCTCCTTTAATTTTAGTTGACCTTTAAGTGATGGAACACATCTCTGACAACTATTTACTACTGATTCCTGGAACACAAATGTTTAAATATCATAAATCACAAGTCCCCCTTTAAAAGGATGAACGGGTGTAGTTTGGGATTTACAACATGACGTAAGTAAAGGACGTTGCTTTTGTTTTTCGCGTATAAAGAGCGCACAGCGATAAACTTAAATTTAAATGAACTTTTAGGGGTAGGTTTACTAAAGGTCGTATTTCGAAAGTTAAAAAAACGTCAAAATTCGACCCTCGAATTGAAGCGTTTTTTTAGCGCATCCGAATGATCGAATAGAAATCATGCGATCGAACGATTAAATAGTTCGAATGGAACGATTCAAATTATTTTTAGATCAAAGGATCTCTATTCGATCAAAAAAAAAAACAAAACAAAAACATAGAAAAGTGCTGTGGAAGGTCCCCATAGGCTAACATCGCACTTTGGTAGCTTTAATTTGGCAAGTATTGAAGTCAAAGTTTTTTTTAAAGAGACAGTACTTCAATTATCGCATGGTCGAATATTCTAACGATTTTTACTTAGAACCAAAGTCTAAGTAAATTGGAAGTCGCAGTATCCTATTCGATGGCCGAAGTACCCAAAAAATTACTTCGAAATTCGAACTTTTTTAACTTTGAAAAAATTCACTCGAGCTTAGTAAATCTGCCCATTAGTATGATGTAGAGAGTGATATTCTGAGACCATTTGCAGTTGGGTTTCATTTTTTAATTATTTGTGGTTTTTGAGTTATTTAGCTTTTTATTCAGCAGCTCTTCAGTTTGCAATGTCAGCCATCTGGTTGCTAGGGTCCTAATCACCTTAGCAACCATGCATTGATTTGAATAAGAGACTGGAATATGAATAGGAGAGAGATGAGTAGTAAAAAGTAGCAATAACCTTGAATTTGAAGCCTTACAGCGCATTTGTTTTTAGATGGGGTCGGTGACCCCCATTTGAAAGCTGGAAAGAGTCAGAAGGAAAAGGCAAATAATCACAAAACTATAATGAACACCAATGGAAACGTTGGGCATTCTATAAAATACTTATACTTAAAGGTGAACTACCATTTTAATGGCTTCTTCCTCCTAAAGTTGTGAAGGAGTAACCCACACACAAACCTCTCTCACAAGCCGCCAGGCTTTTCTGCTACATGTAATGGTGATACAGGTTGAAGGTCTCCTGTCTGAAAGCTCAAGTCCCCGCCCACTTAGGTACTGAAGTTTCGCACGAGCCTCTGAACGCGGTGCCGTACGGTCCTTGCAGGAATGTAGTGCTCTCGGCTTTTGTTTTGCTTCTTTATTTTCTCAGTCTCCGAAATGTCGATGTGATATTTAAGAGCTCGGTCGAATAGGGTTTTGACCCACCTCGTTCGGCGGGGAAGTTCTTGTCAGCGCTAAGTAGACGCATGTAATAATACACCACTTACAGGACCTTGCGCGACTGACTGAGAGTCCGAGGAGGAGGGGAGCGAATGTGAGAGATTCCGGAGAGAGGCCGCATATATACACTCACAGAAAGGACTAGGGACATGTTTGTGGAGGATTCGTGATTCCGCGGTGCCGCCAGCGAGAGAAGAGAGCGAAGGAATTAATAGGAGTCGCGGCGAGGAGGAAGAGAGGGGGGAGGGAATACAAAATGGCGGACGGGCTGCGACTCCTGGGAGTGTGAGAGACTAGTTCAGGGCACCGGGCAGGACGTGTCACGGCGGAGTTTACACCGTATGAGTGGGACTGTACAGGCGCCACACGGTGAGTCAGTAGCTTTAACTCGCTCTTACAGGTTGGGCATTTTGTGTGGGAAGGTTAAAGGCTGAGACTTGTAGTGTTAGTGCTGCTAATCCTGAGGGAACGCTGCCCAGAGCTCTAACTGCTCATCTGCTGCTTCTTTCTCGGCCTCTATGTTACACACCTCAGTCTGACCCCTTGTACGTCAGATATTTGTTATTGTTCTCCTCACACATTTCTACCCTGTGACCCTGCAGTTATTGGCATCTCAGTGTCTTGTTGTTGCAGGGAGCTGAAGTTCAACAACAGCTGCAGGGCATTTGTGAGCTCCATTCCAACCAGCAGATCTGAACCCAGAGTTGTCAGGTCTAATTTTCCTAAACCAGCCAAAGTCGGCTGCTAAACCAGCCTCAAAACTAGCCAAGAGGGACTTCAAAAGTAGCCCAAAAATAACCCCACGTGCGCAGTGAAAATAAAATGTAAAAAAGAAATGAATACATGTGAAAATACGCCGTGAAGCAGAATGGGACAGTTTTGCCCCTTCACCAGGGTCGTAACTAGGGATGCACTTGATCCACTATTTTACATTCAGCAGAACCCACAAATCCTTTGCAAAAGATTCGGCCAAATACGGAGCCAAATCCTAATTTGCATATGCAAAAATGCAGGGGTAGGGAAACCTTCTTTACTTCCTTATTTATTTACAAAGTCACGTGATTTCCCTCCCCGCCCCTAATTTGCATATGCAAAAATGCAGGGGTAGGGGGAAACCTTTACTTCCTTGTTTATTTACAAAGTCGCGTGATTTCCCTCCCACCCCTAATTTGCATATGCAAATTAGGGGTGGGAAAAACATTTATTTCCTTGTTTATTTACAAAGTCACGTGATTTCCCTCCCCGCCCCTAATTTGCATATGCAAATTTGGATTCGGTTCTGCCGGGCAGAAAGATTTGACCGAATCTGAATCCTGCTGAATCCTGGATTAGGTGCATCCCTAGTCATAACTACAGAGGGGGCCCAGGAGATATAGGGGCCCCATGAGGCCCGAATACATACACATTTTCAATAAATATTAGTAAAACAATTCAACCTCTAGACATTTTGGTGACCAGCAGATTTTTGCCCCAACATTGTCTGAAATTGAGGAAAGTCACCGGAAAAAGCAAGAATACTGAGCCCAAAATCTGGTAACTCCCAACTTCTACACTAAGTCTATCCCATTGCATGCTGGGTATTGTAGTCTTACATTGAACTTGACAGTCTGCAACTTGTTAAACAAAAACTACATTACTACCCAACATGCATTGGGAGATGCAGACTTGGCACATTAGGGCAAGAAAAAACTTTGGCTTGTTTCCAAAGTAAAAACCAGCCAAAGGCCCAAAAAGTAGCCCAAATCCCTACCTTGGCTAATTTGTACTTTTTTAAAACGCACCTGGACTTTAAATTAGTAGCCCAATTTAGCTGGAAACATGGCAACCCTGAATGGACCCCTGGATTAATGTTTGCGGCCTTGCTTACATTATTCCCCCTGCTGAAAGTTGTAGTTCAGTAACTAGATGGCAGTATTTTGGCTTTGCTAGCATGTTTCTGGGATCTTTACTTCGTTTTTCTGCATTTTCTGTAGAAAGCCATGAAATAACGCTTGTCCGTTGTCCTCTTTCTTTACTGTCAAATCTCTCGGGTGACTGTTCTGTTTATGGAGCCTATAGTTAAAGTTATACATACATATAAATAAATATATTAAAGTTATACATACATATAAATGAATAAATTAAAGTTGTACATACATTTAAATGAATAAATTAAAGTTGTACATACATATAAATGAATAAATTAAAGTTATACATACATTTAAATGAATAAATTAAAGTTACACACATATATATATATATATATATATATATATATATATATAGAGATCACTGACCCCATCTTAAAACAAATGCTCTGTAAGGCTACAAATGTATTGTTATTGCTACTTTTTATTAATCATCTTTCTATTCAGGCCTCTCCTATTCATATTCCAGTCTCTTATTCAAATCAATGCATGGTTGCTAGGGGAATTTGGACCCTAGCAAGCAACCAGATGGCTGAAAGAGGATATTAGAAGTTCTTCAACACACTGTACAATAAATGGGTATAAAATGTGAACATACAGATTACATATAAAGGTACATCCGATACAAGATGGAAAAGAAGGCCCTACCCAAAAGAGCTTGCAGTCTAAATGTGCTGATCAGTGACAAATGGTGGAAATAAGTGAACACCAAGCTTTTATCTGTATATGTCCTTCCAGCCTCAGCACTGGCAAACATTTCTGGGAATTATAGTTGGCCGGCAGCAGTATATTGGATATACAGGATTTCAGAATTAATTGTGGAAGGTACAACAAGGCTGGTGAGGTTTGCTTCTCCGGTCTTTTATTAAAGTGGTTCTTCACCTTCCAAACACTTTTTCCAGTTGAGTTGTTTTCTGATTGTTCACTATCAACAGATACTTTTTTTTCAATTGCTTTTCATCTTTTATCGTTTTCCTAAAGTTTAATGTTTGTGTCTCAGTCTGGCAGCTCAGTGATCCAGGAGCATCTGAACTGTTACAATTGAAAATATTTATTACAATTATACAATTAGTTGATACATTTCTCAGCAGCATCTGTGCAATATGAGCAACTATTGTATCAATTCTAAAGATGGTCATTAGTGATGTGCTGCCTGACCTGATACCTGTGGGCCGGCGGGTTCGGACCAATCTCTCAAGCTTAGTCGCGGACGGGTGCTGGTTGAGCTCTTCTCCTGCTTTCACAGTCTGCCACCGTCAAATGGCGGCTTCCGGGTTTGTCTTTTATAGACGCTGCATCTGCTCGCCCCGCCCCTTCTGTGACGTCGTCAGCGGGGCTAGTATGTTCTAGAATGGATAATTCTATGCAACTTTTCAATTGTTCTTCATTATTTAATTTTGTATAGTTTTTTTTTCATTATTATTTGACTTCTTCTTTTTCTGATTCATTCTGGCTTTCAAATGGGTGTCACCGTCCCCCATCTAAAAACAAATGCTCTGCAAAGTTACACATGTATTTTTATTGCTAATTTTTATTACTCTTCTTTCTATCCAGTCCCTCTCCTGTTCATATTCCAGTCTCTCATTAAATCAATTCATGTTTGTTGAGGTAATTTGGACCCTAGCAACCAGAGTGCTGAAAGTGCAAACCGGAGAGCTGCTGAATGAAAAGCTAAATAACTCAAAACAACAAGTAATAAAAAATGAAAATCGGCTGCAAAATGTCTCAGAATATAATTCTCTACCTCGTACTAAACGTTCATTTAAAGGTGAACAACCCCCCCCATTTGAAAGATGGAAAGAGTCAGAAGAAGAAGGCAAATAATTAAAAAAAAAACAAAAAAACATGAAGACCAATTGAAAAGTTGCTTAGAATTAGTCATTCTATAACATACTAAAAGTTAACTTAACGGTGAACCATCCCTTTAATACATACTTGATCTGAATCAAGCTGTCTCACACCAGACGCCGTAAAATGGAAACTTAATAACTATATTTACATATATATCTGACTTAGTTGATAGCACTTTGTAGCACTAGGATCCCAAGCTCGATTCTGACACGGGCATCTCAGTTTGTATGTTTCTCTGGGTTATTTCATGGCACTTCAGAATTTTAGCCATTCAAATTTTTTCATATATAGCCTCCCATTTGAGTTGTGAGTACCTTCGAATTTATAAGAAAAAAAGAAAAAAGAAAAAAATCCCATCAATTTGAAATTTTGACCTTTGATAAATCTGCCCATGAATGTGTGCTTTTAGTAGGAACTGCATTGTGGTAGAATCCATGGGGTATATTTATCAAAGAGTGAAGTTAGAGATAACCACACTCCTCTAGTGTGAATTTCCACCACTCTCCATCCATTTCTATTTCTATGGGAGTATCAACAGGTGAAAGTGAAAATTCACCCTTTGATAAATATGCCTTTCAAAATCCCATAGAAATGAACAGAATTTCACTGTAGCTGACTGCGGCGATATCTAAGTTCACTCTTTGATAAATATACCCCCATGTATCTGCCAAGTATGATAGGGTATGTATTTAATGCTAAAGGCAGGGATTGGTTTTGGTTTTGGGGGTGGTGAATTTGCTGGGAGCTTTTGTTGTTAAACTTTTGGATGTCTACATACATTGCACATCTGTTATAGCAAGACAAAAATGGTAAATTAATATGAGCATCAGAGCTTTATCCTTGTGTTTTATTCAGAACAACAGAGATCACATTTTAAAATTAGCTTTCAGTGTATTTTTTTATATACTTTTAAATAACTGTAGAAAAAGGTAATCTACAAGACAAAAAAAAAATGTTTAATTAGAATTAGTTTAAAATTACATGTATGGGATCTGTTATCCGGAAACCCATTATCCAGAAAGCTCCAAATTACAGAAAGCCCATCTCCCATAGACTCCATTTTAATCAAATAATCCAAATTATTAAAAGTGATTTCTTTTTCTGTGTAATAATAAAACAGTAACTTGTACTTGATTCCAAGTAAGGTATAATTAATCCTTATTGGAAGTAAAACCAGTTTATTTAATATTTACATGATTTTCTAGCAGACTTAATCTATGAACATCTAAATTAAGGAAATTACGTTATCCGGAAACCCCCCCCCCCGGTCCCGAGCATTCTGGATAACAGGTCTCATACCTGTACTTCTAAAATGCATTCTGTGTTGTTCATATTTGTTATAAGGCAGTTACACAGGCCTTTTCATCAGTCACAGGTTTGGGCTTATTATTGAACTGAGAGAATTTCATGATACCAGTCGGGCTGTTCTAAAGCACCGCTGCTGTTGGGCTGGCATTGCCAGGGTTAATAGGCTCAGATCTAATGCTTTGTGGTTAAAAGGAGGATCTGGAGGATGTTTCTTACTATGTTAAAGGGATGGTTGCACAAAAAAAGGGTGCTACTAAATGTTTTTTTTTATATCCTGTATTAATTTGTGATTGTAAAATTAGTGTGTGGTTTTTTTTTTTTAAAGAGGTGCCTGGGATGTAGCATTCGCTTTACTGCATGGTCTGCACGTGATCTGATAATAGGACCGTATTTATAACCATGGCGTAATAAGGGAATAATAGAGATCACACTCGCAGGTCTTAGAAGAGATAGATGTTTTTTTTTTTATTTGTGGACAATTGCTGACATTTCGGCTGATACAACAGCTTTTCTCAAAGTCTATATATATATATATATATATATATATATATATATATATATATATATATATATATATGCATTCCTTGCGTTGTAATCTAATTGTTGGGCCCTAGGGCCCACGATTGTATCAGCTCAATATCGCTCACTCAAGCTGGACAGAAGCCACTCATTTGGTGACTACTCCAAACAAGCGGATCTGGCCATGTATTGCCACCTTTAGAATTTTTCTTTCCAAAGCTATCCTGCTTTACAAAAATTGCTCTAGTAGGGTGGGATAAGACGGTGCAACACCTAATTTAGCTTTGTGCAAAGTAAAGATAGCACATCACAAGAGTAGTACATGTATGAGTAGCAGTACATGTATGACATCAATGCTGGGGAGAGCCAGCCACCCACCTGAGACATGCACCTTGGGGTAATTTGCCATCAGAATTTTTATAGATTACCTGTTGTTAGTATAAACTGCAGTTTTGGGCCAAGTCCTTAAAGGAGAACTAAACCCCCCACCCCACACAGTGCCACACTAGAATGTGTCCCCGCTAGGAATACTGACCCACACATGCAGAACAGAGCAGCGGGGCACCATATTTGCCACCCTCTGCATCTTCGTAAAGTGAGCGTCAACGTTTCCATTTATTAGCCATGCACACTTTGAGTCGGAAAGCTCTGTTAATTACCGAAAAGAAAGAAGAAGATGCTCTGCATGTGTCTGTCCGTATTCCTAGAGGGGACACACATTCTGGTGTGGAGGGGGCAGGCAGAGGCGCCAGTGGGAACTTTTGGCTTTGGGGGTGGGGTGGGTGTAGTTTTAAGAAGCATATTAGTGTGTTGGACAGAGTGCGGAGACAGACAGCTGAGGTAACCCACAGTGGAAGAATAGAAAAAGCAATCTAATTTAGATTAGATTTAAGGAAAAAACTTTCACCTGAAGCAGCTGGTTGTTTGCAGGGACATTTGGGAATGCACTACCAGGGGATGTCACATTCCATTATTGCCTTTAAAGGAGAAGGAAAGGCTGGAGACACTTGGGGGTGCCAAACGTTAGGCACCCCCAAGTGATTGTAGCGACTTACCAAAAACCCAGGGCCGGTGCTCCTATCAGGAGAAATCTGCACCGGCCCTGGGTTATAGGAGCGAGCACCACGGAGATATCTACTTCCGTCTTCGCGCAGCTGCACATGCGCATTTAACTTTAAAGTCGGCTTTTTCGTTCAAATGCGCATGCTTCAGTCCGGGGAAATGCGCAGCTGCGCGAAGACGGAAGTAGATATCTCCGTGGTGCTCGCTCCTATAACCCAGGGCCGGTGCAGATTTCTCCTGATAGGAGCACCGGCCCTGGGTTTTTGGTAAGTCGCTACAATCACTTGGGGGTGCCTAACGTTTGGCACCCCCAAGTGTCTCCAGCCTTTCCTTCTCCTTTAAGAGGGAGTTGGATAATTTCTTAGGCAAGAATAATATCCAGTGCCACGTTAATTTCAAGGTATATCGATATATATTTAACGGTTGCCACTTTTTCAACCCAAATTAACCACATTACCATGGTGTTGTTGTTAAATAATTATTCCAATAATATCATATTTTATGATGTTAGTCAAGCAAAAATAACTTTAATTACGTGGTATAATATATTTGAATCTTGTTTCTATCACTCTGGGAATTCATAATTATAACAAGCCGGCAGGAACCATTTTGTGGACACTGTTATTAAGACAAGCCTTGTATCATCTCAGAATCTTGTTTGTGCACCAGAATGGGGGACCTGATGTCCATCCCCATGTCCTGGCTACACAATTAAATGGTAAAGATAACGGGGGAATGTGGGGAGAGCAGTGACATGATGGAAAGTGAAAGTAATTGTCTGCCCCGCCTCTATGCCTAAGGCTTAGAAGAGGGGCAGGCAATATTTGATTGACAGCTGAGATTTTTAAATGATTTTACAACAGCTATGAATGCTTTAATAAAATAGATTTTATGTTTAATTCGAAAAGGACTTTTATTATACAGATTTTTATGTCTGGGTCCACTTTAAAGGTAATGGCCACTTGTGGCCGTTCCAAGCATTTCATTTCCTTGGATACTACTGTCAATGTTCTTTTGCTATAATTTATTTGTATGATAAATCACATATAGATTTTTCCAAAATGCTCTTTTTATTGTTGTACTTACTTGCGTACTTTTTTCCTGTCCCCTTTATAGGTGAATTTTTAAACCATGGTCGCATTCTGGCTTTGACCTCCCTATTTGTCTCCCATCATGTCAAGTTCAGGATACCCTTCAAATCAAGGAGCTTTCAGCGCAGAACAGAGTCGATACTCCTCTCACCCCCTACAATACACCTTCTCCAGCAGCCGGCATCAGCAGGTAAGTGTATGAAGTATATTTCACATACCTCTGTTTTACATGCTGTGCAATTCTTTATTCCTGTAAATGGGACTCTCTATGTTTGGAGCGATCCAAGTACTTGGGGTAATCAAAAAGTCAGTCAAGGGACCAAAGTTAACAGGAAATGTGCCGGTTCCCAGGGCACACTTCACAAATATTTAAAAAAATTCCTGGAACTCAACATTATAAAAAATCCCCAATTTATTAAAAAATGTATATTAAAAACATTTCAGCATACTGACCCCATGATCCTCCACATTATGTGTTTCGTACCCTCCGGTACTTACTCATAGGTGATTATACAACTTTTATGGCAGTCACATATTTAAAGCTGACAGAGCTACTCCCATCCCCCTTTAAAACCAATCAGAATGATTGGGCCATGCTTCTCAATTAAACGCAACATTATTATGCACATACATTTCAAGGGTCCAGTTGCATTTTTTCGTAACCTTTATACATAGTAATTTTTCATACAATAACTTATATATAGACCATAAAATTCATAGCCCCATCTATCTTAAATACATGTAATGCTGGTAAAATTCCTTATATAATACAAAAAAGCCATGAATATCCTGTAAATTATATCCTTATAAACGGTGAGTTCTGATGTCATCAGTTATAAACGGTGAGTTCTGATGTCATTTCTGTCACATGACTCATTGAAATTTGTGTATTATAATTAATAAAGTACCCCCAGTTGCAAAATATGAGGATATTAGAAGTTACCTCGGAGTTCCATGAGCTGTATAAAAACACTCGGCCTTCGGCCTCGTGTTTTTATATGGTCATGAAACTCCTCGGTAACTTATAATATCCTTATATTTTACTAGAAGGGGTACTTTATTCACTGTATATAGTACAGTGAATATTTCTCCGTTAAAGGAAAACTAAAGCTTAACTAAAGAAGTGGGATAGAAATGCGTACATTATGTTTTGTGCTTCTGTACCAGCCCAAGGCAACCACAGCCTTTTAGCAGTAAAGATCTGTGTCTCCAAAGATGCCCCAGTAGCTCCCCATCTTCTTTTCTGCTGATTCGCTGATTCACTGATTCACATGCTCTCTGCTGCTGTCACTTACGGAGTTTAGGGACCCACTCACAATATACAGTACACATAGAAATGTCACAATATAAGGCTGATTAGTAATTAATACACATAATTACTACATGGCAGCACAGAAACCCGTGCAATTAGCATCAGAATTTAATAATCAGCAAACCTGTAGCATCAGCTTATATTACAGCCAGGGAAGCTCATTTTCTGCTGGATAATTAGTGACGAGCCCTAAGCTTAGCTTCTCAACAGCCAATCAGAGCCCACTGAGCATGTGAGTGTCACAGACACTTTCCAAGATGGTGACCCCCTGTGACAAGTTTGAAGTCCTGGATCATTGCTGCTATTGACAAGCTCAAACTTTAGTCTGGTGTAATAAGTTCAGTATATAAAATATGGCACTTTTAGACATTCATGTTTGGGGTTTAGTTCTCCTTTAAGAAGCATGTCCTAGATTAAATGCTCAAGCTACAAGCTGTATCATGGTTGCAGGGCCCTTGCACACCCACAAGCTCTGAATTGGGAGGTTTATTAACTGCTAGATCTCAATTTTATCTAAAGTACAAGCTGAACCTCTGATATCTGTATCCATAGTAACAGCCTTTCCAATGCACATCTAAATCCTCTGTTTTATGCCCGCCGTCTTGAATTTTTTGTTGTTTAAAGCAGAATTGTTGATTCTGAACTATATAATGCATTTGCCAAACTAGATGACGATGTGAAGCCCAGAACAACTAAACTTTAACAGTAATTATTGACAAGTGATGAGCAGCTCTACAAAGATGTAGGTGAGGGAACTGGGATGGGTACGCAATTGTATTGATCGGCAATATGGCCATCTGAATGTGTGACTCATATAATACAACAATTCTTCTTTAGACTTAGGTACCCAATGGCTGTAGAAGCTGCCGTTGTGTAATATATCCTTTTGAGAATTAGGAGAAAATGCTTCCTTTCACATTTTCTCTTGGTTATGTGATTCGACGGGTAACAAAATGCCCTGTATGCTATGACCTTAAAGGAAAACTATATCCCCAAAATGAATACTTAAGCAACAGATAGTTTATATCAAATTGAATGACATATTAAAGAATCTTACCAAACTGGAATATATATTTACATAAATATTGCCCTTTTACATCTCTTGCCTTGAACCACCATTTTGTGACTCTATCTGTGCTGCCTCAGAGATCACCTGACCAGAAATACTACAACACTAACTGTAACAGGAAGAAGTGAGGAAGCAAAAGGCAGAACTCTGTCTGTTAATTGGCTCATGTGACCTTACATGTGGTTTGTATGTGTGCACAGTGAATCTTACGATCTCAGGGGGCGGCCCTTATTTTTTAAAATGGCAATTTTCTATTTATGATTACCCAATGGCACATACTACTCAAAAAGTATATTATTATGATAATGGTTCATTTACATGAAGCAGGGTTTTACACATGAGCTGTTTTACTCAGTATCTTTTAATAGAGACCTACATTGTTTGGGGGGTATAGTTTCCCTTTAAGCCAAAACAATAACAAAAGCAGTGAACAGCTAGAGTGCTCTAGGCAGAGCTCAATATCTTTAGCTGGACCTACATTAAAGGAAAACGATATCCCCTCAATCAACGTAGGTCTCTATTAAAAGATATTATATAAAACCGCTCATACATGCACAGAGAGATCCTCCTGTTTGAGGTGGGTGATATCGGACTGATCCAATCGTGGACCCTAGGGTGGTTGGTTCGCGGGACATCAACAAACAATGTGGTCCGCAATCCAACAGGATTTTTAGCCCTGCCCGATCGACATCTGGCCGACTTTTGGACAGATATCGATCGGGGACGCCTGTCTGAGGGTCCCATACACGGGCCAATAAGCTTGAATTTTATGTTTTAATATTGTCCCAAATTCTCAGTGATATTGTTATGGGGGCTGTGGCTGGTTATTATAGGACAGTAGCTTTTTTGTTCTTAAAACACAACTGCTGGAAGATGGAACATTTGTGCAAGTTCTGGTTTTTGTAGCAGACTGAAAAAGATCCTTTAGTAGTACAGGTATGGGACCTTTTATCCAGAATGCTCAGGGCCTATGGTTTTCCGCATAACTGATATTTCTGTAATTTGGATCTTCCACCTTAAGTCTACTGGAAAATCATGTAAACATTAAATAAATCCAATAGACTGGTTTTGCCTCCAATAGGGATTAATTATATCTTGGTTGGTGTCAAGTACAAAGTACTGTTTTAATATTTACAAAGAAAAATAAAATAATTTTTAAAAACATGGATTATTTGGATAAAATGGAGACTATGGGAAATGGCCATTCCATTATTCTGAGCTTTCTGGATAACAGGTTTCCGAATAAATGATCCCATACCTGTATTTCCCTTTTTTTTTGTTTCTAACGTTTGCATATATTTCTCCTTATACATTTAGCAAGAAGCATTTTCCATCATATTTCACCTGTACGTAATGTGTGAGGCAGTGTTAGACTTATGCTACACTTTTTGAACGTTGGCCCAAAGCTCCATCATTGTCTCCTCTCATTAACAAAAAACTTTTCACAAGCTGGTTTTTAAGCCTTTTTGGCAAATTTTAGATTTCCTTTCATTAGAAATGAAGCCACCTCCTCAACACAGGCACACACTTTTTAGAGCTCTTAGTATGGTCGGACTATGGTGTTTTAGGGTGACTGGTAAAAAAACAATAAACAAAACAATGTATTTTATATGAGCAAGGATATTCTAAAATGGAGCACAGTTAGTCACCTGTACAACCTAACATACCTGTTTTTTTGTAATGCCTGTATTCACTATCTTTGTAGGAATTTCCTGTTTCTGATTATCGAACTTCTCACTTGGAAGCTTCCCAGCTCTTACAGCAGCAGCAGCTTCGGAGACGACCTTCTTTGTTGTCAGAATTTCACCCAGTGTCCGACAGGTATTTCTGCCCTTTATGTCATTAGATTCAATGCTAATGCTTGGGCATCATACTGGGTATGGGGTGCATTGTATTTTAGAAACCGGACTTGGGAGCATGTTTTCTATTGTGGGCTGTTGGAGTTTTTAGTTTTTTTTTTAATAAAGAATAAAATGATTCTACTAGCTTGCACACGCATTCCTGTAAATGAGTATCTCCATAGTGATTTGTCACTTGCCAAAAAGGCAATTTTATACAGGTGACAAAACACCCTGAGGCTGATTTATAAACCTTGGGCAAATTTACACCTGGGCAGTTACCCATAGCAACCAGTCGATGATTGGCTTTTTACAAGAAGCTGCTGGTTGAACAATGAAAGCAAACATTTGATTGGTTGCCGTAGGTTACTGCCCAGGTGCAAATTTGCCCAGTGTTTATAAATAAGCCCCCCTGTATTTTTAGTAGTTCCTGCAAAAGTGTTTTGAAAGAAGTTTGTAGTGGAGCTGAAGGCCCAAAATACCCTGCATTTTTTTCCAAATCCAGTACAGGAAAGCAAGTTGGGATCTGCACATTCTGGATTGCATTTAAAATGGTGTGAACAAATAGTATATAATTTTGGGTGAACAATCCTTGTTTTGTCAGATCTTGCAATATTGTGTGGGAAGGTCTAGAAAGCTCAAGTGCATGGTTTTATAGCTCTACATTGGTTTCATTAAAAAATTAGAGAATCCTGATACCTGGGTGCTTTGTCTCTTGCCCACAGCGCTACTAATAACTGTTAAAGGGGTTGTTCACCTTTAAATTAACTTTTAGTACGACGGAGAGAGTGTGATATTCTGTAACAATTTGCAATTGGTTTTCATTTCTTATTTTTTGTGGTTTTGGAGTTATTTAGCTTTTTATTCAGAAGCTCTCCAGTTCGCAATTTCAGCAATCTGCTTTCTAGGGTGCAAATTGCCCTAAAAACCATGCGCTGATTTGAATAACAGACTGGAATAGGAGAAGCCTGAATCGAAAGACGAGTAATTAAAATAATCTGTAACAATAAATGTGTAACCTAACAGAACATTTGTTTTAGATGGGGTCAGCGACCCCCATTTAAAAGCTGGAAAGAGTCAGAAGAAAAAGGCAAATAATTCAAAAACTTTACAAAAGAAAAAATGAAGACAAATTGAAAAGTTGCTTAGAATTTGTCATTCCATAACATACTAAAAGTTAACTTAAAGGTCAACCACCCCTTTAAAGCACTTGAATTTAGCTATGGGATATTGGCCTTAAAACTTGTCCATGGTGAGAGCTCTATAAACTATTTTACCTTTAAAGTACGATGCTTTATGGCAGTGGCAAGCGATAGTGAGCCTTTTCCCCCTGCATTAGTAGCTCCACTGGCTTTCATTTTAACAGAGCAGCCCCAGTATGGCTTGAAAATCTGTAGCAACTTCATGCTTTTCATATCCATTCACATTTTCTCCTAAAGTGCCGCACATTTACTACATAATTGCGCTTGAAAAGTATTTGGTTAATGCTTTCTCCTTCCTCTTCCTTCAGGTCAAATTGTATTTCTATGATATAGTTTGTTTTCAGTTTGTTGTACAGCAATTTAGGAACTGGTAGTTGTTCAGTAGAAAATGTATAACAATTCTTTACAATTTGCATCTTTGAATTGCAGACCCCAAGACAGAAGATCAGGCTATGAGCAACAGTACCATTCCATTTCCCAAAATGATCATGAAGCCCTGGAATCAAAGCGACCTCGATTAGACCAAGTGTCGGAATCTCATTACAGAGTCAGCCCTTTGCTATCCACCATCCAGGAAGGTGTCCGAGGGCAAAGTGAAGTTAAGAAGGTAGGTATATATATATATATATATATATATATATATATATATATATATATAATACACATACATACAGTAGAACCCCCATTTTACATTTTTTACGGGAGCAGAAAATAGTGTAAAATTCAGGAAAATTTAAAATTAGGAAAATCTATTATGCATAATATATAGACGGGACCAGGTTCCACTGTGTGTGTTAGTGTGTATCTATATATATTTACTACTTTTTATGCTTACTACTAATTCATTTCTGGATTTTTTTTTTAAACTGGCTTACTACTTCTTGAAGGAACAAGGTTTGCCAAGCAAACATGAGCCTTGTTCATCTCATCTTGCTGGGCAACCTGGAGATGATCAGGATGCCTCTCCATCTAAACTTTCAAAGGAAGAACTTATACAGAGTATGGACCGCGTGGACCGTGAGATTGCTAAAGTTGAACAGCAAATATTGAAGCTGAAGAAAAAACAGGTATCTTTAAACTCAAGATCCGGTGTAAATATTGTCTTGTATTGGGTTTGTGTATGTTTCTGATGCCTGTTTATTATATAGTTTGTACTGGAAAACATATTAATGACATTAATGGGTGAAAGGCGCACGTGCAGATATGCTCGAGGCATTCAACTGACACTATAAGCTTTGCCTGACCAATTTTATTTTCAAAAAGGTTTTGTGTGACTAAGCTAGTACAGGTATGCAATCTATTATCCAGAAACCTGTTATCGAAAAAGCTCCAAATTATGGAAACGTCGTCTAATTTTATCCAAATAATCCAAATTTTAAACGTTGTAATGTTAAACCTTTACAGTAAATACCAGGTATTATTTGAGGGCAATGAAATCCTACATATTAACTGAATCTTCCTATTTTTTTAAGCATTGTCAATAAATTGTGTGCAATGATATATATAGTAAATAATATACAGGTATGGCATCCGTTATCCGGAAACCCGTTATCCAGAAAGCACTGAATTACGGAATGCCTGTCTCTCATAGGGGCAAATTCACTAAGATTTGTAGTTGCGCCAGGGGTAGCGTAAGCTTGCGAAGTTGCGCTAGCGTTGATTCGCGAAGCGAAGTTACGCTAGCGATGGTTAATTTGCATATGGTGCCAAATTCAAATTTCAATGGAGGAATACGTGGAATCACTACAAATGCCTGGAAAACCTTCAAAACATCAAATAATTTTTTTTTTTGCCCTACACATGTGCCCACTGTATAGTTAAGTTGCCATGAGTTAGGAAATGTAGGGGGAAGGAGGGGAGCCCCAAAAATTTTTTCAATCTTTTTCAGCCTATCACCCATAATATAGAAAAAACGCCAGCGTTTTTTGGGACTTAGAAAAAATGTGAACTTTTTTTGAAGCAATCCCTATCTACTCTATTGCGCTTCGCCTGGTCTGAGGTGGCGAAGGAAGTCTAGCGTAAAAGGTAGCGTTCAGTACACTGCGCGCGTTAGTGAATTTGCGTAGTTACGTCCGTAGTGAAAATTCGCCAGGCGTAAGGGTGCGAGGTAACACTAGAGAATTTATGCCAGCGTTCGTTAGTGAATTTGCGAAGTAACGAAAATGCCCAACGCTAGCGAATTGACGCTAGCGTTCGGCGCTTCGGCGCTTAGTGAATTTGCCCCATAGACTCCATTCTATCCAAATAATACAAATTTTTAAAAATGATTTCCTTTTTCTCTGTAATAATAAAACAGTACCTTGTATTTGATCTCAACTAAGATATTATTAATCCTTATTGGAAGCAAAATCAGCCCATTGAGTTTATTTAATATTTATATGATTTTCTATTAGACTTCATGTTTGAAGATCCAATTTATGGAAAGATCCGTTATCTGGAAAACCCCAGGTCCTGAGCATTCGGGATAAACGGTCCCATGCATGTAATACCATCATGGCATTGCTATACTTACAATGTATCTCTTAGTAAGACCAGGCAGACTCCCAGATATGCTAATAATAAAAGCAAATAGAACCAAGCAGTTTTGTTCCATGTTCAGACGAACTGCTTGAGTTATTGCATGATGCATTGATATTTTTTTTCTCTTTACGTAACTTAGCAACAGCTTGAAGAAGAAGCAGCAAAACCTCCAGAGCCAGCGAAGCCCGTTTCCCCTCCACCTGTGGAACAGAAGCATCGCAGTATAGTCCAAATTATTTATGATGAGAACCGGGTAAGTCAGCTGATATGTTTATTTTGAAATGCCGTATCTCCAGCAGGGCAGAAAATTTGTTCTTTTTCTTTTTTCAAATAGCTATTCAACTAAATTCAAACTAATTTTTTTTATTCAACAAATTACTAATCACTCCATAAAATATCTGACCGTATACAGAATTGAACTCTAATTTGCATATTCAAATTTGAGAAAAAAATGGCATCATCCGTGAAAATATTATTGCTTCTTTCCGTTGTCCTGGGCGTTTGTCACATGACGTGAAGCGTTTGGATTCCCTTCAGCCATGCATTCAGAATTCCATCAAATCCTGCAAAACTTGCTCCGATCCCCAAATCAAATCCTAGATTTGGTGAATTGCTACTTTTGTTGCTATTACAGCTGTAGCTGTACACGATCAGCTGTTTGCTTCTCAATACAAACAACATACCTGTGTAAATATGGAAATTGCACTGTAAACTCTTCTGGGATGAGGGACATGCTTTTATATGAAGGATACAAATAGTATATTCTTGTTGTACTATAAGAAAAATAAATAAAGAGTTCATTTTTATTTCTAATTGGAAGTGCAGAGATGTATATCTGTGATGTTCTTAAATGAACAAACCAAAGCAAGCCATAAATGACGACATTGTATTAATACAATCATTTGTGTTGTCATCATTCTGTCATTAAATTATTATTCCTGGCTTGATGGGATAGAGGTTTTGTTGACAGTGAATGTTGTTTTGCATTCAATCACATGAAGGGAGAGAGAGTGGTCCCTACCGTGAAATTTTCAACCTCCTTTAGATATGATATGGTATGGGATGTTTTATCTGGAAACCCGTTATCAAGAAAGATAATTACTGAAAGGCCATCTCCCATAGATTCCATTTTATCCAAATAATTCAAATTTTAAAAAGTGATTTCGCTTTTCTCGATGTAATAATGAAACCGTAGCTTGTACTTAATCCAAATTAAGTTTTAAGTAATCCTTATTGGAAGCAAAACCAGCCTATTGGGTTTATTTAATTTTTACATGATTTCTAACGTAAGGTACAAAGATACAAATAACGGAAAGTTTTTTTTATATCCTAAAGAAAAACCATAGGTCCCGAGCATTCTGGATAATAGGTCCTATACCTGTACTTGATATCAACTAAGATATAATTAATCCTTACTGGAAGCAGAACCAACCTATTGGGTTTATTTAATGTTTATATGATTTTTGAGTAGACTTAAGGTATGAAAATCCCAAGTACGGAAAGATCCATTATCCCAGGTCCTGAGCATTTGCTGTTTTGACAAAGGCCCAGTCTGGGTAGCCGCACACTTTCAAAGCTCCTCTGAGATGTTTATGCTCCTTGTCCTTGGACTCTGTATCAGTTGCCACACATTCTTCCCAAACTGGGGCTTTGTCAAAACAGCAGCAACCAAGCCCAACAGGAACACCAATAGAAATAACCAGTTGGAGACACATAGTAGGCAAAACATAGTCATCCCATCTGTAGCTGGAGTGTCTTGAGAAACTCAGGAGGATTTTCAACAAACACCACATCCCTGTGTCTTTCAAACCTAGCAACACACTGAGACAAAAACTGGTTCACCCAAAGGGTCCAACGACTAAAGAAAAACAAAGAAATGTGGTATACAGAGTCCAGTGTAGCGAGGAAAGCACTGATCTTTACATTGGGGAGACAAAACAACTGTTCACCAAGCGAATGGCACAGCATAGGAGGGCAAACTCTACAGGGCAAGACTCAGCTGTCTTTCTACACCTAAAAGACAAGGGACACTCCTTTGCAGATAGCAAGGTCCAAATCTTGGATAAAGAAGACCGCTGGTTTGAAAGAGGCGATTCATGTCAAGGTGGAGAAACCATCTCTGAACAGTAATAGTGCAGATATGCACATCCGTTTTGTACTGTATTTGGGAAAAGCTAAGAAAACAAGCCTTGGTCTCTGTACCATTGCCTCATGCTGACTTGAGACAAATTGTTCAAACCTCCATAGAGACAGTGCCAGGGTTTGCATTTAACTCTTGACCCCAGCACCAAGGCAGTATTAAAGGAACAGTAACGTCAAAAAATAAGTGTTTTAAAGTAATGAAAATATAATGCAGTGTTGCCCTGCACTGGTAAAACTGCTGTGTTTGCTTAAGAAACACTTATATTGTTTATATAAATAAGCTGCTGTGTAGCAATGGGGGCAGCCATCCAAAGGAGAAAAGGCTCAGGTTACACAGCAGATCGCAAATAAGCTCTGTCTGTCTAATGGTGTTATCTGTTATCCATTAGTTAACCTGTGCCATATAGCCGTTTTTCAATTTCCTCCATTGCTCCACAGCAGCTTGTTTATATGAATTGTAGTTGTGTTTCCAAAGCAAACAGATCAGTTTTACCAGTGCAGGGCAACACTACATGATATATTCATTACTTTAAAACACTTACATTTTTTGGTGTTACTGATCCTTTAACCACTGAGCTAAATATACAGTCATTCTGCAGTCCTGAATATTTTCCTGTACATTAATTCTAGAGATGCACTGAATCCACCATTTGAGATTTGGCCAAATCCTTCATGAAAGATTCGTCCGAATACCAAATCCTAATTTTCATATGCAAATCGGGATTTGGCCTTTTTCATATGCAAGTTAGGGGCAGGAAAGGAAAACGTGAAATTTTTTTTCCTTTGGTGATGAAAACGTCAGTGATTTCGCTACCTGCCACTAATTTAGATATATAAATTAGGATTCAGTTCTGGCAGGCACACGGATTCGGCCAAATCCGAATCCTGCTGATAAAAGCCGAATACAGAACCAAATCCTGGATTCGGTGCATCCCTAATTAATTCTACTCAAGCTGTAAATTGCTGGTAAGCAGGATTTTTTTGCCAGTAACTTCCTATACTGGTCTTTTCCTTAAAGGGTTAGAGGAGAAAGTAGTGAAGTGCTGTATTGATGTATTTCATTGGATGCACAGGACACTGGCTACAATAAAGCTATTGAATTGTGCTAATGCAAATAACGTATTTTCCTTTTCAGAAAAAAGCAGAGGAAGCACATAAGATTTTAGAAGGTCTAGGTCCAAAAGTAGAACTGGTAAGTTTGTGGCATTTAATTTACAATGTTTAAAATGTTTGTCCTTTTTCTTTCTTTTTTTTAAATTATACAGGATAAGGGAAGGATTTTAGTAATGAAGGGAAACATGGCAGAGTGCTTTTTACTAATAATGCAACATTAAAATAACGCAATATGATTGTTTTGGTATTGACGTTATTTTATGCCACCTTAGTTACCATCATGTACATGGTATTTTCTGTTTTATATAGAATCATAAGATAATTGCTTGCATACCTGTAATTAGGATTGTTTCAAAGCATGACCTGAAATATATTGCAGATTTAGTTCACATTGCATTATTTCTGATCTCCAAAAACCTGCCATCTATACGGACAGTGATGCATAATCCACTTTACTCTCTTGGCTTGTCATTAAGAAAAGAACCTAGATAAATAATTGGAGAATGTCTTGAATGACAGCCTATGGTTTTATTAATAGGAATCACTAGACATGGATAATGTGAACTGTTATACCACCCGCAAATGTTGGTTCTGA
Organism: Xenopus petersii; assembly: GCA_038501925.1. Taxonomy (NCBI): domain Eukaryota; kingdom Metazoa; phylum Chordata; class Amphibia; order Anura; family Pipidae; genus Xenopus; species Xenopus petersii. Next base: position 7,364,390 of record CM076675.1, on the reverse strand, counting down.
GTTACGTGTGATAAAAGCACAAAAAATGGCTTCTGCACAGTTTCCATAAACATCTTTTAATAATCTTTGTTTGCTCAAAAAAGAAAATAGCCGTTCAGTTAGTAAATCATATGGATGACCTTTTTTGTACAGCTATGGGACCTGTTATTTGGGGATCTGGGATTTTCCAGATAACTGATCTCTTGTTTAAAAAAAAAAAAAAAAAATTAAACATTAAATAAACCCAATAGGCTGTTTTCTATTTCAGGTGTCTGTGGGACACAGAAACCATGGGTTATAGCATCCACTACTAGGAATCAGAACACTAGAACAGATGTTGACTCCTCCCCCTCATGTTATACCACCTAGTAATAACGGAGGACTTCAGTTTTTCTAGTATCCTCAAGAAGACAGGACATCTGATTCTTTTTCAAAAGTACAAGAAAATGACACATTACTATGGCCAGACTCTCCTGAAGTACTCTCATTTTAGAGAATATTTTTACGCAGGCTGCCCCCTTCGTGGGATGGCTACACTTCGGCTAGTAAGCCTCTATAAGAGCAAGCCACGCAGCACCAAGGTCTCTGATTCTAACTGAGCCAGCTGACAAGTGTATGCCTGTCCCTAAGCAAGGAACCGTGAATATCACCAGCCTATGTTTACTCGGGGTGGAGGTTGAAATGTGTTTTTAGCTGATCCCCTCTCCCCCCCCCCCTCACCCCATTCTTCGCCTCCCTACTCCCGCCTGACAGCCTTCCATGCTAAGATAGCTGCTGAGAACTGCCTCATATTGCTTTCGCTCTCTGAGCGCATACCGTTTATAATATATTCGGCAAGTAAATAGCCTTCGGTATCCATGCGGAACGCATTAGGCAAATTTGAAGTTCCATGTTCAGGATGACGTCCCTTCCACTACGCAGGGCAGCAAGCAGGGGCCATTTTGCTCTTCACTGAGAAAAAGTAAGGGATAACTACAAGCGCTCTCCCTCATATCCACTCCTAAAGGCAGAGGCACCGAAATCTCAGCAGCAGCAGGCTGTCCGTAGGGAGCTCGTGGGACCAGAAATACACGGTCAGACACAGGGGTCATAAGGGAGCAAGGCAAACATCCCTGCGGGGGTCAGACACCAGGGGAGAAACAAGTAGTGCTCTACCACGTTTTAGGTGGTACAGCCAGGGCTTAAATAAAAAAATAAAAAGGACGCATTTTTTCTAAAACTGACATTATGGCTGAGGGAAATTCAGAGGGATCTTTTGCCAGGGCTAATCAAACCACTTCTAAAGTCAGATATTTGGCATGTTCTAAATCCCGCAAACGCCTCCCTGCAGGGCGAAAAGAGCCCTTCTGTGAAAATTGCTCTACACAAACGCCAGCAGGGCCCTCTCCAGCTCATCCTCAGTTAGACAATATTATCGAGACTGAGTGGGAAAAAAAAAATTCATGCTAATCGTCGTTTTCAGTGACTTTATCCATTCCCAAAAGATAGAACTGAAAAATGGATTACTCCACCATCAGTGGATGCTCCGGTATCCCGTCTTTCCAAAAATAGGGTGCTTCCCGTTCCAGATGCGTATTCATTTAAGGACTCGATAGATAAGAAATTAGAGGGCCTTCTCCGTTCTGTTTTTACAGCGACGGAAGAAGCCTTATGTCCCACCCTGGCGGCAACATGGGTGAGTAGGGCACTTCAGTCATTGTCTTCATCCTTAGTAGAGGATATTTCCACAGGAAAATCCAGACATGAAATTCAGGAGATGGCATTACAAATTAAGGAAGCTACAGATTACATTGGGGAAGCTACATTAGATGCAGTCCAAGTCATAGGACGGACTGTGCTAGCGGTGGCTGCCAGAAGGTCACTATGGTTGAAGCTGTGGTCGGGATCCTTCATCCAAAAAGTCTCTGACAACTTTACCCTTCAAGGGTAAACTCTTGTTTGGGCCTGACCTTGACAAAATAATCAGTCAAGCCACAGGAGGAAAGAGCACTCTCCTCCCACAATCTAAACCGCGTTAAATTTTTAGGAGGGAACGCTTTTTTCAGACCTCACGTGCGACAGAGTTCTTCCTCAAGAGACTATAATGCACATTCCTCTACATCCAAGGGAAAATTAAATCCAACTGGCAAAACAGACGCACTCCGCAAAAGTCATCCGACAAACCCCGTCCCGCACATCCTCACGTCGGCGGCAGATTACGGTTCTTTTAGGAGGTTTGGCTAACAACTACACAGGACCCCTGGGTACACAAGATAGTATCTCAGGGATATCATCTAGAGTTTTCATCAATTCCTCCTCCTCGCTTCTTTATGTCCAGGGTTCTGAGCGAACCTCAGTAGCAGAGGGCCTTCTATTCTGTGGTTGCCAAACTCCTACAAGAAAAAGTCATCTCTTCGGTACCTCAAAGAGAAAAATTCAGTTGTTTTTACTCCAATCTCTTTATTGTCTGCAAAAAGGACGGATCTTACAGACCAGCACATTTCAAAATCGAATCTCTTCGCTCAGTGATCGCAGCAATGAAGCCCAGAGAGTTTCTGGTGGCCCTCAACATTCGGGATGCATATTTACTCATCCCAATTTTCCATCACCATCAGAAATTCTTAAGATTTGCCTACGGCAACAAACACTTCCAGTTTGTAGCACTACCTTTCGGCCTCACGTCAGGTCAGAGGATATTCACAAAAGTAATGGCAGCGACAGCAGCCACGCTTCGCATCCAGGGCATATAAATAACACCTTACCTGGACAATATTCTCCTGAAAGCACTGTCACTGGAAGAAGCCCACAGGACGGTTTCACAGACACTGGAGACGTTTGCCAAATTCGGTTGGCTAATCAACAAAACAAAGTCCAGCCTCATGCCGAGTCAGCAGTTAGCCTTCTTAGGCATGATTTTTGACACCACTTTTAAGAGAGTGCAGCTACCAGAAGAAAAGATCTTCAAACTACAGTCAATGGTACGACAGCTTCTCAAGGAGCGACACATCACAATGCGATTCGCCATGAGAGTCCTAGGATCCATGGTTGCATCCGTAGAAGCAGTTCCATTTGCTCAATTCCACCTACGAGAGTTACAATGGAACATTCTATCCCAGTGGATCCGTACCAGTCTCTCATAGAAAATATCAATTGTGCCCCAAACCAGAGTTTCAAGCTTGACAAAAGGCCGCATGTCCTGAAACGTTGCGGTGATGCGCAAAGCTGAAACCCATACAATTGCTATTCGAGGTTATTGCTTAAAGGGGATCTATTGTGAAGATTTTATATACAGTGGTGTGCAAAACTATTTGCCCCCTTCCTGATTTGTATTCTTTTGCATGTTTATCACACAAAATGTTTCTGATCATCAAACACATTTAACTATTAGTCAAAGATAACACAAGTAAACACAAAATGCAGTTTTTAAATGAGGGTTTTTATTATTTAGGGAGAAAAGAAATCCAAATCTATATTTTCATGTGTGAAAAAGTAATTGCCCCCTGAACCTAATAACTGGTTGGGCCACCCTTAGCAGCAATAACTGCAATCAAGCGTTTGCGATAACTTGCAACGAGTCTTTTACAGCGCTCTGGAGGAATTTTGGCCCACTCATCTTTGCAGAATTGTTGGAATTCAGCTTTATTTGAGGGTTTTCTAGCATGAACCGCCTTTTTAAGTTCATGCCACAACATCTCAATAGGATTCAGGTCAAGACTTTGACTAGGCCACTCCAAAGTCTTCATCTTGTTTTTCTTCAGCCATTCAGAGGTGGATTTGCTGGTGTGTTTTGGGTCATTGTCCTGCTGCAGCACCCAAGATCGCTTCAGCTTGAGTTGACGAACAGATGGCCGGACATTCTCCTTCAGGATTTTTTGGTAGACAGTAGAATTCATGGTTCCATCTATCACAGCAAGTCTTCCAGGTCCTGAAGCAGCAAAACAACCCCAGACCATCTCACTACCACCACCATATTTTACTGTTGGTATGATGTTCTTTTTCTGAAATGCTGTGTTACTTTTACGCCAGATGTAACGGGAAGCGCACCTTCCAAAAAGTTCAACTTTTGTCTCGTCGGTCCACAAGGTATTTTCCTAAAAGTCTTGGCAATCATTGAGATGTTTTTTAGCAAAATTGAGACGAGCCTTAATGTTCTTTTTGCTTAAAAGTGGTTTGCGCCTTGGAAATGTGCCATGCAGGCCGTTTTTGCCCAGTCTCTTTCTTATGGTGGAGTCGTGAACACTGACCTTAATTGAGGCAAGTGAGGCCTGCAGTTCTTTAGATGTTGTCCTGGGGTCTTTTGTGGCCTCTCGGATGAGTTGTCTCTGTGCTCTTGGGGTAATTTTGGTCGGCCGGCCACTCCTGGGAAGGTTCACCACTGTTCCATGTTTTTGCCATTTGTGGATAATGGCTCTCACTGTGGTTCGCTGGAGTCCCAAAGCTTTAGAAATGGCTTTATAACCTTTGAAATTGAACTCAGGTGTGATAAACCACAGTTTAGTTATTTTTTAACAAGGGGGGCAATCACTTTTTCACACAGGCCCATGTAGATTTGGAGTTTTTTTTTCTACCTTAATAACGTAAACCTTCATTTAAAAACTGCATTTTGTGTTCAATTATGTTATCTTTGACTAATAGTTAACGGTTTTTGATGAGCAGAAACATTTAAGTGTGACAAACATGCAAAAGAATAAGAAATCAGGAAGGGGGCAAATAGTTTTGCACACCACTGTAGGTTTCATCATACTGAAATAAGAAACTTTCCAAATACAGTCAATTAAACATTCTGTATCATTTCTGAAAAAATCAAGTTTATCGCCACTATTCCTGTTTCTCTTCTTTCTGTCTTCATCCAGGAGTTGGGTGTCAGATAATCATTGACCGTTCGATCCAATATATCTTATTGGGGGCTCCTTTTGCCTAGAAGATGTATTAGAGCTCACTGTATTAAAATAACCAGACATCATGTCTCCAACATGCAGAATTTGTGCAAAAGGCAGTTATTTTGTTAGATTTTGTTTGTACTGGAATCAGTTATTTGAGTGAGCTCTAATTCATCTGGGGGAGCCCCCGTATAAGATATATTGGATGTAACTGTCAATGACTCTTGACACCCAACTCCTGCATGAAAACAGAATGAAGAAAACAGATGCAGATTTTATGTAATTCTGGAACCATAGCTTCTAAGTAAAATTGCCAGCTTTAAATGTGTTCGTGCTCTCAAAAGCTTGTCCATTACCCAGTTTGTATGTGTGAAATAACTAGAATGCCGCTATAAAGGAAGATTGCTAGCATTATCAAGTAAAGTGCAGTCATTTCTTTTACAGCCTCTTTATAACCAGCCATCAGACACGAAAATTTATCATGAAAACATCAAGACGTAAGTATGCTGGTCTGCACCCAGTTTGCTAAAATGGTAATCTTTGTTTTAGTGCTTGCCAGTAGAAAGTGTTCAATAAGCTGTCTAGCACTCTGGGCCAATTAGTATTATACGTATTTTTAGCAGTATAAATGGTGAGAGGAGTTGATCGAATAGTGTTGTGTGATTTCCAAAAACCAGGATAGCTCTCTTGCTTCTGCAGCTAAAAGTCTGCATTGCAGATGCTTTCCACCAAATCAACTGAAGACAGTACTTTGAATATACCCCCTCATCCATGCTTTGTTTAGTAAATAATATTAATTAGGCACAACAATGTTACTGAAGATCCAGCATCCCTAGCAAATGAGTCCTGTAAGCTTCCGTTGCAACACATTTGTAATATAAGGACTGCTGACTAACTGGAAATGGATAACCCATATAAAGACACAGATTAATTCCATACTAAATCAAAATACTCAAAGGGATACTGTCATGGGAAAAAAACATTTTTTAAAAATGAATCAGTTAATAGTGCTGCTCCAGCAGAATTCTGCACTGCAATCCATTTCTCAAAAGAGCAAACAGATTTTTTTATATTCAATTTTGAAATCTGACATGGGGCTAGACATTTTGTCAATTTCCCAGCTGCCCCTGCTCATGTGACTTGTGCCTGCACTTTAGGAGAGAGATGCTTTCTGGCAGGCTGCTGTTTTTCCTTCTCAATGTAACTGAATGTGTCTCAGTGGGACATGGGTTTTTACTATTG